>JAJOZX010000554.1:77500-482500 GCA_023014485.1 Bathynomus jamesi | reverse complement strand
TATTGTTTCGGTGATTTAACCTGGAATGACTGCGTCGCTTATTAAACGAGTCATCGTAGTCCCTATGTGACTTCAGTAGGTCACATTTGATTTTTAAAATTCTTTCTTCCGTTTTGCTTGCAATGATAAGAGAACTTTTAATATTTTTATTATTTTTTTATGTAATTATAATATTGTTGAACTTTTAATTTAGTTCGTTTACAAAAATTGTAAAAAGTTTTAAAATATTGTTAAGGCGCGATTACACTTATATTGTAAATTAAGGAACGTGAATATTTCAAAGCAATAAAATTGGTACTATCCAATTTCTAAAACTAATAATTGTAGCGAGTTATTTATTTAGTCGTATACGTATGTGAATTACGAAGTAGCTAATTGTTTAACATCAATTCTATTAGAAAAATTGTTTTCTAGCCATATATAGTATTATGAATAACATTAATTATTAATGTTTCAGTTCAAATGTTGAGTGTGTCATACACGTTCAGAGAGAAATTATGATGATGATGATGATCGGGTATCGATACTTTCTTGTTTCTTGATTACAAAATATTTTTTTATGTATTTGGACGATGCCCGAGGTATTAATTTTTTTTTTTTAAAACGTAGTTTTTCTTTATAAATTGAAATGCCTCTACAGTTTTTACCAGTAAAGTTTCCTTTAGAAAATGCTTTTTACATTTTCCCTGCATTATCAGTGAAGTGGATGACCCATACTCACAGACTCGCAGAAGTCTTCTGGAAGAGGCCATCAAGCCTCTGACTCCAGCTCCGAATTTTCACCTTCGGTTGTGTGTTCTGTTATGCGTTCATTTCGGCTTTCATTCAGGTGTTAAACTTAAAGGTAAAACCCCAAAGTGAAGATAAGCCTTATTTTCTAGCCTAAATTTTGACACGTTAATGGCCTAGTATTACTATCATCTTTGGTTACCAGATATTCACTTTAAAAATATCTATTATTACAACAGACAATGACCACGAAATCCGAAGACAAAAACTGTTCAAAATGTAAAACGAAATTTGGGAATATAAATAAATGTAAGTCTAAAAACACACACACACACACACACACACACACATATATATATTTATGTAAGTCTAAAACACACACACACACACACACACACACACATATATATAATTTATGTAAGTCTAAAAACACACACACACACACACACACACACACATATATATATAATATATATACACACACACCATTGGTTAGCTTCCGCCCGAATTGTTCATTCTGACGAAGGTCAAGCTTTTCACTCCACCTTAGACCTACAGTTTAACGAGGAATCCGAACCACGCCCCATCAGCAGCCCAGTGTCTTAACCACTTGGCCACCTAGGGTACCCATTTATCTACCAACTAAATGGGGGGGGGGGGGGGGGGTAATTTATGTAAGTCTAAAACACACACACACACACACACACAACACATATATATAATTTATGTAAGTCTAAACACACACACACACACACACACACACATATATATAATTTATGTAAGTCTAAAAACACACACACACACACACACACACACACATATATATAATTATGTAAGTCTAAAACACACACACACACACACACACACACACATATATATATATATATATATACACACACCATTGGTTAGCTTCCGCCCGAATTGTTCATTCTGACGAAGGTCAAGCTTTTCACTCCACCTTAGACCTACAGTTTAACGAGGAATCCGAACCACGCCCCATCAGCAGCCCAGTGTCTTAACCACTTGGCCACCTAGGGTACCCATTTATCTACCAACTAAATATAGCTTCCCTCACCAGCTATCTGCAAAGCAGACAGGATCCAGGATTCCTTGTTCCATGCACGATCTGTGTGTATCCTAAAAAACTCAGGGAACCATTCTGAGTTTATATATATATATATATATATATATATATGTTAACCCCTCCGTCTATGGCCCTGGGGTGGTTCGGATCGACGGGGGTTCTGGTTAGGAGGCAAGCAACGGATGTGTGACTTGAAGTGGTTTTCTTCTATACTACTCTCCGAGTTCTTCTTTAGTGGCTCGGAGGATTCTGAGAGGCTTATTAAATTCTTTGGGGTTTCTCCCCGATTCTTCTTGTAACTTATCGGGAGATTCTAATGACTAAGTTTTCTGAAGAGAGCACGGCTCGAAGGAGAAGATAAAGACTTTTTCTTACTGTGTTTTACTCCTAAACTGTTACAGGTAATGCTCAGCCTCGTAGTTGGAATCAGAACAAACATGGAAGAAATTGGTGGGCTTTATATACCCCAATTCTACTAACATCATCATTATTAAATGTTGAAGAGGCTGCATTATTTTTGCACAATATTTGAAAAGAAAGTAAATCTTTTAGCTGTGGTAAGGTTTAAACGAATAAACAAGATATTTGAAGATGAAGCCATATTTTTATCTTAAATTGCGTATTTTCAGATCTGATGTTATCATGATCTGCCAAGTTAACTAAAAGTGGAAATTGAACTATGCATCTTTACACTAAAATATGCATATGAGTAAAAATTAAAGGTTTAAGATTTACAATTAAATGCTTAGGCAAGACATGACTTCATCTTTTATAACGAAGAAAGAATGTATACAAAACATGACATGGCAAAAGTTACTCAGGATTCATTATTAAGCTAAATCTAAAAAATGATTATGAGATTTTAAAAAAACAACAGGTCATCAATTATTTGGCAAAGTAGAAAGCACATCAAAATTTATGCCAACGGAAAAATAATAAAAAAATAACAACAGTATCGCCGATTCTACATTCCTTATGGCGACATAATGTCGGGTCGGACATTGAGTACATTGTAATTTTGGTCTACTGTAACTATGATTATAATTACCAATTCATTTATTATCGTTAACTACAATTTCATTAAAGTACATTGACTACGTCATTTAGTACATTACATTATTAAGTACAGTTTCATTTAAGTACATTACATTATATTAAATTAAAGTATTATAGTTAATTATAATTAAACAGTTACTATAACTTTGTTTTGTTAGTGTTTCATATTAATAGACAATTAAGATGTTAGAAATATAATACAAAGTACATGGGCACATACGGTATGTATTTATATACAACATAATATGTTATAAATTTGAATCAGAGCAAAAGGAGATTTTTATCTTAGAAGCGTTAAATTCTGTTGAGTGATCGAATTCCGATCACTCAACCTCAGCATTTTTTAGTTCAACTCGGGAGGTCATATAATTAAAAATAAAAATGAAAAAAATAATACGAGAACGTTTTTTCGCGTTCCCGAACGAACTGCGAAAGTTTTGCATTTCATGATTGACACGAGTAAAGATGATTATTTAATAAAAATTACATACGATAATGGTCAAGCTAAAATATGGACGTATGGGGGTGGGGATGAGATGCAAGACAATTCATAATTAATTATAATAACTTTTATGGAAAATGGATGATGGATACGACTAAACCATAGAAAGGGTAGATCGTAGGGTTGTGACATGAACAAAAATAGGAAGCTACAAGTAAAATTATTATCCAAACTCGCGTTAAGCGATTTTGGTTCTTATGTAAAAATGGACAATGAATTCGTATAATGATGGTGTAGGAATTGTTCACTTTTTACATTACTCTCCCCTTTTAAAAATGATATTTATACAATAATTTAATAGGGTACCATTAATACAATACAAATGAGAAAATAACATCCTAACAGGGTACCATTAATACAATACAATGAGAAAATAACATCCTAACAGGGTACCATTAGTTACAATACAAATTTTATACAGAACGATTTCGCGTGGTCGAGTACAATGCAGAGTCCAAATTTTTAAAATGACACTTGCTTACAAAATATGAAAAAATCAAAGATTAATACTTTAATTTAGATAAACAATTAAGCTAGACAAAGAATGATATTGTAAAATTTTTAGCAAAATTTTATTTATTTATTTTTTTTTTTTCTGTGGGGAAAATTACATTCACAATGAATAGGTAAGAGGGAAAAATATAAATCGTACAATCTATAAGCTAATTTTTATTGACGTGTAGGTAAAAATAGAATTACGTAATGGATGATGTATAGACCTGTGGTCTAGTGTGTATTTTTGTGTACTAGGTATAAAGTGTGTAGCTGATAATTTCGAGAGATTTAGCTGAGGGGATTGTTAAATTAACTATAAGTGCATGAGCAAAAATTTATATATAGTAAGCAAAAATGATTAAGACTAAATAGGATAAGTTGCACTTACGTAATGAAATAGTTTTATTGTGATATTCAATGATTTTAGCATAAGGTTTGTGTATATATATATATATATATATATATATATATAAAAAATATAAATATTAAAAGGTTTAATAATTTTTGCAGGTTAAGTAAAAAATCATACTCTTTCGTTGAATGTTGATAGAATTTTGAATTATTTGATATTTTAGTCTGAAAACTTGTTTCCATATAGACAAATACATCTGTTTTATTAAAAATTAAATGACTGAAATTTAGGGTATGTGCGGTCATACGGGTAAATTTCCCGATCGTACAGAGCAGGATAAATTAGGTACATGATCGATTAATTGTTACGCTATTTCTGTCATCATATAATCAAATAATTATAAAACTCGTTAAAAACTTTTGTAAAAACGGTTTTGGTCGACACTGGGTTCAACTGGGTTTGGGGTGTTAAAATAAAAATAAAAATAAAAAACAAAGTTTGGAGTACTACATTCGGGGGAATTGAGTGACTAAGCGGGGATATAGTCTGAAATTGACAATGAGTGACTAAGCGGGGGATATAAGTCTGAAATTGACAATAAGTTTTTCGTAAGCACTTTTTTTTTTTTTACACTACGTAGAACAAAAACTAAAAAAGTTGAAACAAAACGGAGGGACGGCATGTTCTTCATATACATTACAATAATTACCAAAATCGTTACAAACAATTGTAAAAACGGTTTTGTGGCAATTAATGAATTTCATAACTATATATCTATATACGTAACAATGGCATGAAAAGGGAAAGTCAAATCAGTGAATTTCCGTCTTACAAACAAAGAAAAGGTTAAACCAAAGACGCAAATCGGTCAATTCAGGTTGAATTTTTAATTCTCTTTTACAAAATAAAAGGTTGAATTAAATTCTTAAATTACATTTTCTTAAATTACAAGGAAAAGTTGAATTCAATTGACTGCATTGAAAACTAACTTGGGACTTGAAATAAAAATGACTTGGGACTTGGAATAAAATGACTTGGAATAAATCTCTCTGACTTCAAGTAAAACTCTGACTTGAAATAAATCTCTCTGACTTGAAATAAATCTCTCTGACTTCAAGTAAAACTCTGACTTGAGCTCTATCAAGTATTCTGAAACTGAAAGTGAAACTGACTTGAACTCTTATCAAGTAGTATCTTGAAACTGAAAATGAAACTACTGACTTGAACTCTTATCAAGTAGTATCTTGAAACTGTAACTTGAACTCTTATCAAGTATTCTTGAAACTTAACTGTCTAACTTGAAACTGCTTCAAGTATTTCTATAAATCTCTAAACTCTCTCTCTCTTAATTTGCAAGTCAATTCAATTCAGTAATTGAAAAAAAATTTGCAAACAAAAAATAAAAAAAGGTAAACAACATTTCACTCTAATGTACGGGAAGGTACATAAAAATAAATTATTCTATACTGAATATAATAGTGAAATAACTGAAATTCTCTCTCTGAAATTAACTCTGTTACAATTAACTCGGTTACAATTAACTCGGTTACAATTAACTCTCTTACAATAACTGTTTCACTAAAAAAAAGTGTATTACTGGTGTATGGAATGTTCACTGTTTTTTGTTAATTCTGGCTCAATACTAAATATTAATTGTTAATAATAATGACTTTTCAAATGTTTAGAAATTATTTTAAAAAAGTTTTGTACTTAACAAGATTCCTACGGCGAAATCCTTAGAGACGTGTCCTAAAGACGTCTTGCTGGCTACTTGTTCCTGGATGAAAACTAGGCGTGAAGAACTTGGAGTCGTGACACACCGGTCAAGGGTGGATGTTACGAACTAGAAGTCGTGACACGCCGGTCAACTGGTTTTATCCTGAGGCAGGGTAATTTCTATCTTGGCCAAAGAGTGGCCTCTTCTTAAAATCTTCTTGTTAAACATCTTCTGGTTAACATCTTCTGGTTAAACATCTTCTGGTTAAAATCTTCTTGATAGTAGGGTCGCCAATTTTTGTTTATCCTGGCTATAGGGTCGCAACTTGTTAGACCCCATATCTTCTTCTATGTCCCTATGGAGTCGTCTTGATTTTTATCCTGGTAGTAGGTCGCCAGACTTTTTAGAATCTTCTTATCTTCTTCTTCTTCTTCTTATCCTGGCAGGGTCGCCACAATGTTAACCCCTCCGTCTATGGCCCTGGGGTGGTTCGGATCGACGGGGGTTCTGGTTAGGAGGCAAGCAACGGATGTGTGACTTGAAGTGGTTTTCTTCTATACTACTCTCCGAGTTCTTCTTTAGTGACTCGGAGGATTCTGAGAGGCTTATTAAATTCTTTGGGGTTTCTCCCCGATTCTTCTTGTAACTTATCGGGAGATTCTAATGACTAAGTTTTCTGAAGAGAGCACGGCTCGAAGGAGAAGATAAAGACTTTTTCTTACTGTGTTTTACTCCTAAACTGTTACAGGTAATGCTCAGCCTCGTAGTTGGAATCAGAACAAACATGGAAGAAATTGGTGGGCTTTATATACCCCAATTCTACTAACATCATCATTATTAAATGTTGAAGAGGCTGCATTATTTTTGCACAATATTTGAAAAGAAAGTAAATCTTTTAGCTGTGGTAAGGTTTAAACGAATAAACAAGATATTTGAAGATGAAGCCATATTTTTATCTTAAATTGCGTATTTTCAGATCTGATGTTATCATGATCTGCCAAGTTAACTAAAAGTGGAAATTGAACTATGCATCTTTACACTAAAATATGCATATGAGTAAAAATTAAAGGTTTAAGATTTACAATTAAATGCTTAGGCAAGACATGACTTCATCTTTTATAACGAAGAAAGAATGTATACAAAACATGACATGGCAAAAGTTACTCAGGATTCATTATTAAGCTAAATCTAAAAAATGATTATGAGATTTTAAAAAAACAAAGGTCATCAATTATTTGGCAAAGTAGAAAGCACATCAAAATTTATGCCAACGGAAAAATAATAATAAAAAAATAACAGTATCGCCGATTCTACATTCCTTATGGCGACATAATGTCGGGTCGGACATTGAGTACATTGTAATTTTGGTCTACTGTAACTATGATTATAATTACCAATTCATTTATTATCGTTAACTACAATTTCATTAAAGTACATTGACTACGTCATTTAGTACATTACATTATTAAGTACAGTTTCATTTAAGTACATTACATTATATTAAATTAAAGTATTATAGTTAATTATAATTAAACAGTTACTATAACTTTGTTTTGTTAGTGTTTCATATTAATAGACAATTAAGATGTTAGAAATATAATACAAAGTACATGAGCACATACGGTATGTATTTATATACAACATAATATGTTATAAATTTGAATCAGAGCAAAAGGAGATTTTTATCTTAGAAGCGTTAAATTCTGTTGAGTGATCGAATTCCGATCACTCAACCTCAGCATTTTTTAGTTCAACTCGGGAGGTCATATAATTAAAAATAAAAATGAAAAAATAATACGAGAACGTTTTTTCGCGTTCCCGAACGAACTGCGAAAGTTTTGCATTTCATGATTGACACGAGTAAAGATGATTATTTAATAAAAATTACATACGATAATGGTCAAGCTAAAATATGGACGTATGGGGGTGGGGATGAGATGCAAGACAATTCATAATTAATTATAATAACTTTTATGGAAAATGGATGATGGATACGACTAAACCATAGAAAGGGTAGATCGTAGGGTTGTGACATGAACAAAAATAGGAAGCTACAAGTAAAATTATTATCCAAACTCGCGTTAAGCGATTTTGGTTCTTATGTAAAAATGGACAATGAATTCGTATAATGATGGTGTAGGAATTGTTCACTTTTTACATTACTCTCCCCTTTTAAAAATGATATTTATACAATAATTTAATAGGGTACCATTAATACAATACAAATGAGAAAATAACATCCTAACAGGGTACCATTAATACAATACAATGAGAAAATAACATCCTAACAGGGTACCATTAGTTACAATACAAATTTTATACAGAACGATTTCGCGTGGTCGAGTACAATGCAGAGTCCAAATTTTTAAAATGACGCTTGCTTACAAAATATGAAAAAATCAAAGATTAATACTTTAATTTAGATAAACAATTAAGCTAGACAAAGAATGATATTGTAAAATTTTTAGCAAAATTTTATTTATTTATTTTTTTTTTTTTCTGTGGGGAAAATTACATTCACAATGAATAGGTAAGAGGGAAAAATATAAATCGTACAATCTATAAGCTAATTTTTATTGACGTGTAGGTAAAAATAGAATTACGTAATGGATGATGTATAGACCTGTGGTCTAGTGTGTATTTTTGTGTACTAGGTATAAAGTGTGTAGCTGATAATTTCGAGAGATTTAGCTGAGGGGATTGTTAAATTAACTATAAGTGCATGAGCAAAAATTTATATATAGTAAGCAAAAATGATTAAGACTAAATAGGATAAGTTGCACTTACGTAATGAAATAGTTTTATTGTGATATTCAATGATTTTAGCATAAGGTTTGTGTATATATATATATATATATATATATAAAAAAATATTAAAAAGGTTTAATAATTTTTGCAGGTTAAGTAGAAAAATCATACTCTTTCGTTGAATGTTGATAGAATTTTGAATTATTTGATATTTTAGTCTGAAAACTTGTTTCCATATAGACAAATACATCTGTTTTATTAAAAATTAAATGACTGAAATTTAGGGTATGTGCGGTCATACGGGTAAATTTCCCGATCGTACAGAGCAGGATAAATTAGGTACATGATCGATTAATTGTTACGCTATTTCTGTCATCATATAATCAAATAATTATAAAACTCGTTAAAAACTTTTGTAAAAACGGTTTTGGTCGACACTGGGTTCAACTGGGTTTGGGGTGTTAAAATAAAAATAAAAATAAAAAAACAAAGTTTGGAGTACTACATTCGGGGGAATTGAGTGACTAAGCGGGGGATATAAGTCTGAAATTGACAATGAGTGACTAAGCGGGGGATATAAGTCTGAAATTGACAATAAGTTTTTCGTAAGCACTTTTTTTTTTTTTACACTACGTAGAACAAAAACTAAAAAAAGTTGAAACAAAACGGAGGGACGGCATGTTCTTCATATACATTACAATAATTACCAAAATCGTTACAAACAATTGTAAAAACGGTTTTGTGGCAATTAATGAATTTCATAACTATATATCTATATACGTAACAATGGCATGAAAAGGGAAAGTCAAATCAGTGAATTTCCGTCTTACAAACAAAGAAAAGGTTAAACCAAAGACGCAAATCGGTCAATTCAGGTTGAATTTTTAATTCTCTTTTACAAAATAAAAGGTTGAATTAAATTCTTAAATTACATTTTCTTAAATTACAAGGAAAAGTTGAATTCAATTGACTGCATTGAAAACTAACTTGGGACTTGAAATAAAAATGACTTGGGACTTGGAATAAAAATGACTTGGAATAAATCTCTCTGACTTCAAGTAAAACTCTGACTTGAAATAAATCTCTCTGACTTGAAATAAATCTCTCTGACTTCAAGTAAAACTCTGACTTGAGCTCTATCAAGTATTCTGAAACTGAAAGTGAAACTGACTTGAACTCTTATCAAGTAGTATCTTGAAACTGAAAATGAAACTACTGACTTGAACTCTTATCAAGTAGTATCTTGAAACTGTAACTTGAACTCTTATCAAGTATTCTTGAAACTTAACTGTCTAACTTGAAACTGCTTCAAGTATTTCTATAAATCTCTAAACTCTCTCTCTCTTAATTTGCAAGTCAATTCAATTCAGTAATTGAAAAAAAATTTGCAAACAAAAAATAAAAAAAAGGTAAACAACATTTCACTCTAATGTACGGGAAGGTACATAAAAATAAAATTATTCTATACTGAATATAATAGTGAAATAACTGAAATTCTCTCTCTGAAATTAACTCTGTTACAATTAACTCGGTTACAATTAACTCGGTTACAATTAACTCTCTTACAATAACTGTTTCACTAAAAAAAAGTGTATTACTGGTGTATGGAATGTTCACTGTTTTTTGTTAATTCTGGCTCAATACTAAATATTAATTGTTAATAATAATGACTTTTCAAATGTTTAGAAATTATTTTAAAAAAGTTTTGTACTTAACAAGATTCCTACGGCGAAATCCTTAGAGACGTGTCCTAAAGACGTCTTGCTGGCTACTTGTTCCTGGATGAAAACTAGGCGTGAAGAACTTGGAGTCGTGACACACCGGTCAAGGGTGGATGTTACGAACTAGAAGTCGTGACACGCCGGTCAACTGGTTTTATCCTGAGGCAGGGTAATTTCTATCTTGGCCAAAGAGTGGCCTCTTCTTAAAATCTTCTTGTTAAACATCTTCTGGTTAACATCTTCTGGTTAAACATCTTCTGGTTAAAATCTTCTTGATAGTAGGGTCGCCAATTTTTGTTTATCCTGGCTATAGGGTCGCAACTTGTTAGACCCCATATCTTCTTCTATGTCCCTATGGAGTCGTCTTGATTTTTATCCTGGTAGTAGGTCGCCAGACTTTTTAGAATCTTCTTATCTTCTTCTTCTTCTTCTTATCCTGGCAGGGTCGCCACAATGTTAACCCCTCCGTCTATGGCCCTGGGGTGGTTCGGATCGACGGGGGTTCTGGTTAGGAGGCAAGCAACGGATGTGTGACTTGAAGTGGTTTTCTTCTATACTACTCTCCGAGTTCTTCTTTAGTGACTCGGAGGATTCTGAGAGGCTTATTAAATTCTTTGGGGTTTCTCCCCGATTCTTCTTGTAACTTATCGGGAGATTCTAATGACTAAGTTTTCTGAAGAGAGCACGGCTCGAAGGAGAAGATAAAGACTTTTTCTTACTGTGTTTTACTCCTAAACTGTTACAGGTAATGCTCAGCCTCGTAGTTGGAATCAGAACAAACATGGAAGAAATTGGTGGGCTTTATATACCCCAATTCTACTAACATCATCATTATTAAATGTTGAAGAGGCTGCATTATTTTTGCACAATATTTGAAAAGAAAGTAAATCTTTTAGCTGTGGTAAGGTTTAAACGAATAAACAAGATATTTGAAGATGAAGCCATATTTTTATCTTAAATTGCGTATTTTCAGATCTGATGTTATCATGATCTGCCAAGTTAACTAAAAGTGGAAATTGAACTATGCATCTTTACACTAAAATATGCATATGAGTAAAAATTAAAGGTTTAAGATTTACAATTAAATGCTTAGGCAAGACATGACTTCATCTTTTATAACGAAGAAAGAATGTATACAAAACATGACATGGCAAAAGTTACTCAGGATTCATTATTAAGCTAAATCTAAAAAATGATTATGAGATTTTAAAAAAACAACAGGTCATCAATTATTTGGCAAAGTAGAAAGCACATCAAAATTTATGCCAACGGAAAAATAATAATAAAAAAATAACAGTATCGCCGATTCTACATTCCTTATGGCGACATAATGTCGGGTCGGACATTGAGTACATTGTAATTTTGGTCTACTGTAACTATGATTATAATTACCAATTCATTTATTATCGTTAACTACAATTTCATTAAAGTACATTGACTACGTCATTTAGTACATTACATTATTAAGTACAGTTTCATTTAAGTACATTACATTATATTAAATTAAAGTATTATAGTTAATTATAATTAAACAGTTACTATAACTTTGTTTTGTTAGTGTTTCATATTAATAGACAATTAAGATGTTAGAAATATAATACAAAGTACATGAGCACATACGGTATGTATTTATATACAACATAATATGTTATAAATTTGAATCAGAGCAAAAGGAGATTTTTATCTTAGAAGCGTTCAATTCTGTTGAGTGATCGAATTCCGATCACTCAACCTCAGCATTTTTTAGTTCAACTCGGGAGGTCATATAATTAAAAATAAAAATGAAAAAAATAATACGAGAACGTTTTTTCGCGTTCCCGAACGAACTGCGAAAGTTTTGCATTTCATGATTGACACGAGTAAAGATGATTATTTAATAAAAATTACATACGATAATGGTCAAGCTAAAATATGGACGTATGGGGTGGGGATGAGATGCAAGACAATTCATAATTAATTATAATAACTTTTATAACAAATGGAAATGGATGATGGATACGACTAAACCATAGAAAGGGTAGATCGGAGGGTTGTGACATGAACAAAAATAGGAAGCTACAAGTAAAATTATTATCCAAACTCGCGTTAAGCGATTTTGGTTCTTATGTAAAAATGGACAATGAATTCATATAATGATGGTGTAGGAATTGTTCATTGTTCACTTTTACATATATATATAAATATATATATATATATATGTATATAAATATATATGTATATATGTATATATATATATCTATATATATATATATAAATATCTATATTATATAAAATATATATATATATAAATATATATATATAAATATAAATAATATATAATATAATATATATATATATATAAATATATATATATATATATATAAAATATATATATATATATATATATATATATATATATATATATATATATATGCATTTAACTGCAATGACCACGCAGTATATAAATGAATAGAAACGACGTAAATAAGGAGCGTCTCTGCACACGGGAAGAGAAATAACGAATATATATATATATATATATATATATATATATATATAAATATATATATATAAATATATATATATATATATAAATATATATATATATATATGTTAACCCTCCGTCTATGGCCCTGAGTCGGTTCGGATCGACGGGGGTTCTAGTTACGAAGGCAAGCAACGGATGTTTCTTCTATATACTTTTCTTCTATAACTTTCTAATTCTTTTCTCTCGCTTTATGGGGTCGACACTCTGTTAATTCTTTTCTTTCAATAATACTCTGATACTTTACTTTACTGACTAAATTCCTGAAGAGGACAAGGCTCGAAGGAAAAGATAAAAAAAACTTTCTCTTTTTGTAGTTTACTTCTCAAAATGTACAGGTAGTGCTCTGAATTTACAGGGGTAGAGGTTCGACCTCTTTCGACCATAGCTCAGGCCGGAATCTAAAAATATTAAGGAGGCAAGGGGCCTCTGCCCCCCTCCCCGCAGCGAGGCTGCTAACCAGGGGAGTGTCTGAGCAGTGACCAAAGCAGAGTCTCGTAATGAAGTGTCCTTCATTTTACAAATACATGTATAATATACGCCTAAATTTTGGGGGACGGCAGTGGGAGGTTAAGTTTCCCCCCTTTTTAAACACGATCAGATGTTTGACAGATTCCAAAATAAAAATTAAAAATAAATAAATAAAAATAAAAACTAATATTTTTTTTTTTTTGCCACGACTGAGTACATTTTCGTTTGGGTTTATTAGAATTATGCTTGCGATTATGGATTACTTCCCATTCGCTTATGATTGTCCCTTACAGTTCTATTAAAGTACATTCTTACATTATATATAAAGTCATTACATTCAATTATAGTTTCATTGAAGTACATTACAAGTTATTATTAATTAAAGTATTAGTTAATTACAATTAAACAGTTACTATAGCTTTGTTTTGTTTTTACAGTGTTTCATATTAATAGACAATTAAGATGTTAGAAATATAATACAAAGTACATGGCACACATGATATAGATTTATATACATAATATGTTATAATATGTTTAACATGTTATAAATTTGGATCAGAGCGAAAGGGGATGTTTATCTTAGAAACGTTCGGTTCTGCTGATTCGCGAATTTGAGCATTTAACTACTGTAAGCCTAATGAATGCCTTGTGAGGGTTGAACGCACTTAAAAAAAAAATAAAAAATAAAAATATATGTGGACGTATTTTACATGTACATAATCCAATAGGTTGTGTGCGTAATATAGAGACGCGTAAAATATGGACTGATAGGTTGGTAGGTATCAGTAGACAATAGGTAGGAAACAACATAACTAATGATGTATAGAGAATGAAGTTTCTTTTTCTTTTTATTGTTATTATTATTATTATTAAGGAATTTACCATACATTCAATACGGAAGATGTCCAAATACTAAACACGTGATTCAGTGTTCAAGGTATGGAAAACGTGAAGAGAATTAAGTTACTTTATGACGTCATAGTTATTCACATTATGTCATACGTGCAGTATAACTGTAAGTCATTATTTGGGAGGACCTAAAAGAAACAACGAATTAAAGACAGAATGGGTATCAAGGACTAAGAAGCACAACTACGGGTTCCAGTCCTCTTATATGCAATGTGTATGTAAATCTAGGGTCGAGGGTGAGATGCAAGACAATCATAATTAATTATAATAACTTCTATAACAAATGGAAAATGGATACGACTAAACCATAGATATGGTAGATCGTAGGGTTGTGACACGAACAAAAATAGGAAGCTACAAGTAAAATTATTATCCAAACTCGCGTTAAGCGATTTTGGTTCTTATGTAAAAATGAATATTGATTATTCATTTAATTTTTACATATATAATATATATATATATATATATATATATATATATATATATATAAATACGTCAATAATAGAAATCCAGTAAAAAGTGTCTTAGGTCCATTAAAAAATGGAAATGGAGATCTAGTCTCTGAAAACAAGGAAATGGCTACCTGCTAAACGAATTTTTTACGTCAGTTTTTACTATAGAAGATGTAACGAATATCCCTACGGTCATAGACATAATACCTTTTGATAATGGTAATATTTTGGATAATATTGTCGTTAGTGAAGGGGAAGTAATGCGCTATATTGATAAAATGAAAACGCGTAAATCACCGGGTCCGGATTCCATATATCCCATACAACTAAAAGAATTAAAAGATAGCATTGTTGTGCCGCTAACAAAGATTTTTAATGCGTCTATTTCTGAGGGGTGCGTACCAGATAATTTCAAGTTAGCAAACGTAACACCTATCTTTAAGAAAGGCGATAAAGGTGCGGCGGGAAATTATAGGCCAATCAGTTTAACGTCTGTTGTAGGTAAGCTACTGGAATCAATAATTAGGGATCGTATAGTCGAACACTTAGAAGTGCATAATCTGGTTAGAAATACGCAGCACGGTTTTAGGCGAAACAAATCTTGCTTAACTAATCTTTTAGAATTTTTCCAAAGCGTGGTTAACGTTTACGATAGACATCGGGCGGTTGATGTAGTGTATTTAGATTTTCAAAAAGCGTTTGACACCGTGCCGCACAAAAGACTCATTGAAAAAACTAAGGCTCATGGAATCAGGGTGTAGTAATAAATTGGCTAGAAGAATGGTTGCGAGGCAGGAAACAGAGGGTGGTCGTTGATGGAGCGGAGTCGTGTTGGGCTAATGTAGCGAGTGGCGTTCCTCAGGGTTGTATTGGGCCCCTTGCTTTTTCTTATATATATTAACGATTTAGATGTCGGCCTAGTCAGTACAGTTTCAAAGTTTGCGGATGACACGAAGCTGGGTGGTAGGGCGATTAATGACGAAGATAGAGGTAAAATTCAGGAAGATCTGAATAAAATCGTTGATTGGTCAGTCACATGGCAAATGAGATTTAACGTGGATAATTGCAAAATTATGCATATAGGTTCGCGTAACGGTAATTTTGCGTATAGTATGTCAGGGAAAGATTTAACAAGCGTAGAGCAGGAAAAAGATTTAGGAGTTATAGTCACTGGTGATTTAAAAGTAGCGAAACAAAGTACAGCGGCGGTCAATAAGGCTAACAAAGTGTTAGGTTTTATAGCTCGAAATTTTGAGTACAAATCGCGCGATATTATAGTTCCTCTTTATAAATCATTAGTTAGACCCCATTTGGAGTACGCGGTCCAATTTTGGAATCCGCATATGCGCAAAGATATAGACAAAATCGAAAGAGTTCAAGACGAGCAACTAAGATGATTCCGTCTCTTAGGTCAAAGTCGTACGAGGATAGGCTTAAAGAGTTAAAATTGACTACACTCGAGACTAGGAGGTTAAGGGGTGATCTAATCCAGGTTTTCAAAATTATGAATGGGTTTGATAACGTAGATAGAGATAGCTTTTTCGAATATCTCAATATAATAGGACTAGAAATAACGGGTGTAAGTTGACAAGTAGAAGGTTCGAGACAGCAGTTGCGAAAAACTTTTTTACGCATAGAATAGTAAATAGCTGGAATAGTTTGCCGGTAGAAGTAATTAGTAGCACGTCTATAAAACATGTTTAAGAATCGATTGGACGCGCATGTTGATAGAAAGGGTATAGTTTAAGGTAGTAAAATTAAGGCTTTGTGGGGATAGATCCCACAGCTCAACACAAGTGTTGTGGGAGATAGGGAGGCAGCGTCTTGGGTTAGGGATACTCTCTGTCCTTACACACCCCATTTAAAGAGATTCCTCTGCCGAGCGGTGCCCCCCATAGTACTGTGAGGTATTGAAAAAGTCATGATCTTCACTTGCCCCACAAACACCTTTAAATGGGAGACCCATAATGGGTGCACACACATTTCTACATTACTGTACAGTCTTTACAGCCACACCTACACTTTTCCTCGTAAGTGTATATATTGTAATGTATATGGTTGTAAATTTGACTTGGTCCGCAATCGATATGACCGTGACTTGATGGATACCGTAATGAAATTGACTGGATTCTTGGATCTGATATATTTGCATGTCCGTTATAAATAGATATAGAATGTACATATTTGTGGATAGTAGTCTATTATGACTTGCTCCTCTGGACCGAGAGATTCTATCTTTAGTTTTAAACCGATAATTAATTATTTTTAATTGATAATTATTTAGTTTCGTAAAAAATTGGTCGTTGCCAATATACCGGCAGTTTTAAATAAGTTTCTTATGTTCTTGTGGTTCGGAACCCACGTAAAATTGTAGGTCCCCTCCGCCACCAGAGGACATACACAATACACGATTACGAACACAGTTAGGTAGACCAGCCATGAGTGGATCCTAGGGTCTTTGTTGGTCTGAAACATTATAACATTATAACAAATATATATATATATATATATAAATATATATATATATATATATATATAAATATAAATATATATAAATATATATATATTATAAATATAAATATATATAAATATATAAATATATATATATATATAAATATATATAAATATTATATATATATATATATATATAAATATATATATATATATATATACAGGGTGGGCGGAAAGTAGCTCCCTATTTTGGATTGGTAAAAAAATACGTATATTATCCATTTATTTCAGAAGAAATAATATGAAAAGGTAGGCATACATGGTAGGTTTTCTCTAAAATTCAATGTGGGCTCCAACTCTTTCCACCAGCTTCTGGAGCCGCCCAGGAATGGCGTCCACTGACTTTAGCAGGAACTCCGGCGGGATGGAGGACATGACTTCCCGAATTCGGTCCTCCAGTTCTTCCAATGTCCTCGGTTTGGTGCGGTAGACTTCTTCCTTTACCCACCCCCAAAGAAAAGAAGTCGCACGGTGTCAAGTCGGGGCTCCTGGCTGGCCATTCGCTCTTGTTGTCCGTGAGTGGCTGGATGCCCACTTCCCTGGGCGTTGGATGGGTCGTCGTGGTCCACATCAATGGCCAGCCAGGAGCCCCGACTTGACACCGTGCGACTTCTTTCTTTGGGGGTGGGTAAAGGAAGAAGTCTACCGCACCAAACCGAGGACATTGGAAGAACTGGAGGACGGAATTCGGGAAGTCATGTCCTCCATCCCGCCAGAGTTCCTGCTAAAGTCAGTGGACGCCATTCCTGGGCGGCTCCAGAAGCTGGTGGAGAGTTGGAGCCCACATTGAATTTTAGAGAAAAACCTACCATGTATGCCTACCTTTCATATTATTTCTTCTGAAATAAATGGATAATATACGTATTTTTTTACCAATCCAAAATAGGGAGCTACTTTCCGCCCACCCTGTATATAAATATATATATTTATATATATATATATATATATATATATATATATATATATATATATATTATATAAATATATATATATATATATATATATATATATATATATTATAAATATATATAAATAAATATATATATATATATATATAAACATATATATATAAATATAAATATATATAAATATATATATATATATAAATATATATAAATAAATATAAATATATATAAATATATATATATATAAATATAAATATATAAATATAAATATAAATATATATATATAATATAAATATAAATATATATATATATATATAAATATATATAAATATATATATATATAAATATATATATATATATATATATGATGAATAAAACCACGAAGGAAAGGAAACACAAATGAGGATGTCATTAGACGAAAGCGCTTGAGCACCATTTTGTGTTTCCTTTCCTTCGTGGTTTTATTCATCATAAATATTTTTCACGTGTTACCTTCGTGAAATAATTTTCATATATATTATATATATATATATATATATATATATATATATATATATATATATATAAATATATATATAAAATGTTATAATGTTATAATGTTATAATGTTTCAGACCAACAAAGACCCTAGGATCCACTCATGGCTGGTCTACCTAACTGTGTTCGTGTATTGTGTATGTCCTCCGTGGTGGCGGTGGGGACCTACAATTTTACGTGGGTTCCGAACCACAAGAACCTAAGAAATTTATGTAAAAACTGCCGGTAAATTGGCAACGACCAATTTTTACGAAACTAAATAATTATCAATTTAAAACTAATTAATTATCGATTTAAAACTAAAGATAGAATCTCTGGATCCAGAGGATCAAGTCATAATAGACTACTGTCCACAAATGTTACACCCTATATCTATTTATAACGGACATGCAAATATATCAGATCCAAAGAATTCAGTCAATTTCATTACGGTATCCATCAAGTCACGGTCCATATCGGTTGCGGACCAAGTCAAAATTTACAATCATATACATTACAATATATACACTTACGAGGTAAAGTGTAGGTGTGGCTGTAAAGACTGTACAGTAATGTAGAAATGTGTGTGCACCCATTATGGGTCTCCCATTTAAAGGTGTTTGTGGGGCAAGTGAAGATCATGAGTTTTTCAATACCTCACAGTACTATGGGGGGCACCGCTCGGCAGAGGAATCTCTTTAAATGGGGTGTGTAAGGACAGAGTATCCCCTAACCCAAGACGCTGCCTCCCTATATCCCACAACACTTGTGTTGAGCTGTGGGATCTATCCCCACAAAGCCTTAATTTTACTACCTTAAACTATACCCTTTCTATCAACATGCGCGTCTAATCGATTTTTAAACATGTTTATAGATGTGCTACTAATTACTTCTACCGGCAAACTATTCCAGGTATTTACTATTCTATGCGTAAAAAAGTTTTTCGCAACTGCTGTCTCGAACCTTCTACTTGTCAACTTACACCCGTCATTTCTAGTCCTATTATATTGAGATATTTCGAAAAAGCTATCTCTATCTACGTTATCAAACCCATTCATAATTTTGAAAACCTGGATTAGATCACCACTTAACCTCCTAGTCTCGAGAGTAGTCAATTTTAACTCCTTAAGCCTATCCTCGTACGACTTTGATCTAAGAGACGGAATCATCTTAGTTGCTCGTCTTTGAACTCTTTCGATTTTGTCTATATCTTTGTGCATATGCGAATTCCAAAATTGGACCGCGTACTCCAAATGGGGTCTAACTAATGATTTATAAAGAACTATAATATCGCGCGATTTGTACTCAAAATTTCGAGCTATAAAACCTAACACTTTGTTCGCCTTGTTGACCGCTGCTGTACTTTGTTTCGCTACTTTTAAATCACCAGTGACTATAACTCCTAAATCTTTTTCCTGCTCTACGCTTGTTAAATCTTTCCCTGACATACTATACGCAAAATTACCGTTACGCGAACCTATATGCAAAATTTTGCACTTATCCACGTTAAATCTGCAATCCACAAGGAAAAAAAAATACCTAAACCTCTAAATATAGACCCACTGGAGGATGTTAAAATGTTTAACAAAATTAAGAGAAATATTAAAAAATAACTATAATGGGCTTTCGCAGCAGTTTTTTAGTATCAATCCGTCACTACCATATCTGTACGGCTTAGTAAAAACACACAAAGCTAATAATCCCATGAGGCCTATTGTTAGCTCAGTATGCTCCGTAACCTATAAGCTATCTAAATGGTTAGTTAGTTTATTAATGCCGTTAGTTGGCTCTATTTCTAAGTCACATATTGTAAATAGCATGGATCTTAGTGACAAACTGAAGTTTCCTAATGACCCTAATTTCAAATTGGTAAGCTTTGATGTATGCTCGTTATTTACAAAAGTCCCTGTTGATGACCTACTTGATTTTTTAAAAGATAAGATCTCTGAATATTCTTTCCCTGTTCAACACAACACTCTTATTGAGTTAATTAAGCTTCGTGTTAAAGATTGTAAATTTCAGTTTGAAAATAAGTTTTATGCTATGTCGTTTGGATTGGCTATGGGAAATCCCCTTTCACCTGTACTAGCTAATTTATATATGGAATTTTTGAAAGTAGAATTTTGCCTACGATTGTTAATTTTAACCTGGTTTGGTACAGGTATATAGATAATATTTTATGCCTGTGGCCTAATAATTTGGATGATGACTTATTTCTTGGTAGGCTCAACAATTTAGTCCTATCTATTAAGTTCACACTTGAAAAAGAAAATGATGGAAGCCTATCTTTTCTGGATCTAAAAATTTGGAGATGCTCTAATCAGTTCAAATTTGAAGTCTGTCGCAAGCCTACTAATAATAACTCTTATGTGCATTTTTATTTTGACCATCATCCCTCGATTAAATCCTCTATTTTCTCTGCTATGTTTCTTAGAGCATTGAGAGTTGTCAGTCCAGAATTTTTAGATTCCGAGCTATGCAATATCATGAATATTGGTACTAAATTATGTTATCCTATTTCATTTTTAGATAACTGTCTTAGAAAAGCCAAGAATAGGTATTATTATAATGTAATTGTAAAGGAATTTGAGTGTAAAAATATCCTTAACCTACCTTACCATGTTAATTTTCAATATCTTTCGACTTTACTTAAAGCATTTGGCATCAATGTGGTCTTTAAGTATAATAATATTGTTAAATCACGCCTAATAAAGAATAGCCGGATAATGTTGTTGGTCGTGTGTATTCGATCGGATGTACCGTACAAAATTAAGCGTGCGAAAGTAAACAACAAGCCCTTGTGGTTTACTTGTAGAGTAGGAGACATTATAAAGAGTAGAGATAGGGCTTATAGGCTATATAAGTGCGATAAAGATAATCTGTTGTTACGAAACAACTACATATCTATAAGGCGTGAAGCTAAAAGTGTAATAAAAAAGTCAAAACGCGAATTTGAAATCTCCATAGCTCGTGACGGTAAAGAAAACCCCAAGCGATTCTTTCAATACGTCAATAATAGAAATCCAGTAAAAAGTGTCTTAGGTCCATTAAAAAATGTAAATGGAGATCTAGTCTCTGAAAACAAGGAAATGGCTACCTTGCTAAAAGAATTTTTTAAGTCAGTTTTTACTATAGAAGATGTAACGAATATCCCTACGGTCATAGACATAATACCTTTTGATAATGGTAATATTTTGGAAAATATTGTCGTTAGTGAAGGGGAAGTAATGCGCTATATTGATAAAATGAAAACGCGTAAATCACCGGGTCCGGATTCCATATATCCCATACAACTAAAAGAATTAAAAGATAGCATTGTTGTGCCGCTAACAAAGATTTTTAATGCGTCTATTTCTGAGGGGTGCGTACCAGATAATTTCAAGTTAGCAAACGTAACACCTATTATGGAAAACTGATGAGTGGGTAGTTGGGAGGTAACGAAAATAGTTCACTGAGTAGGTAGGTAGTTAATCTAACAATTATTAAATTCCTTTTATGTCAATAACTGGGTGGATGAAACCAATTGGTTGCTCACCAGAGTTATTCTCCACACTAGTATATTTATATTGTGTGACAAGAGCGTGCTCGGTAATAGATATACATTAACGATCAACCAACCGAAAAAGAACCAAGACGACGCTGGTGGAAAAAGCCCCGCTTAAAGGAGAACAAGGAAGAACGAAAACGAGGAACGGGGGCGAAAGGACGCAACTGGAGAAGGGACGAGAACAGACACCGAAGAAAGATCCCCACCAGCAAGTACGCTCTCGACAATTATACAAGGAGAAAAGAGACTCTCTAATAACTAGCAGTAAGTGACTAATTGTGTTTTTAACCCAGTTTAGGTAGATTCATTAAATTAAGCTGGGTCAGACAATTTAGGCCTACATTGTGGCCTAAGACCCAGCATCAACTCATAGCTTAACAAAGGTAAAGGTAGATTGCCCTAACCTAGTTTGGTGAGGAATCCTACTGTGAACCTCAATTTATCTGCCCGCTCTGGACCATTTCCGGAATTCAAGGCTGACCCCTCTAGGCTAGACTTGATCTACTCTATAGTTAGACTGGAGAAATAAGGGGTGGGTTAATTGTGGACCAATTCATACAGAGCATTTTTCACACCTATCTTTAAGAAAGGCGATAAAGGTGCGGCGGGAAATTATAGGCCAATCAGTTTAACGTCTGTTGTAGGTAAGCTTTTGGAATCAATAATTAGGGATCGTATAGTCGAACACTTAGAATACCATAAACTTGTTAGAAATACGCAGCACGGTTTTAGGCGAAACAAATCTTGCTTAACTAATCTTTTAGAATTTTTCCAAAGCGTGGTTGACGATTACGATAGACATCGGGCGGTTGATGTAGTGTATTTAGATTTTCAAAAAGCGTTTGACACCGTGCCGCACAAAAGACTGATTGAAAAAACTAAGGCTCATGGAATCAGGGGTGTAGTAATACATTGGCTAGAAGAGTGGTTGCGAGGCAGGAAACAGAGGGTGGTCGTTGATGGAGCGGAGTCGTGCTGGGCTAATGTAGCGAGTGGCGTTCCTCAGGGTTCTGTATTGGGCCCCTTGCTTTTTTTATATATATTAACGATTTAGATGTCGGCCTAGTCAGTACAGTTTCAAAGTTTGCGGATGACACGAAGCTGGGTGGTAGGGCGATTAATGACGAAGATAGAGGTAAAATTCAGGAAGATCTGAATAAAATCGTTGATTGGTCAGTCACATGGCAAATGAGATTTAACGTTGATAAGTGCAAAATTTTGCATATAGGTTCGCGTAACGGTAAATTTGCGTATAGTATGTCGGGGAAAGATTTAACAAGCGTAGAGCAGGAAAAAGATTTAGGAGTTATAGTCACTGGTGATTTAAAAGTAGCGAAACAAAGTACAGCAGCGGTCATAAGGCGAACAAAGTGTTAGGTTTATAGCTCGAAATTTTGAGTACAAATCGCGCGATATTATAGTTCCACTTTATAAATCATTAGTTAGACCCCATTTGGAGTACGCGGTCCAATTTTGGAATCCGTATATGCGCAAAGATATAGACAAAATCGAAAGAGTTCAAAGACGAGCAACTAAGATGATTCCGTCGCTTAGGTCAAAGTCGTACGAGGATAGGCTTAAGGAGTTAAAATTGACAACACTCGAGACCAGGAGGTTAAGGGGTGATCTAATCCAGGTTTTCAAAATTATGAATGGGTTCGATAACGTAGATAGAGATAGCTTTTTCGAAATACTCAATATAATAGGACTAGAAATAACGGGTGTAAGTTGACAAGTAGAAGGTTCGAGACAGCAGTTGCGAAAAACTTTTTTACGCATAGAATAGTAAATAGCTGGAATAGTTTGCCGGTAGAAGTAATTAGTAGCACGTCTATAAACATGTTTTAAAAATCGATTAGACGCATATGTTGATAGAAAGGTATAGTTTAAGGTAGTAAAATTAAGGTTTTCTGGGGATAGACCCCACAGCTCAACACAAGTGTTGTGGGATATAGGGAGGCAGCGTCTTGGGTTAGGGGATACTCTCTGTCCTTACACACCCCATTTAAAGAGATTCCTCTGCCGAGCGGTGCCCCCCATAGTACTGTGAGGTATTGAGAAACTCATGATCTTCACTAGCCCCACAAACACCTTTAAATGGAAGACCCAAAATGGGTGCACACACATTTCTACATTTCTACATTACTGTACAGTCTTTACAGCCACACCTACTCTTTTTCTCGTAAGTGTATATATTGTAATGTATATGATTGTAAATTTTGACTTGGTCCGCTATCGATATGGACCGTGACTTGATGGATACCGTAATGAAATTGACTGGATTCTTTGGATCCGATATATTTGCATGTCCTTTATAAATAGATATAGAGTGTAACATATTTGTGGATAGTAGTCTATTATGACTTGATCCTCTGGATCAGAGATTCTATCTTTAGTTTTAAATCGATAATTAATTAGTTTTAAATTGATAATTATTTAGTTTCGTAAAAATTGGTCGTTGCCAATTTACCGGCAGTTTTTACATAAATTTCTTAGGTTCTTGTGGTTCGGAACCCACGTAAAATTGTAGGTCCCCTCCGCCACCACGGAGGACATACACAATACACGAACACAGTTAGGTAGACCAACCATGAGTGGATCCTAGGGTCTTTGTTGGTCTGAAACATTATAACATTATAACATTATAACAAAACAGCATAAATATGCGTGTAGAACAGCTAATAATTCTAATGCTTTGTTTGACCATATGTATAGATGTAATCATAGCATCAAGTGGGATAGTTCTAAAGCGCTTGTTGAAAACAGAGATATAATAGAAAGAAATATTCTAGAATGTGCATTTATCCATTATAAAAACAATTTCAATAACAGTGCGGGAATGTATAAAATTGACATCTTGTTAAAATTCCTTTTGCCTCTCATTAACTCTTGTTAAGTATGTGCTAATTGTTTTCGTTTCCGCTACGTTGTATATATTTATGGGCATCTTGCCTTCTCTCTTCATTCCCTGACGAGGTGTAGCTCTGAATACACGAAAGGCCTTGGAATCGTTTTTCTTTTTCCTTGTGGGTTTGCAGCATTCATTCATTTCACGTGTTTAATTGTGAAATTCTCCCCATATATATATATATATATATATATATATATACTGGGGGCCCACCCCTTAATACGCCACTGCTGACCCCCCATCGATTGTCGGAGGGAGGACACTTTTGACACCCATTTGATTCTTAACAAATTTCCAAAATTTATTATCGTTATTTATTAGGGTGCATCGAAAAAAACAATTTTTATAATTTAATGAATGGCGGGTGCGCAAAACATGTGAATGATCTCTACGAACCTATATTTTAAGTTTCATTAGCCTACGACATGGGTAAGTGTCTGCGAGATGACTTTGAAATTATGAAACAAAAAATCACTGAAAAAGGGGAATATTTTTCAGTTATCCTCCCGTTTTCAGCGAATAGCAAAATAAATTTGCCATATATTGATGTTTTGCCTAAATGGAAACTTTTTCGTAATTAAATTATCTTTAAAATGAAATGTTTACTTGTGTGGTGTAACATTTAGCCACTTTTTTCCAATAAAAAATCGGAAAAAAATGTTGCCCAGAGCTTACCACGAGGAGGTAGTTACACATTAAGCTCCACCCTCCCTCCCTCCCTCATAGTAACTAACTAAATTGCATAATCTTTCTTTGTGTTAAATGATGGCATTATATCTCTTTAATTTAAAGTTGAAAAATATACTATGAATAACAATTCATAGTTGTTTATCGCAGTAGGCATATAATTACACATTTGGTTTTGCATATGTTATGTCTCAGCAATGCTGATTGCTGAGTCATCGTATCACAATGGCGCCACGCTACAGTCGGCCAACAGCATTTGCTTTGTACGGACGTGTTTCAAAAGTGTGAGCATTGTGATCTTATTATTCACGCAATATTCGACAATTTGGAGTAAAGCTTCTTTGCCTATGATATCATCAAGAAGAATTGAGCAAAAAATCATTGACTATAAAAATAAATATCAGCTGCTAAATAAATCGCAGGATACAAAAATATATGTAGAAAAACTAGAAAAGTTTAAAACTGAGGCAAAGGAAATGTTATTTGATATTTGCACGTGTAAATGCAAAGATCTGAACAATTGCAGTTGTGAAAAAGTCAGGACGGTACCCGTAGAAGAAAGAAAGTTTCTTGCGGATCAAAGAACTAAAAGAAACATGGTTATTGGGGGAGTGGAGTGTGGACATGGACAAAACTAGACGCTTGAGAGAAAATGCTAAAAGAAAGAATGAACAGTTGATGAGGGAAAACAGTAATACCGATCACAGAGATGATGTTCCACACGTAAAAAAGAATCGGCAAAAGGAAGAATCTTGCTGTTCTACAATCATACCACAAAAAGATAGACTTTCGTCTCAAATGAGAACGTCTTTGCCTAGCTTAGTTAGAGAGGCAGATAGATATAATATATTGGACAGATCAGCAGCAGCTCTTGCAACAGCAGTGTTGCAAGATTGTGGAATTGTGAGAAAGGAAAATATGTCTAGCGCAATTGATAAATCGAAAGTGAGGAGAGAAAGAGAAAAGTATAGAAGCAGCCTACACGGTGAACAGATTGGATTTCTCGAAGGTCTTTACTTTGATGGTAAAAAAGATAGTACTTTAGTTCAAGAAAAAAAAGGGAATAAATTTTACCCGAAAATGACTTCCGAAGAACATATAGTTTTATTACAAGAACCGAATTCCAAATACTTGGGTCACATTTCTCCTATTTCAGGAGATTCAGATAGCATACACAAAGGAATTTTGAACTTTTTAATTGATCGAGAAATTAGTACTGATGCTTTGCTATGTATTGGATGTGATGGAACAAAGGTAAACACTGGAATAAAGGGAGGTGTAATAAAACATCTTGAGGTAAGTCTAGGAAGACCTTTACATTGGTTCATTTGCCTTTTCCATTGTAATGAACTTTTACTTCGCCATTTGTTTACGCACATTGATGGCTTATCATCAGGTCCGAGAAGTTATTCCAGATTTATTGGCAAAGCGATAGAAATATGCGAATCACTTCCAGTTTGCTATTTTGAGCCTATTGATCTACCTGCATTTCCAAATATAGAAATGTGCGATGATTTAAGCACAGACCAAAAGTTGTTGTACGATCTCAGTATAGCAGTTTCAAACGGTTATTGTCCAGACGAACTAGCAAATCGTCGACTTGGTCCAGTATCGCATGCACGCTGGCTAACTACTGCCGAAAGAATTCTACGTCTGTATATTGGAACAGAAATTCCTTCTCCGAATCTTCAAACATTGGCAACATTCGTAATTAAAGTATATTGTCCAATGTGGTTCTATATTAAATGTTTCCCATCATGCATTAACGGACCTCAGCATATTTATAGAATGATAACGCTGTCAAGCTATCTTCCGGCAAGTCAACGAAAAATAATCGAGGATGTTATCCAACGCAATGGGTACTTTGCCCATCCAGAAAATATACTTCTGGCAATGATGGGCGATGAACGAGCTCATATAAGAGAACTAGGAATTAGAAGTGTGCTTTCAGCGAAAAATCAAAATGATCATAACATGCAAGTAAGAACCTTCAAGATTCCTATGATAAACTTTCAAGCCAATGATTATATTGATTTGATTGACTGGCGTAATATACAGAAGACCGAACCACCTATCACCAGACAAATTAAAACGAGTGACTTAGAATCAATGGTTCACTCCAAGGATTTTTCAAAGTTTGACTACATTCGTTTCCCATGCCATTCACAAAATGTAGAACGTCATATTAAGTTGGTGATAGAGGCCTCTAAAAACGTTTCTGGATATTCCCGAAGAGATGGCTTCATTAAAGCAACTTTAAAATCAAGAGATATAATGCCATCATTTAACACAAAGAAAGATTATGCAATTTAGTTAGTTACTATAAGAAGAAGGGAGGGAGGGTGGAGCTTAATGTGTAACTACCTCCTCGTGGTAAGCTCTGGGCAACATTTTTTTCTGATTTTTTATTGGAAAAAAGTGGCTAAATGTTACACCACACAAGTAAACATTTCATTTTAAAGATAATTTAATTCTGAAAAAGTTTCCATTTAGGCAAAACATCAATATATGCCAAATTTATTTTGCTATTCACTGAAAATGGGAGGATAACTGAAAAATATTCCCCTTTTTCAGCGATTTTTTGTTTCATAATTTCAAAGTCATCTCGCAGACACTTACCCATGTCGTAGGCTAATGAAACTTAGAAAATAGGTTCGTAGAGATCATTCACATGTTTTGCGCACCCGCCATTCATTAAATTATAAAAATTGATTTTTTCGATGCACCCTATTATTTATGCGAGCTTCACAGGCTTTTGATGCTCGAATAGACTCTTCTTCCTGTTTACATCGCCTTATGGCCGCTTTATACTGACCCCTACTTCTACACATATTCATGTATACTGGTCCTAATCTGGGTCTACCATGAATGCACCACAAATCGTAGCCGTCTTTCGATTCCCTCTTCAGGGGGGCAATAAAATCATTCCATCCAGGAATAATCTTAGTATGATAGTTGTAAGATTTAATCAGGGGGCTTCCTGCTTCTCTTAACAGGGATACTATCTTACTATAATACTTATCTATGAGTTTACAGTGAGAATTATTTGAGGAAGGATTATTACAGGCAAGATGCAAAATTTCTAAATTATTAAAGAGGTAACCTGTTCTGTCTTTGTATTCTATTCTCTGTTGCATATTAACATTAGACCAATCGACGCGATTATTCTTACCTATTGAATTCGTTATGTCGTGTTGCGCATAAATTGGTAAAATTAATTAATAGTTCTAATGGTCTATGATCAGAAAGGAGGAAATCATGCAGAATATGAACTCTAACAATTCGATCCTTTAGATTATTACTAGTGAAACAATGATCAAGCCACCTGGTGGTACCACTCATATCACTAACGTATGTAAAATTACCACTGATTACCCCTAATACAGCTACATCACTTATACTTACCGTAATTTGGCCGACTCGCACATGTTACCCAATTCTACAAAGAATTACGACTTCACATGCGCGTTAAAGTCCCCCATTATTATACAGTGAGAATATTTGGGGTTATCTGATAATGACTTAATTTTATACAGCAAATCAATGTATTCATCTAGATTACTGCCGTTGTTGTATGGTAAATAGCAGTTTACAATTAATATGCAATCATTGTTCACTTGTAATTCAATGCCTAACACTTCTATGATCAAGTTTTCATATCTTTGAAACCTACCTTGTAGGACGAACCATAACCTGTTGAAACGAAAATTAGGTTTCACTTCATTCAAAAATTCACTTCATGCTCCTATGTTGTTCACTTACTCAAATTCTTTTACTGTAGAGTTAATTCTTATTACTGTAGTAACTTCTCAATAAAGTTTGTATTCAGTTTCACTTGGTTATGAATTTCATATGTTGAGCTTAGTGAACAGAACGTCATTTTATTTATTTTATTATAGTAATTTTGAAGTTAGAAAATCTAGAAGAGGAAGAGCCATGATTATCCCAAAGCGATACGATGACTCGGCTGATTAAGGCAGTATTGCTTGTATATATATTAGATGAAGGTATATATATATATTCTATACCAATAAAAAAAATACATGGCAAAGAAAAAAAAAATTTAAAATGAAAAAGTGAAAAAAAAATAAAAAATAAAAAAATAAAGTTGCACATTGTCCGGAAAATGCATGAAAATGTGAAAAAAAAAGTGCATATATGCAATTACAATGTTGATCAATTGTTGCAAGGTGCCAGCCCCCTTCCCCCTGGGGGGCAATGGGGCTTAGTCCCCCAAGTTGCATAAAGGGGGGAAGAGGGAGAATGACCTCCCCCAAAAGGGTAGCCCAGGCACCGAAGATGCCCTTGCCGTAGTCGAGTTTGCGAAGCACCAGTGCCCGTAGGGCAGTGAGCCGAAGGCTCTGCTTGTCATTTTATAATTGTAAAGTTGGTAAACAATTGTCATTTACGTTAGAGCCAACTTTTTTGTGGTCTTGTGGCATTAGTTTTGAACGCCGGTAGCGTTCTTTCTGCAATTTTGGTTGAAATTGGTACTGGTAGGTTGTGATCACAGAGAGAACTCTTGCAATTCAGTTTTGGTAGTCTAGATGTAGAATTGTTGCACCTTGCATTGGTCCCGTTCTAACAGAATATTGATGTCTTATCCCCGTGTGCAAATCTTTTCCTGTTTGTCTAATGTAAAAGGAGTCCCATTGTTTACGACCAATTTTATAGATAATGCCTGAATCATTGGTTGGACTATTCTTTATTATGACATTTTTCACAGTATTGTCATATGAAAATACTACATTAATGTTCAAAAGTTTAAGTACATTAGCCATACCTAAAAAGCCTGGGAAAAAAGGAAGTACTGAAATATTCTTCGACAGTGTGAGGGTTATTATTCACACGATAGAAGATTCAATTTACTTTGTTAAGGCAAAATTCCAAAAAAGCAGGTGGGTAACACAAATCGTCTTGATTTTTTCTAACTCGGTATCTATGTATTCCATGTATGCTCTTTCTAAGAGCACGAAGAAACAGAAAATATACTTTCTTGATTGGGGTGTCATGGCCAGGGCCGGCGCTAGGAAGTGCGGGGCCCAATTAGAAAATTGTTAGCGCCTAGCGGGGCCCTCTACCCGTTGTCGTTTCAAAGTTGGAGTGACAAGAAATTTCGCTAGAGCCCCTCTTTGTTTTTCATTTTCAGCTGCCTTAGCCTTGGCCAGTGCTCGTTTCTGATTGCCGCTCAAATACTTTCGCCCTTTGTCTCTATCTCTGCTTGTGCTTGCCATGATGACGATGATGTAAGGGCTTTTTCAATTACTTTTCTTTTAAAAAAGCTAAACGGCGACGATAAACTGAAATTACAAAACAAAAAACAAAATCATTCACAATAAAGACTCCCTGGCACTGAAAAATAATAAAGATGTGCATGTATGCATCTAATGATTAAAGCAAAAGATTTCATGATTTTTAAAAGCCTGGGAGTAAGAAAAAAGCGCAGGGGGCAAAAGAACAAGCTCTAGTAAATAGAAATGTAAATGCTCTCTATGATAATGAGGCAAAAACTAGTTAATTTAATATGTAGGATCTACTTACCACCACGTTTCTCTGTTACATGCAAGCTTAAGACACTTCAAGTTTGCAGTTTGGACATATAAACAATTTGGACATATTTAACAAACAACACAACTTTACATTCCAAGCTTTATGTTATATAATCTCATTAACAGCGCTCTTTCTGTGTTGAGGGTTTGAATATCGTCCACAAATTACCTTTTTTTTAAAAAAGCTAAACGGCGACGATAAACTGAAATTACAAAACAAATAAACAAACGATTAGCAATAAAACATTGAAACATAGATATACGAGGACGGACTGAATAGTTTCACTGCCTTCACAGTAACAAGAAACTTCGTGCACACTGGACACTCATTAATTCATCATAGCGTCCCCCACTCGAGCGCGTGCGCGGGGCCCAATTTGAACAAATCGGTCTAATCGGCTTAAAACCGGCCCTGGTCATGGCCGTTGTCTGGCGTGAAAGTGTACATTCAACAAATTGTAAAATGGGACCGAGTTGTTTTGTTCCACTTCCAAAGAAAACTTAATGGAGGGGACTTGATTATTTAACTGAACGAGAAAATCATCCAAGTCACACCTCATGGGCCAGATACACAAAATGTCAACCTACCGCAACCATGGGATGCCAACCCCATGATTCTTTAGATATAAGTTCTCAAAAAGCTTCATGTAAATATTGGAGAGTAGGGGAGACAACGGATTACCCATGGCCATCCCAAAATGGAGGCTACCTTCCCTATTATTTCCTTCTAAAAGGCTCCAGCCTATATGAGGCAGGTTGAAATCTTCCATAATTAATGTTCTAGCACTACAGCGTTTATTTATTTCTTGAACCTTACTGTCATCAACTTCCTTTGTTTGGTTTGGAGGTCTGTAAAATGCACCTATCCGAATATGCTCTTTGCCTGAAACACAAAAATCAACCCAAATTGATTCTACCCTGTGGTCTAATTTAATACTATCATTCTAAACCGAAGTTAAATCATTCTTAATGTATAAGACCAAATCACCCTCCTGTCTGTCCATTCTCTGATAAATATACATAAATGTACAATCAATTCCCTGTACCTATGTTCAATTTTAATCCACCATCTACGTCCTACTCAGCGTACCTGTGATGTCTATAATCCCTGGAAATATTAAAGGCACAGCGTTTAGATTTACTCTTCTAAATTTATATAAATACTGGTCACCGGGAAAATGTGGTCTCTATAATCGAATCGATAACTTCTAGGCCACAGCTGAGGGCCTTTCGCTAGCAAATCTTTCCTTCCACACTTTGTTAGCCATACTGTACAACGAGATTTATCCAGTGGTCGAATTTTAAAATTTGAACAATGGGATGGTGGTGATGCATAAGCTGATATGTACCATATCAGCTTATACAGCTAATAATAATAATAATAATGTATTTTATATATATATATATATATATATTTTTTTTCCGCCAAGTACACTCTACAGTTTTAAAGTTTTACAATCTCCTATAATAACTCCACATAGAACATAATTTATTTTAATGTATTTTAATTTGGTATGTGTTCAGAATCAGTTAAAATTTATCTTTTTAGAACTTACTATACTGCGTTGTATACATCCCATCTGTGGTGGAGTTATACAAAAACTGCTATGAATAAATTCTGTTGCTTATAATAATATTTTTCGTATGCTATGTAGGGAAACAAAATGGTGCAATGCCAGTTTTATGTTTACTACGTGTAACCTACCTACCAGCCAAATGTTAATCCGGAAGAATATATATAATTTCATTACTAGGGTCCAAAACAGCCCAAATGTGTTATTGTACAATGTCCTGTCTTCAGATACTGTGTACCTCTCACCAATAGGCTATATGGCAGTCTTGGTTCAGACAACTGCTGGTTTACAATACCTTATTTTTTTAATGTAGCAAAGATTATATATGCATATTAAGTTGTGTTATAATAAATTTATAGCAAGTGGCTATGTTATAATAAGTGTTATAAGTAGGCTGACCATACGTACCGTTTTGAACGGGACAGTACCGTTTTTTTTATATTTCCTGGCCGTCCCGTCGTTTTAATAAAAATGTCAATTTTGTCCCGGTTTATGTACTTACTTTTTCATGAATACAGAATATTACATAACCCCCGTCCCTTTTTTGCCATCCCAATGTCCCGTTTTTGTCTCAAGGAAATATGGTCAGCCTAGTTATAAGTGTTATAATATCTTAGGTAATAACAATATACATAAAATTGTTAGGTTAAGTGGCTATGGATTGTGAATGATCCGCAATAAAGATGTTTTTTTTTTTTTGTTTTTTGACCTGATCGATTCATACAATTCTTTCTCTTATTTTCTCAGAATTTCTTTTTCCATCATTTTTAGGTTGTTGTTAAAGCTTATTTTATTTAGATAACAAGGGGATGCCATCAGTGGCGTAGCGTGGGTCTCCGGCGCCCGGGGCCATTGCTTCCATTTGCGCCCACCCCCATTTAATTCTCCCCTTCTATTTCCGACCCTGTGAAAAAGAAAAATAGGTCAAATGGGAGCGAAACAGGAGTGTTAGACTTTAAAATTACAAAAATGCCCTAAGCAACGTATTACCCGACTGTAGAATGCAGTGAAAATCCTAACAAAAAATCCCGATGCATCAAACACCTTGAAAATTAATGTAAATTACCAGGAAAATACAACAGTTCAGTCCCGTAGCCAGGACTTCACAATGTGGGGGCGAAATTGTAGAAAGGCGGACCTTCTGGTGCAACAACCTAGTTACTGCGGAGGGGGTTTGGAGTAGTTTGTGAAGTTTAAAAAAAGAATGCAAGTGTTTACTTACTAAATGACGTTATATATTATAATATCACATCATAAGTCATAACTATGGTTACAAAAGTGGACCTTTCCTGTTAAGGAGGGTTCGTTCGATTCACTCCCCTGGCTACGGGCCTGGAGTTAATGATTTACATCAGGGGTCACCAACCTTTTTGTTGTTCACCGCCCACTTTTATGATTTTTTGAAAATTAAAAATGCTTATCGCCCACCTTAGATCAAAAAGAATAAATCAACATAATCGATAAAATAAATAATGAAATAAATGTTTAATTACCTTTAATGTGAGCCCACTAGTGGGCGCTACCGCCCAGGTTGGTGACCCCTGATTTACATTATCTTCATCGCGCAAAATTATGCTAAATACTTCAAAGGTCAAGGTCAACGTTTCAAATATTAATGCAATATATGGCTAGGCCCGTGCCCAGGGGCCATGATCCCTATTGTCCATCCCTTCGCTACACCACTGGATGCCATCCTTCCCTCAATTCGAGAACTGGATTTATCTTGTGGGAAGCAATGGAAAGTTATATTGTTCGGATTTCCCTTTATCTGGACGTTATTACACCCATACGAAGTACAGCGTGTAATAAAACCTGGGTCTAAGGCAAAATTAGCAGCCATTTCAGACCGACACCTAAACCCCGAGACTACATGATGCAGACTCGTCAGGAAAATCATGAATGGTATTTGCATTTTGTCATGATCACTTCAGAGGGCGTGCGAGTCAATTTTTGTATGAACGTTTATCTATGAAACGAAGTGATAAGACTCAGTGGATAGGCTTTGCTCTGAGTGGTGTTCTGTGGAAGCAGAGATTAAAACAACAACAATCAATCAAACTTGATTTGATTTTGTTCAGTTTGTATTTATTACAAGGCATAACAGAACATTTAAACCTATTCTGGTTTTTATCTGATAATGGCTTTAGCTCAGAAGAGAGTTCATGTAAGTGAATTTAACTTAATCTGTACCACATTTGAATGACATGGAAGCCATTTGTGGCAATGGACGTCCAGACTGCAAAATCTGCTCAAGTTTTCCGACAGCGTCGCGCTTGGATTTTCCCATAACACTCTTACGCCCAACCCTTTGGAGTGTAGAGTTTTAACTGAAATTAAGACGAAAGTTTGAACTAAAATTAAAGTTTTGACTGAAATTAACGTGAGAATTGGCTTTCAAAAGCATATTAGGGTCATTCTCTGTCAGATCAACCAGTGCCTAACACCCTCATCTCTCAGATTTTGCTGAAATTTGGTTTATAGGGAGTTTGTGGGCCCTGAATCCATTTCTGAAATTATAAGGTCAATCTGACCAACGGTTCAAGAGATATGACCTCGGGAAATTTGAGGTCACTTGCGAGGTCACTAACATTTGGCGACCCATAACTTGGGTAATAATGGGGTTAATATGTATTTTATCCCACTCAGTCATTTTACACACCAAAATACATTTTTCTAGTAGTATTTGATGTGATTTGTTCAAATATGACCTCCATTTCCGTCGGAAATGAGATCCAACAAAGTTATAGTACTTTGAAGTTTGGCTCATTTTCAAGGGAAATGGAAGTCAAAATCTAAGCAAAACACATCAAATATTACTAGGAAAATGTATTTTGGTATTAATTAACCTAACAACCTAATATTACCTAACCTAACCTAACCATGACTAAATGGGCCTAACCCTGGCTAAATGGGCCTAGAGTATTACCTTATTATGGATTAGGTGGTGGATACAGACGAGAGCTCATTTAGCCAGGATTAGGCTCGTTTAGCCAGGGTTAGGCTCGTTTAGCCAGGGTTAGGTTAGGTTAGGTAAGGTTAGGTTAGGTTAATTAATACCAAAATACATTTTTCTAGTAATATTTGATGTGTTTTGCTTAGATTTTGACTTCCATTTCCCTTGAAAATGAGCCAAACTTCAAAGTACTATAACTTTGTTGGATCTCATTTCCGACGGAAATGGAGGTCATATTTGAACAAATCACATCAAATACTACTAGAAAAATGTATTTTGGTGTGTAAAATGACTGAGTGGGATAAAATACATATTAACCAATAATGGTCACAATTATATAAAAGTATATATATTTAGAATCAGAAAATGACAAGGAATCCAAATATGCAAGTTTTAGAACTCTAGGTTGAAAAATAAAAAAGTTACACTGTAACCAAAATTTGAGGTCACGATTTGACCTCTGGGGTATCAAATGAGAATTTTTTTTTTAAATGTAAAAAATGAAGGCATAGGCATTGGCTATTAGAATCAGCAAAAAAAAGTTTGTTTATGTTAGTATTTTTCATGTAACTAACATATAAGTGAACACCATATTCATAAGTTGTGCGTCAATTCTACCTATTTTTTCACACTTAAGCTCATAATTTGACCTATAGAAATTAAAATTACATTTTTTTATAGATATAAAAACAAAGGCAAAAAATATAAAGTTGTATTTCACTGCTAATCTACTACACTGGCAATAATAGTTATAATAGTGAAAGGGGAAGACCTATTTAGAGGATTCATGTGCTAGCCTAATACAATTTTTGCATGCTCGATGCTCTCATCAATTTCTTTTTGTGGAAAAATGTATTGAATTCTGCTGCCTCCTCTTAGGGTAGGACAACTCATTACAGTTAATATATGATGTCCTGGCACTGCACATGAATCCTTGTTTGATGGATAATAATATGCACTTGATCCTGATGACCCAGAGGGATGTAGAAAGTTCACAGTGAAATCATCAAACTCTTCACAATATTCCTCCACAATTCCATACCAAACTTGCATGTCATAAATGCAGCCAACATACTCTCCTGGTTTGACACATTTTAGGTTACTAAGCATTGCAGGTTCATTAGTAAAATGACTTTTCCTTATTCTTTTCTTTTCTCCAATGCCACTTGAAATGGGATACACCATCAGTTCTTCCTTGTTTAGGGGAACAAATCTATGATATTTCTGAGTTCCAGGAATAGCCCTACTATCCTTGAATCGATGTTCCAACCGTTCTTCTGCATCTTTCAAATCAGCTGTAGTTACAAAGAAAAAATTTATCTTCTTGCTCAAGTTTTCTTCACAAAACTGAAACATGTGTTCTGGTGTAAGAATTTGCCTCTCTGTAGTTCTCTGCAAACTGGCACGAGCAGTAGCTCTTTTCACTGTTCCTCCAATCCCATCACATGCATTTTTGCCATGGGATGTAGCAAAGAAGTGCCATTCACAAGACAGACCAAAATCCTCTTCATGGTAACAGAGATTTGTGAAGTTGTATCTGTTCTTATATTGGCCAGCACATCCATCTGAGAAATAGTGCACCTTCTTCAATTGTGGGCATCTGAATTTAACATATGTCATAAGCTTCAATATGAATGAGTAAACCATTATAGTGTTGTGTTTTAATGATGCAGATAAGAAACAGACACTAAAATGGCTAAGTTCCTGGTCTGCAGATGATCTATAATAGATGACAAAAGGGTGAACTGTACACTGTGAATTGTCCCAGTGAAACCCTTGGGCAGCATCCTGGACAATGAAAGAATAATTCTCAGAGAAATCACCTACTATAACTACCTCGCTCTGAGGTGGTAGTGTTTCTTTCAACTGCTTGAAGTACTGTGATTGTTGCTGAGCAACAAAGTGATGACGAACCATGCAGGATATTTTCATGCTTAGGGATGATAAGTATTCATGAAGTGGCTCCACCTTATCAACCATTGTACAACGGTCAACAGTCACCCATTGCTTGTAAGATATTTCATTTGGAGCTGATTTCACACTGTCAAGTAACTCAAGAAAATCCAGGACACCCTCTTCTCTTGGGCAATCATTGCAAAGTTGCATCATGCAAGTCTCTCTTTCTGTACTGCAGACACTGTAATCCATAAGATCCTTGTATGAAAGACCTCTTTCTCCCAATGCAGCCAGCTGCAATTTTGGATTTTGATGGTATGTGCAGACATAGACAGAATGAGTCCCACCACTACCGGCAAGCACACAATATGATGGCCGTAATTTTGCTAATGTGGAAAATCCTATTTTGGGATTCTTTTCATCATTTTTATATAGTTCAAACATCTCTCTTAAATTCCCGAGGACCAATCGTTTTTGCACCTTCATTGCACCTTCAGCACTGATAACTTTCATGCAATCCTTTTGGCCAGGACACATACGACTAACCTCTTCTGACTCATAGAATCTTCTAACTATATCTTTGTGTTCTTCAGATATCACTTTTCCTTTGCTCATTAGTGGAATCTTCGGAAGGATTCCATGTTCTGATTTAAGTGAATGGCTTCTTTTCACCATGTATGTTGTAGTTTGAAAGAAACTAGCTGTTTTTTCAATTGTGTATGGTTAGAGTGTCAATATTTGTAGTTTGTGATGGTGACATTTGCTCTCCAGGAATGACTGTTTCAATTCATTCATTAATTTGTCTAGATGTTTTTCAGATTTAGTTTCAGGTTTTGAAGTATCACTTACCTCCTCAGTAATTTGAACACCATAACTGAGTTCTAGCCTCTCCTTCAGGTGTTTCTGAGCAGATGATAGCTTACCACGAGCCTTGCGCTTTTTCTGGCTTAATGACAGCCCTTCTGAAAAAAACAGAAAAAAAGGTTTCACACACCTGAATATTAGTAATTAAATATTAATTATAGTACCTTAAATGCTATATAGTAGATCAAACAGACCTTGTAGTAAAGTATAAGTTATTATATTAATTTATTACTTACTTTTTTTAACTGGTGTTTGGTCCAGAAATGCTAGAACTGGTTCAACTGAAGTTGAAGGATTTTCCTTTATCAAGCAATCACTGTCATTGTCCAGATCTTGAATTGAAGAGATGTTACTCAAGCCACTGATAGTAGATGATTCATTTGAATCCTGCTCAGACTCGTTGTTTTCAGTGGTACTAAGTATAGTGGGGTTTTTCATTATCAGTGTCCAGCAGTTCACACACAACAATGAGTCTTTTTTCACTCTTCCAGCACATTTTTCAACAAGTACATCAGTCACTTTTCTAAGATTGATTGTTATGCGTTTCTTGTGTTTTGAATAGGGTCCTGGCAGTATTTCAAGTGCCGAACCATTGTATTTTGATCTGTAAAGATATAGGATTTACAATTAGGTAATATATATTTTTTAGAAATATATAGCTATACACACTTAATATTTTAGGCCTTGATAGTCTCTGAGGCTCATTAAAACAACATACCCACCAGCCACCCACAGTGCTGGCTGGAACTGTACTAACCTGTAGACAAGGAATTTTGCAACTATCTGTGTTGATTCTGCACTTAGACAAGTAGCAACATGTTTCAACAGGTTTGTTTAGGCTACATGTGAGCTTAGTCTTCCCCTTTCACTATTATAACTATTATTGCCAGTGTAGATTAGCAGTGAAATACAATTTTTATTAAATTCTTGGAGCTTGAGGTCAAATTGATAGCTAAGATATAAAAATTCCTTGAAATGACAAGCAATTTATAAATATGGTGTTCACTTATAAGTTAGTTACATGAAAAGTACCAACATAAACAAACTTTTTATGATTGTTTCTATTAGTCAAGAACTCTGACTTTGTTTTTTATATCTATAAAAAATGTAATTTTAATTTCTATAGATCAAATTATGAGCTTAAGTGTGAAAAAATAGGTAGAATTGACACACAACTTATGAATATGGTGTTCACTTATATGTTAGTTACATGAAAAACTAACATAAACAAACTTTTTTTGCTGATTCTAATAGCCAATGCCTATGCCTTCATTTTTTACATTTAAAAAAAAAATTCTCATTTGATACCCCAGAGGTCAAATCGTGACCTCAAATTTTGGTTACAGTGTAACTTTTTATTTTTCAACCTAGAGTTCTAAAACTTGCATATTTGGATTCCTTGTCGTTTTCTGATTCTAAATATATATACTTTTATATAATTATGACAATTATTACCCAAGTTATGGCTTGCCAAATGTTAGTAACCTCGCGAGTGACCTCAAATTGCCCGAGGTCATATCTCTTGAACCGTTGGTCGGATTGACCTTATAATTTCAGAAATGGATTCAGGGCTCACAAACTTCCTATAAACCAAATTTCAGCAAAATATGAGAGATGAGGGTGTTAATTTCAATTTTTTTTGGTTGATCTGACAGAGAATGACCCATTAGTGAAAGACTGAAATCTAGGTAAAATCCTATTCTAATACAGTAAATTAAATTCCAAAAACGATTTGTTTAATAAGATGTATACTATCGAAGTAGTATATCTGGTTTAATTAATGAAAATAAACATTTTTGGAATCATTTTTGAATTTAACTGTATTAATCAAGGTTTGGGATTTAATTTGACTACCCAGTTGGGTCAACTGTACACCCTTGATGATTGGTTAGGTTAAGTCATGATATTTTCATTTAAACTAATGAAAATATCATGACTTAACCAATCATCAAGGGTGTACAGTTGACCTAACATAGTGTAGTAATATTTGATGTGTATCAACAAATGTTGAATGTACATGTGGTCTTCTAGCATCTTTAATTTACTGTATGAAAATAGGATTTTACCACTGAAATATTAGGTAAATTTTTACAAGTGTACATTATAGGTTTTGTAAATGAAAACTGTTTTTCTGATGGTTTTTGATGCAGTTTGAACAAATGATAATGTAATAATATTCATGTTAGGTTAGGTTAGTATAATAATTATCAAAAATACCATCTTATAACACAGACTGAAGATTTATAACTTAGTCAACCTTTATAATGTAGTTAATAACGTCATACATCAAACAATTAATTAAATCATTACTTTTTATTTGCTATTGATACTTTTGGATTACTACACTTTTAGACTCGGAAAAATGAGCTTTCAAATGATATATGTTTTATGAGTGTATGTTTAATATTGAAAAATGGAGCACTCCTAGAGCTTATCCATGTACTCTTGTAAAAAATACCAAATATTATACATGGCAATTTTTCATATTTTAGCCAAGCCTTAAGTATATGTAATTACTATAGTGGTTTTGTAGGTAATTTGATGATAATTAGCTGATCTGAAATGACGTTTTGCAAAATTCTATCAAAGTATGGTATATTGTTAACCATTTATCAATAGTCACACTAAAATGCATCTGACACGTCCAATCACATCCAACATAATTTGCATATTTCTAATTTAGAAAGAGATTATTTGTATTTTAAGAAATTAGTTATATATTTTTGTTATCTTTATTTAAAATTTATTCACTTTAATTTAATTTAATTCACTTATTTAATTCAAATTAATTTTATTTTTCTAGGACTTTTTGTTTTTTCCAGGTCATGGTCTTTGTCAATCATATACGGGTTCTTTGTCCCAGTTAGGTTAGGTCAGGTTGTACCTAACCTAAATATTATAATATATATATTATATTTTAATATTATAATATATATATATATAATTGTTAATTTTAACATTTTAACATTTGCGGATTTACCCCATGACATCTGAAAATTTTAATTTTTTGATGGATAATTATCTATCAAAAAAATGAAAATTTTATTATTATTACAAGCTAGTATTTTTTAAGTTAATAACTATAACTGTCACAGTGCATGCATTGTTTCTTAACCCTTTGAGTGTGTAATTAAATTTGGGGCTGATTCCCTTCAGAGTGTGAATTATAATTGACACTCCAAAGGGAACCAGCCCAAAATTTAATTACACACTCAAAGTATTAAATTTGTTGATATTTTCATTACTTTTAACAAAAATATCACTACTTAACCAAACCAATCATCACAGGTGTACAGTTGACCTAACTGGGGATTCAATAATTTTCATGTAGGTTTCAATTAATTTTAAGCAACTTTTACCAAAAATGTGTGTTAGTTATAATCTGTTGAACACCACCCCTCCTCCTCTAAACCTCATCTTTTCCTCACTGAAATTCACGTGTCTGTGATGATTGACAGCTCAACCCCGTTTCTGTACCCTCTTATTTTCTCTATAGTTAATTTCATTCCAAAGGTGGATGTTGCATATATGTACACAATGATCTAACATGCTCTTGTATTCCCAAACTCAAATCTTCTGAATTCTGTACCTTCTGGCTAAGGCTTACATACCAATCTAAAATTAAATACATCTGCACTGTTTACCTTTCTCCTAATTATACTGACTATCCAAATTCTTTGACTACCTCACTTCCAAAGTGCAATACATTCTTTCCTGTTCTCCTTTGCTGAAATCTCTATTTTAGTTGATTTCAATGTTCACCATCACCTTTGGCTTTCCTTCCATTTCACTGACATCCCTGGTGAACTAGCTTACAACTTTTCTATCCTAAATGACCTGAGCAGATTGTACAGCACCCTACTTGTATCCCTGATTGGCTCGGAGATAGGCCTGACATTCTAGATTTATTTCTTACCTCTTCATCCTCCTTACTCTGTGAAACTTTTCTCTCCATTGGGCTCCTCCATTCACAGTCTTATATCTGTTTCCTGTCCTATCACTCCAATTTGGCCTTTGGATCCTCCCAAGAGGAGGTGCCTTTGGCAATTCAATGCTGCAGATTGGGAGGCCCTTAGGCAGTACTTCTCTGATTTCTCATGGAATGATTACTGCTTTCATGGCTGGGGCCTGTCTGGGTGTGCTGAGTGCATCACAGAGGTGATTCTCTCAGACATGGAGGTGTACATTCCATATTCTATTCCTATGACTAATGCAAAGAAAATCTTGGTTTAACTTGTTCTAATGCTATCTGCAACAAAGGTATCTTTCAGAAGGTACTGTCACCATCCAACTCCTGACTCTCACTCAGCTTATATTTCTGCTTGGAATCATGCAAAATCTGTTCTTCAACTCGCCAAAAATTCCTTTATCCAACAAAAATGTGAAAATTTATCCAATTCTAATTCTTCTTTCTCTTTCTGGCATCTAGCTAAGAACCTCTTCAACAACTTTACTTCCTCTGCTTTCCCTCCTCTTTTCCATTTTGATGGCACAGTTGCTGTCTCTTCTCCTGACAAAACTAAACTCTTTGCTCAAACTTTCCCTTACAATTCAACCTTGGACGATTCTGGTGCTGTTACTCCATCTCCTCTCCTCTCTGACTTTATTATGTCTGAAATTAGAATCTCTTCTAAAGATGTTTTTTCTGCCCAATCTGGGCTCAACTCTAGGAAGATGTATGGTCCTGATGGTGTTCCTCCTGTTGTTAAGAACTGTGCTTCTGTGCTGACACCCTGCCTAGGCAAACACTTTCGTCTTTGTCTCTCATCTGGTACTTTTCCTTCTTGCTGGAAGTTTATTTTCATTCAGCCTGTCTCAAAGAAGGGTGACTGCTCTCAACCCTCCAACTATCATCCAAATTGCTTTGATTTCTTGCCTTTCCAAAGTTTTTGAATCTATCCTTAATGGGAAGATTCCTAAACACATTTTTTATCAATCTTCTTTCAGATTGTCAGTATGGGTTCCACAAGGGATGCTCTCTCTACTGACAATCTTCTTGCATATCTCTCTGACTCTTGGTCATCCTCCTTTCTGGATTTCAGTGAAGCTTTTGATATGTCTAGTACAATAGCATATATCAAAAGCTTTTGATAGAGTCTGGCACAAATCTTTAATTTCAAAACTGCTCTCCTTTGTTTTCTATCCTTTTCTCTGTACCTTCATCTGTAATTTCCTTTCTGGCCAATCTATAGCTGCAGTTGTAGATGGCCACTGTTCTTCTCCTAAAACTATTAACGGTGGTGTTCTTCAGGGTTCTGTCCTGTCACTTTTCCTTTTATTTATTAATGATCTTTTAATTCATACTTCATGTCCTATTCACTCCTATGCTGATGATTCCACTTCCCAAAGCATCCCTCTCAACAGTCACTCCATGATTTGTGTGGGGTGGCTATGGAGCATCTGACCTGTGATCTTTCTACTACCTCTGATTGGGGCAGAGAAAACCTTGTGGCTTTCAGTGCCTCAAAAACTCGGTTCCTTCATCTGTCTACTTGTCACAATCTTCCACACAACTGTCCCCATACCTTTAACAACACACAACTCAATCCTCCCCCTTCTCTTAACATTCTTGACATTTCCTTTTCTCGTGATCTTTCCTGGAAAGGTCACATATACTCTTTCTAAAACAGCTTCTAAGAGGTTAGGTGTGCTGTACTGCCTCCATGGTTTCTTCAGCCCCACTCAGTTGCTGTCTGTACAAGGGTCTTGTTCACTCCTGTATGGAGTATGCTTCTCATATGTGGGGTGGTTCAACCCACACAGCCATACTTGACCAGGTGGAATCAAAGGCTTTTCATCTCATCAATTCCCTGCCTCTTACTGATTGTCTTCAATCTCTCTCTTTGCTGCAATGTTGCCTCACTCTATCTCTCTACTATCACTATCATAATGGACATTGCTCTTCTGTAGTCTAACTGCATGTCTCCTTTAAGGAGAGCACGCCGTACCAGTCTTTCTGCACTTTCTCATTCTTTTTCTGTCCAACTATCTAATGCAAGGGTTAATCAGTATTTTCAGTCTTTCATATACTCAACCAGTCAACTCTGGAACAATCTTTTCCTCAATCCATCTTTCAAACAGTCTCTCTAAGCATCTCAAAAACCTTTTGGACATTGATTTTGGCTCTTCTATGCTTTTGTGGGCATTTGCCCTTGGCCCCTCTTTCTTGCATAAAAAAAAAAAAAAAAAAAAAAAACACAAAACTAACTATGATATAGCTTACCTAACCAAATCATGCCTGATTAGGTCAACTGTACACTAGGGTGTATCATGCTTGGGTCGAATATTGAAAAACTTGGAATTTCAAGATTGGCAGTATGTATTCCTATGTAAAATTTAATTTTAAGAGGGGTTTGTCTTCTGTAACTTTTGCGAAAAATCGCATTTAAGTGTTCAAAATTGCACTTTTTTTTGTCAAAAAATGGGAATTTTGGCCAATTTCAAAGACTTGGTAGCCTCAAATGACCTCCATATGTTCCATATTGTTCACATACACACTTAAGCATTTCTAGGGGTAGGCTTGGACCCATTTAAGATCAGCCAAATTGGTTCATAACCCCTAAAATAAGCAAAATCACCCAAAATGGCCCAAAATTAACGAATTGTATGATTTTTAGTCTCCTATACACCATATTTTGCAGCTGTTCTCTTCATCAGGCAGTCTTTTTATTCTTCTTTCTTGGTCTTGCATTTTCTTTTTTTTTTTAGAAACACCACCACCAATTTTTATTTTCTTTTCGGCATCACTGAGTGTGATGGCAGCTGCCCCGACCTTTGCTGTGATGTTCAACCTTTTTTATGCAATTGCAATTCTTCTTTAATATTTGTATAAGTCCCTCCTCCACCCCTAGCTTGTAATAATATACTGATCAACTGAATGTTTTGAGATTTTTTCTTCTGAAAGCATCTTGATTTGTCTAGCAGGTCTTGTAGAGATCTAAAACATGTTCATAATGTCTTGCTTTGACTTGAAAACTGGCAACAATTCTCTGTAGCATGAACAAAACTATCTCTTCTCTCTTGCCCATACACTGCATGAGCTGCAGCTGAAACTTCCTGGATTGCTCTTTCACAGCTTTGAGTGTGAACTGAGAAGTTCTCAACTTCAAGTGGAGACCTGAGAATCTCCTTAACTTCCCTTGACATCTTACAAGTGAAGAGTGGCTCATACAGTTTTTCCTTATCCCAATTAATCAGAGTAATTGGAGAAGTGGCATCAAAATTCAGTTTAGGGTTTCTATGAGTTCTCAGACTTACCTCTGATCTTCTTGATCATCTCAGCCCCCAATGCCCTCTCCTCCTCATCCTCATTGCACAGGAGAGAGGCAATGAGGTTCTCACTATGAGCATGATATGCTCCACGAACTATCACATGAGTGATTATGTTCCTGACTTCAGAGGTCTGGCTTCTCAGCAGTCACAATATGGTGAGGTCTGTACCTCATGTGGTGCTTCACCTTGATCTCAAAATACATCTTGATCTCAAAATACCTCCCCCTTCAGACCATGCTGCCTCATCCACAGCATCAACAGAGCCTCACCTGTAGTCAGCCAGCGTGACTGATTCAGTGGGCCACACTTCAGACCAGCAACTTCCTTGCTCAAATCTCCTGTCTTGAGAGCTTTGATCAGTAGGTAGCAGTTCTTCTGGTCAGTGCTAAGATTCTGTACAATGTCTTCTGGCAGTTCAGTTATATCTTCTCCTGGCAGAGCCTTGAAGCTAAAGTTGACAGATATGTCATTGATCTTCTCCAAAAGTTTTCCTATTGGGCCACTGAACCCAGACTTGTGCGTGTAGGGACCATCAAGCTTGATGATAATGTCCCTGAGGCTGAGTTCATTAAGATGCAACTGGCATATCAGCCAGTGACACTTGTGACCTAGCAGTCTTTCCAAGTGAGTGATGGCTCCTCTATCAGGTCCTGTGTTTGTGTTGGAGGAGTCACCACCAAGGACCACAATAGTATCTTTAGCACCATGAGCACTAATCCACTCAAACAGAGCCTGAGCTATCTTCAGTGCAGGTTTCTCATTTCCTTTAGGTTCTTCTGGTGTACAATGGAAGAGATACTTCCCCTCAGGTTCTGAGGTAACACTATAGTGCTCTTCAGTTGTAATATCAGAATGGAAGCGGCCAGTTTCTTCATTGTACCTAATGATCTTTGTCTTATCTTGTTTTCCATCGAAGAAAATTCCCTTGATCTCCTCTCCCTCTGTCCTTTTCTCCAGGGCCTCCACTGAGGCACCTATTACAGACTCCTTGCCCCTCCACATCTTCATCCTGTCAACAGTTAGATATGCCTTATCAGCAGATAGATGGCCAGCTTTGATGAGATCTTGCAAGAAACCAGTTGCAATGGCTGCTGCACGAGTGTTTGCCACCTTGAACCTGACTGCAGCTGTGCTTGAGATATCCATGTAGTTCCTCTTGGCAGAGGTGGAGACTTTGCCAGTGTTGACACTGGAGCTTGTGCCTCATGCAGTACTGGAAAAATCTGTGTCAGCAGTAGGAGCTGCTCTGCCTGGAGACTCTTGCAAGGAAGTATCATCATCATCATCATCATCAGCTCTAAGCAGTAGCTCCTTTTTTTCTTCCTCTTTTCTGTTTCTCTTCTTCCTCCTTCCTCTTAGCAGCCTTCACCTGCTTCACTGTTTCCTTCACATCAACAGATGCCATCTGGAAGCCAGAAACTTCTGAGGTTTTAATCCTCTGGTAATGGAGCTACTCTAGCTCTAGCTTTGGAATCTTCTGAGGCAGAGGACAGTCACAGTTGATATGAACTCTAGCAGCACAGCCAGAGCTGCCAGATGCTTCAGTTCCACAGAGTGATACCATGTCTGCAGGTTATGTCAAACAATGTATCAAGTTCAGATATTCTCTTCTCTCTCTTTGTAGCCTTCACTCTGCCATTCACTAGGTCAATCATTTCATTCCACCTGACAAGAATCTTCCTGGCAATGGATCTCTCTCGAATTATCACAGGAGTGAACTTGGCATTTGCTTTTGCACCACTGTGCCAGTACCAGTGATGCCAAGTCCTTAGCCAAATCTTGCAGAGGGTACTGAGCTTTCTCCATATCATCCAGAAGCAGCTTCTCTTCCTGGAGGAGGATTCCTCTCTGAAACACAGCTCTCCAGGTTGGAACTTCTGTGGGAAATAACTGCTTGCCTGGACCCACCAGATCACTCAGCTTTGAACCAGAACTTTTTCTGGTCTTTTGTCCTTGCTTATCCATGGTGGCTACACAATCTTCACCAAGCTTTGTATTTGAAACATAGAAAATTATCACAGTGAAACTCTAGTAGCCTATAACAGCTGTTACAATGGTTTTGTTTGGTAAAAAACTGGTCTGTTACATTTGTACTACAGTGTATGTCCTGCACAGCTGTTCTGTACATAACCAGAAAACAAAAAAGTGGAAATTTGAACACTTAAATATGATTTTTAGCAAAAGTTTAATTTTACTTCGGAATACATACTGCCAATCTTGAAATTCACCCTTCAATGAGCATGATACACCCTACTGTTACACCCTTGACAATTGGTTAGGTTACTTTGTTACTTACATTGTGTTACTTTGTGTGAATTTGAATGATGGTTCAGGATTGACCTGCGGTCAACCACCCCTCTGAAACATCCCACCTCATTTTGTGAAGGAGGGAATTGCTGTCTGATCTCCTCCTGCCCTTGTAGCCAGCCATGCATGGCTGGTCAGGGACTTTGCACAGGAATCTGTCCAGCTGGTTCTTAAAGCTATTCAGGTTGGTGTGCTGGAAATTCCTTACTTCTTTAAGTAAGGCACTGAAAAGCTTTGGGTCTAGTATTCTGAGGGCATTTTCCATCCTCATTTTCATGGCCCCCCTGTCCCACAGCAGCTGGGACTGTAAAAACAATCTGCCTCTTCTCTCATTCCAGTTTTTCTATTTCATTTCTAAGGTTAGGGAGAAAGCCCTCGAGTATTTTCCATATGTATATTGTGTACTGCTTGTGCCTTCTTTCGATAGAGTAGAGTTTCAGGGATTATAGTCAAGATCAGTAGTCTTCACCTTCCATTTCTTCTATTTTAGACGTGAAAGTCCTTCATATAGCTTCAATGTTCGTAATGTCTGGTTTTCTGTATGGGCTTGTGAGCACTGAGCAATACTCAATTATTGATAGGACTAGGCTCTTCCATAATTTGAGCATGATGTTTGCTTTTCTGCTGTGGAAGCTCCTCCAAATGATTCCCATTATTTTTCCAGCTATTGTAATTTTGATGTTGTAGTGCTCTCTGAATTCTGTATCTGACAACATTATTACTCCAAGATCTCTGACTTGTAGATTTGGTGTTATCTGTTTGTCTTGCAGAGTTTTGTACCTTTTATTCTGCAGCTCCTTGTTTTTACCATATCTTAGAAGTTGGAATTTTTCTTTGTTGAACTTCATATTGTTGTCTTCTGCCCACTGGAATAATGTTTTAATGTCATTTTGAAATTTTCTTATGTCACCTTCATTCTCTATTTCCTTGCATATCTTTGTCATCTGCGAAACATGATACAATACTGTCATTAATATCTGCAATCATTATTATGAACAGCAAGGGAGCTAATACTGTTACTTGTGGGACAGAGCTCTCAACTTCCAAGACTTCCGATTTAACTCCATTTACCACCATTCTTTGTGTCAAGAAAGTAAATATCTATCTACCTAGCTTTCCAGTAATTCCTGTATTCTTAAGTTAGTGTGCTATGATTACGTGGTTACATTTATCGAAGGCTTTAGCAAAGTCAGTATATATTACATTTATGTTCTGTCCTCGACACAATGTTTCCAATATTTTCTGGTGGTAGCTGTTATAGGCATGATCTTCCAGCCCTGAAGCCACGTTGATTTGGGTTGTACAAGTCTTTTTCTTGTAGGTAGTAAGGTAGTTTTGCCTCTAATTATATGTTCAAAGCACTTTATAAGGTGTGAGGTGAGAGTCATTGGCCAATAATTCTTGGGCATTACTCTGTTACCACCTTTAAATAGTGGGGTAATATTTGTGTTCTTTAAGGGGAGTAGAATTTGTCCTGTGTTGAGTGATTTCCTACATAGTAAGTATAGCAGTTACAATACCCTTTTTGCATTTCTTTAGAAACATGGCACTCCATGTGTCTGGCCCTGAGTGCTGAATTCTCTCGCATCTGTGATCAGGGGCGTAATTAATGGGGGGATGGGGGGGACATGTCACCCCCAAACTTTTGAACTGGGGGATAATATAGGTTTTGTCCCCCTCCAACTTTGATCTAAGTTAGCTTACATGAAGGAAAATATTTAGTTCTTGAAATAATCTATGATGAGTAAATCTTTAATTATATTAGTCCTATTAGTATGCTGGAAAGTATTACTGATTCTAGTTATTTTTTACTTTAATTATTGCATATATTGTTTTCCTTTAATGATAAGTATATACTTGATATGCATAAGGTAGGTGTGAAAATGCTTCTTTGCTTTTCCTTTTACTATCATAAATATAGATCATTCTCTAAATCATAGTATTTTAAGAGCATCATTTTAGTCGCAAACACATTCTAATACTGATGGATCAGAGCTTTATCGAGATTCAAAAGGACTGGTACTTAGATATCATTGTTATATTCTACCAAAAAAATATGCATTGGGAGACCAAATTTAAGACATTACCTACAGGATAGCAGCACAGAAATTCATTGCAGGATTTTTCTCTCTTCTTGTGGCTTCACAGATTTCCTGGTAAGGGTGTAATGTTCCATAATATCTAATAACATTGTTGCTTGGGTTCTATCATCATTTGTAATATTGCCATGAAGCTTCTCGACATATATAACTTTGTCATTTTTCTTCCATGTTATGAATAGGAAATTAAAATCTCGGAAAATTTGAATATTTGTTGCTGGAGTTTCAAGTAATTTTAATGTTTTCTACTTCATTTGTAGCAAGTTGGAATTCACTTTTTGTGGTGGTTGGTGGTCTGTAAATGTTCATAATGGTTAGGTTCAGTTCATTTACTTATAACATAATAACTTCGACTGTGCTGTTTGATTTGTTTACCTTCACTTCGTGTTTTTTTTTTTATATAGATGCAACACCCTCCCCCTCATCTAGCCACTATCTGCTCTGTGTATGTTGTAGTCCAGCAATGCTATGTCAGTATCCTTGATGCAATTTGCACAGCCTTTTTCACACTTGTGTGTTTTCATTAGGCATATGATATCTATGCTGGCTTCAGTAGCTAAATTCTGTAAGTATTGTAATTTGCAGCCCTCATGGTCTGTATAGAGGCCTTGAATATTTGTGTATAAAACATTTATTGGGTTTCTAATTTGTTTGGTTTTCCTATATACTGGTCATTTCCAGGTTGTCAGTTCCTGTTTGGTGTTATTGGCTGGGTTGCTACATTTGGGAGAATTGGGGTTGCAGCCCTTGATACCACTGTGGTTGTTGTATTACATTGGTATGCATCAATTTTGCTGTCAAGGGTTTTGTAAGTGATTCTTATAGAGCTTTTCCTGCTGATTTCGAATCTGCAATCCGTTTTTCTCAATCAGCTCAGGTTATCCGGCTATGGCCTCATAAGTAAAATAGAATTTTTTGTGATTTTGTCAAAGCGGAATTGGAACAGTAACATCTATCATCACTTGTTTCACTTGTATAATATCTTTTTTTACTTTTCAGGCATATAGATAAAATATTTCATAATGAATAGAGCGTGTAAAAATGATCCCAATAGATTCTGCTACATATGTGGGACGGTTACCATGCCAAATAATCAGTCCCAAATCACTAAATTTGTGAAGACAATGTATAGAGCATACTTTGGAATTAAGCTAGGGGACCAGGACAAAAATTTCGCCCCTCATATGTGCTGCAAGACGTGCATTGAAAATTTGAGAAGATGGAGCAAAGGCAGAGCGAAATCTTTGCCTTTTGGAATTCCCATGATTTGGAGAGAAGGAAAGGATCACGTGACAGATTGCTATTTCTGCATGACAAACCTCCAAGGTGGGCTTATAAATTTATTTTTCTTAAATATTTTGAAATCCTCGTATGAAACTTGACATAATATTCACCATAATGGTAATCATACATTTACATATACATATTGTTATAGAAAATACATTTACACATACATATTGTTATACAAGTTACATTTACATATACAATGATTGTATATTTTCTTTCTTTTTCATTCATATTGTCCCCGAAGGGACAATATGAATGAAAAAAGGTCGATGGAGTCTGTATATTTTCTATTTCATATCTTACAGACTGCAGCCTTCCCTCACGAGCCGCCACTGTCTGAATGCTTCTTCTATTTCATATGCAAGTTTTATATCCATGTTTCTATTTTCAGGAGTTAACAAGAATAAACACATTGTTGTATACCCTGACATTCCTTCTGCTATGAGACCTGTACCCCATGGTCCTGGAATTCCAATACCTGACCCACCTCAAACCCTGGACTTCGATGATTCTGATGATGAATCAATGACCAGTCCCAGTCGTATATACCTCAAAATACCACTTAAAATGAGCCGAGGCCTCTCAACCAGGCCAAACTTAATGATCTTACCAGGGATTTAGGACTTTCCAAATTAGCTGCCGAGATCTTGGGCTCACGACTTCGAGAGAACAACTTGCTGGCTCCGGGAACAACATTCTCCTGGTATAGGAAATGAGAGGAAGAATTCCGCAAGTTTTTTGCAGTGCACGAAAATACCTCTTCCTTAGTGTACTGCTGCAATGTTGAGGGGCTAATCGAATCCTTGGGCCTGCCATATAACGCATCAGAATGGAGGCTATTTATAGACTCGTCTAAACGAAGTTTGAAAGCAGTACTTCTCAACATTGGGAATAGGGTTGCATCAGTCCCTGTAGCATGACTCCAGATTCCTGGGATCTTGGGAGCATTGCTCCAGTAAATTTGACCATGAGAAAAAGTAAATTTGGGTTTGGGTTTTGTTCATCCGCTAGACGTTATGCAATTTTTTTGCGTATACGTTATTGTACAAACCAATTTTTTTAAATTACAAATTTAGTTATTTTAAGTTTAGTTGGTAATTCCATATTTAACAATTATTTTTATTTTTTGTTAAGCTTCAATGTTTTGATAATTAAAATTTTATTAAAACGTATATTTTTTTAATATAAAATTATCAGGATTGGACTATGTTCCATTGATCTCGGCCAGGTTTGATAAATTGGCCAGATAATTACTTGTGCGGTTTTAAGTAATCCACCATGACTCTAGAATTGAAAAGTTTAGTTAAGTTTAAACTTACTTTTACTTACTTTAACTTACCTACTTTTACTTACTCTTCCTTACTTTTACTAAGTTTAAAGCACTTACTTTCATTGTACTATATTTACTTACTTTTACTCACTTTTACCATACTATATTTACTAACTTTTACTTATTTTGTATTTTTTCAGGTAGTCAATAATCAATAATGGATCCTAATATTGATGAAGTTGGAGAGAAAAGTGAGGGTGTTAAAAGGGGTTACTTTTGTGGTCAATGCAAGAACAAATATTCAAAGAAGCAAAACTGGGAGGAACATTTTAATTAAAAAAAAAATATTTGTTACAATACACTTAAGGTGTATAAACTGTACATTATTGTATTATTATGTTTAGCTAAAACAATTTGTAATTGGTATGTCGTCAATTCAAGAGTTTACTATCATTAACCTATCTAGTGGTGTAAGGGGAAAAAAAGTAAATTCAGAGCTGTGCTCCAGTAAATTTTTTCAAATCTGGAGTCATGCCCTGTAGCACATTCCGTACAACTTACTGAGAGCTACGATAACATGAAAATTTTACTGGATGCTCTCGTATACAACCAACATAACTGGAGGATCTGTGGAGATTTGAAGGTAATACTAATATCATAAGTAAACTATTGCTATTGACTCTGTTGTTTTTCCAAAGGTTATTTGAGAGTGTATAAGAACACTTAACTTCCCCACAGAAGTGATACAGTCCAATGCATAGATTTTTTTATCTGATAGAACAAATTCTCTAAATTCTTTAAATATTTTCATTTTTTTTCAGATTGTGGCATTTGTATTGGGAATGCAAGGGGGATACACGAAATACCCATGTTTCCTCTGCAAATGGGATAGCCGAGCGGATGAGAAGCACTATGCACAGCGTGAATGGGCATCCAGAGAGAATTTTGAACCTGGGTCGCATAATGTCATTTCAGTGCCCCTTGTACCACCAACAAAAATTTTGCTCCTACCACTTCATATTAAGCTGGGCTTGATGAAAAATTTCATCAAATCAATGAATAAGGAGGGTTCAGCATTCCGATATCTCAAGAGTAAATTTCTTCATATATCTGATGCTAAACTAAATGCTGGGGTTTTTGATGGTCCTCAAATTCAAACTTTGATCAAGGATACTCAGTTTGAAAATGCAATGACTCCAACTGAGAAGAATGCCTGGCAGGCATTCAAATCAGTTGTCACTGATTTTCTTGGCAAGCGTAGAAGTCCAGAATACGAGTCTGTTGTCGAAAACTTGATGGAAGCTTTCAAAGCTCATGGGTCGCGCATGTCCATAAAAATGCACTTTTTGTGGTCCCACTTGGACTATTTTCCTGAAAATTGCGGGGATTATAGTGAGGAACAGGGTGAATGATTTCACCAAGATATCAAAATAATGGAAGAGAGGTACCAGGGAAACTGGGATATCAATATGCTGGCGGACTATTGCTGGTGTTTGAAGTGAGACGTGCCCGAAGAAAAACAGATGGAAAGCCATAAAAACTTCATTCCTTCCTCAATAAACTTTTTTCCATATTCATTGTATGAATAAAAGTATTTATTCACACAATGTTTTCATTTTTCACGAGTGTTCTTATAATATTACTCGTATCTACAGTGTTTAAGCTAAAAAAATCAATAAATTTGGGGATAAAATTGGACTTATAATAAATGGCCAATAGAGAAAAAACCTGACCTGATTGAGGAAAACCAATGTCATTTTTGAATTCAGCATGGTCGAATTATATAATATGAGTTGAAAAAACCCTCACAGCAGACAAAAAAATTTCATATGCATACCAGTGTTGTCAGTGGGTGGTGTTGGATAGAGGAGTGATATATGTTATGGTGTGGTGAATATATCTCTGGAGTCCTGTCCTTTCTTGTTAGCAGGGCAAACTGTGCTTTTATCATTCTTATTTCCTCTAAAAAATGTTTCCTTGCTCTTGTTACTTCTAATTTGGATAAGGTCTGTTCTTTCCCATTCTCTTCTTTGGGTACTTTTTATGTGAAATGATGGGCACTCTATAGGCCTATTTAGGCATTTTCTCTGTTGGTGACTGCACATAGGAGGGTGGAAAAACTGGCAGTTTTGTATCTGCATAGATCTTGCATTCATCATAATATTGAAGCATTTTTTGGGGGTGATTGTACCTGCAGTTTGAGCCATATTTGCATGACCCTGTGTATAGTATTCACATATGGCCCATTGTTTAATCTCCTTATGAGTCTATGTGATTTGATTGCTTTCTTCTATTCCACCACTGCTTCTTCCCTACTCAGTAGTTCTTTTGTCTTTGGCGAGTTTTCATTAGTGTTCCTGGTATCCCTCTCTTTCTCCTTTGTGGTCCTGGTATCCCTCTCTTTCTCTTTTGTGTTCTGTTATATCTTTTTGGCAGTGGGTATTTCATCCTCTGATGCTACTTTTGCATCTCCCTGTAGTGAGGCTGTGGAAGAATACTGTGGAGTAAGGTGTAAGGTGGCTGGTGGTGCCATTTTGCACTCAGTCATGTTGTGATCTTGCTACATTGTGCATCCCCTCTGCATCAGGGTCAATTCCGACTTATGGAAAACTTAGCTTATGTAAAACCTTCCAGAATGGAACCCTTACATAAGTTGGGGACTGTCTGTATGCATAAACTCTGAGTGGTGTCATTGGTTGAAAGAGCATTGGTGTTGGGTATGAGTGTACAGTGAAATAATGGTGTCAACTAGGAAAGAGCGCTACAGTGAAACAGCATATATTGAGTACAGTGTATAGCGAGATTCTACTGTATTGCCCATTTGCACTTCTCTCTGTACTATATTCTTATTTTTTTCTATGTACTTGATGCATAGGAAGCCATAAAAGCCTATGAATTTATTTATTCTGTTTATTATTTTCCTGTCTTTTTGACCTAGATTCATGCATTTGTAATGTTTGAATGTATTTGCAGAGCATACATTTTAAGCCTGTGGTTTGGTCTGCTTCACTTTTGCAGTCGGTTAAGTCATGATATTTTTGTTAAAACTAATGAAAATATCATGACTTAAACTTAACACACATTTAATAAATGTTACTCATTAATTTTTAAAAAATAATTTTGAACCATATTGTAAAGGATTACCCATTTATCTGACTTTGATAACCTCAGTGTGCCCAAGTGGATTCATGTTATCCAAATATAATATAAAGAAATATTAGTGCCTCAGCCAGCCTAAGCTATCCTTCCCTTCCTCGAGAATCTTAACACAAATGTTATCAGGATCAGCAGTTTTATTTGTTTTTGTGCTAATTACATGCCCAACATCATCCATCCATAGTCTAATATAGCTAATACAAAAAGTCCGCTCATAAGCCCTGTTGGACTTTAGAAAAATTTGCATAAAAATTAGTTTGTAGCACCTCCCATGTGAATATTCTAGTATCAGATGATATAAGAACCATGATATAAGTCCTCTTCCTCTTATGATCTTGCTTTTACCTTGTTTCTTAACATTGTTGTAAATTTTAAAATATTGTAGTATTTTCATTTAGAATGAAACCTCATGAATGAGATGTTGACTTGTATGTTAGACTATGTTCCATCCTTATAGGCTATCAATCCTATTAAGAATGCCAGAGTTCAAAGAATCAAGGGATTATTCAAGTTTTCTTCAGTAAAAAGTCGCAATATCTATTTAAAATACCAAAAATATCTTGATAATTTTCAAACATCATACAAGCATGATCTGTTTTAGGTCAATCCTATCATGTTTTTTTATAATTATAAAAAATAAATGCTCTAGATCTTTATTCCGCTATTTCTTGCTAGATTTATCTCGCTATCCCATTGGCTCTTTGTAGTAAAATTATTTAACTTATTTATCAATTGCCCATAATTATGTAAAGCTCCCTGGCCATTACTAATTTTAAATTCCCTAAATGCACTTTTCTTTATATATTTTTTATTTCAATGCAAAAGTGTCCTAGTTCCTGATATTTCTATTCCTGATTGTTCTAAAAGGAATAGCTGTGTTTACCTTGTAATATATCGTCTAAAGTTTCATCTTTAGACAACATCTTAATAGCATTTTTACTGGCAAATTCTCTATCCTACTTAACTGATCATAACAACTCTCTAAATTTACTTCAACCTTTTTAGGAGTGAGAAACTAAATAATCATTGTTGGGTAGATCCCTGTTTAATTCTATCTTAAAACATAGAATGGTTACAATTTCCTAATGTGTGTCCTATTTTAATTAAGTTCATTAATAACTGCATAAATGGTAGATGGAACCAAATCTAAGATTGTATGATCTTCAGTTATCTACAAGTTGCATTAGAAAGTTATTACAACACTCAATGAAGAAACTGTTTGATATTCTTACTCCCTAAAGAGTTTGTCAATATTAGCCTAGGGAGATTAAAATATCCCATACTTAGTGTTTGTTCTATCACTACATCCCTTTTCTATTTCCTGTACAATACTATCCACTTTTTGAGTTTAGTTTTGAAGTCTGTGAAATGCCCCTACCCAAATGCCTACCAGTCTATCCACTCTGATTAACTCTGCTCTAGTATCATTAAATACTGCTTCACTAACTAGTGCAAATATTGTCAAGATTTTCACTAATCATGTAAGTGAATAATTTTTTTTTTTTAATTCCTAAGACTTGCGCATTGGCATAAAAATGCTTCACCCCCTCATTTATAATTGTTTTAGTACTAATGGCACAACTGCTAATGTGCCTATTCTTATGATTCCTAATTTAAAACCCCAAAGAAACCAAACCTCGCTCTTTCTGCTATATTCTAGTAACCTTTTCCTGTTTAAGTGCCATAAAAAGATATGAATTCATCTTGCTCAGTAAGAAACATAATTGTTAAAAAAAACCTATAGTTGAAACAGAGTTGCTTTCCTTTAACCAAAGTTGGTTGCGTGTTTCATTAAATACAAAACATACTTTGGGAGTTGGGGGCATAAACTTTTTAAGTATAATATACCCACAGTTTGTTTTTAAAGTTATTAATTACTGATAGGCTTAACTTGTCCTTTGTACCCAAAATATTTGGAGTTTGATATTTCTGGAAGCTATTTTAAGATTGCTTATAGTACTGAAATGCCTTTTTGAGTCATTTGTAACAGATTTGAGCCTACTGTTTATCTAGCTACCATTATTACTCAATCCCTATTGAATTAGTGTGTATCTGTGGCACTAATTGATTCTCTCAATTTGATTTTTAGGTTCGTTTGCCTCCTGAAGTAAATAGAATATTATATGTCAGAAATTTACCATACAAAATTACTGCAGAGGAGATGTATGATATTTTTGGAAAATATGGAGCAATTAGGCAGATTCGTGTGTAAGTGTTTCATTCATTTGTTTGTTAATTATATAAGTTGCTAATAAATAAAAAACTCAGATTATTAAATAATATATATATATATATAACAGCCAAAAATTGTACAGATAATTCTCGGACACCCTGTATATTAGTAAAAATTACTACAAATCCTTTGGTTGGAGATGAACAAGGTGGTTTGGTAAAGAATGAAGATGTGTTGATAAAGTGTTTGCAGTGTGACAGCAGATTGAGAAACAAAGTGGTAAGGTTCATATGGCATCAATGTATTTGGGAAATTAGTGAGCTAAGTGTCTGGTTCAATATTAATGTTGGAGTATGACAGGGTTGTATGATGTCTGTTATTTAATGTGTATATGGATGGAGTCGTGTGAGAGATGAAAGTGAAAATGCGAGAGAGAAGAGTAGATATAAACTAAATAGAATCAGATTGGGGCTGTTGCATCTGAAATATGTTGATGATATATTGTTTCTTCAGGAATTGGATAACGAATTAAAGAGCAGTGAAAAGTTTCATTTATATATATGAAAGAATGTTGGAACTAAATGTCAATAAAATGAGAAGGAAACACGAAGAACGTTAAAAGAAGAATTGAGTTGTGTATTGTTGAAGATTGTGACGGGTAGACATATCTACAGAAGCTAATGCTAACAAAGACCCTAAGATCCACTCTAAGGTTAGCCCGAGAGAAAGGAAAGAGTAGGGGGTTAAGTAAGTAGCAACACCTATCACTCGTGGGTTAACATTCATTCAGAAAAAGAGAAAAAAGACTCGCCATCATCATCCGCCGGCCACTGCCAACAAGTCAGAAAAATAGTCGGAGAGAATAGGAAAGATTGCAGAACGGTCCTCTACTCCATTGGGAGGTAGAGCCTACTCTGCCGGAAAGGGGTGAAAGATGAAAAGTAGTAAAATAAGAACGCTTACAAACCATGCAATACATTCTTAACTCGAGAACAACACATTCTTCCAGCTGTTGCAGACTGATCCTCCACTCCATAGGGAGGTAGAGGATGCAGCCCACTAGGCTGGAAAGGCGTGAAAGACGAGAAGAAGTAAAATAAGAACGCATTACAAACCATGCAACACATTCTTAACTCAAACACTATCATACCATGCAAACTACAGACATGCAATAAGGAGAGTTACAGACATGCAAATAAGGAGAGAAGAAGAAAAAGAAGTATAAAGAATAACAAAAAGTGGGTTAATTTACTCGCTACAACTAAGTTCGCGTTAGTCTATTTTTTTCTCCTGGCATGTCACAAGCTGGCATTAGACGTCAACAGACTCATCCCCGATTACCACCCCCCAGAGCTCCTGTTGCCAATGGTTTTTTCTATTTTGAACAACGTTAATATTTTTAAAATACCTATCTAGACGGTTTTTAAACCCATTAACGCTGGTAGAGTTCACGATGGGCGCGGGAAGATTATTCCACTCCATAATCCAATTTACATCGTCTTGGAACCTATTTCTATCGTACTCGTTAACAACCTTACCGCCTATTTTAGTATCGTCCGCGAATTTTGACACGTTACTAGTCAATCCTACATCTATGTCGTTAATGTAAATTACGAATAGCAATGGGCCTAACACTGAACCCTGTGGGACACCACTACCTACATCCAACCACCCCGATCCATTACCATTAATAACGACCCTCTGTCTCCAAGCACGAAGCCATTCCTCTAACCAGTTAGCTACCTGACCGCGTATACCGTGCGCTTTAACCTTCGCAATTAATCTTCTATGCGGAACTGTATCGAACGCCTTTTTAAAATCTAAATAAATAACGTCAGCCGCTCTATGCTATCGTATTCGCGCCCTACTTCGTTATAAAATTCTAACAAATTAGTTAAACAAGATCTATGGCGTAGAAACCCTTGCTGACTACTATTAATCAAATCTACTTTCTAAGTGATCGATGATACGATCCCTAACTACAGATTCCAAAAGTTTACCGACAATTGACGTTAAGCTAATGGCAAAGCTGGGCACAAACCGTTAATCCGTTAATTAACGAAGTTAACTTTTTCGTTAACGATTTAACTTTTAAGTTAACTTTGAAAATCATTATCGGACTAATTAACTTCCGTTACATTTAACTTCCGTTAACTCAAGTCTGAAAATCATTATCGGACTAATTAACTTCCGTTACATTTAACTTCCGTTAACTCAAGTCCGTTAACCCAAAAATTCATAAATAAACGTTTAAAAGTTTCTATTATTTTCAGTGCTGAGCAGGTGCGCAATTAATCCGCCACTGTTAATAGTGATGAACGAATTTCCATTTCCGCAGTGCAAAATCAGGCGATATATTTGTTTCCGTCGTCACAATTTGTGTCTTACCAAATATGGTCGTTATTTATGGCATTGGTTTGAGCAAAACATGGTCGACTGTAAAATTAGCGGAAAGATTTGCCATTTGAGTTGAATGTTTCAACTTCTTTCAAGAAATATCACGAGCATTTTAAGGCACTTTCAATAATATATATGTAACAATTACAACAAATAACTACATTCGTTTCATTTGCAGTCTGTCTCTTGCGCAACATGTTTGTGCTAGTGAATATTTAAAAATAATCGTTGTCAAGTAAGTCATGTATATTTATAATATGTCTGTGAGTACCTTATTAGTAGTCTCCTTGATACATTTCAAGAACCATAAAACTGATCAGGTAAGATTTCAATTCTCATGTCACTTTGATGACATAAATTAAGTCAATTGATGTCTTACAATGGGAGCGTTTTCACCTCATCTGGTTGGACAAGTATGACAACACCAAGGTCGCCAGGGTGAGGAAAAGCATGGAGGGTACAGTCGAGGAGGCCATGAAGCAGCAGTCCAACGAAGTGGGCAGCAACAACGAGGAGGAGGAGGAGGATGACTACTTCAGTGCTGTCATCCAGACAAAAGAGAGCAGCAGAAGCCACAGGTCACTCAAGGGCAAGGCCCAGAACTTGGTCAAGACCTGGCTGGAGACCAACTCCAAGGACTTGCTGACAGATGCTGCCTTCTTGGGTGAGCAAGTGTTGGTGGACTTGTTCATCAAGTTCAACACAGCCATCCCCTCCAGTGCTGCAGTGGAGCGTTTGTTCTCTATGGGCAAGGACATCCTGAGGGCCAAGAGATCATCCCTGTCTGATGAAAACTTTGATATGCTAATTTTCATGAAGGGCAACATGCATCTCATGGACAAAATGGAGAACGAGAAGAAGAGGGAAAATTAAATTATATATATATTGTGTTTTTCATTTTTTTTATAATAAAAGTTAACGTTAACGTTAACGGTTTATCGGTAACTTCCGTTACATGTTTAACGGATTAACGGTTAACGAAGTTAACTTTTTGGTTAACGGTGCCCACCACTGGCTAATGGGCCTATAATTGCTAGCCACTGTGCGGTCGCCTTTCTTAAAAATGGGCGTGACGTTAGCTAATTTGAAGTCTAGGAATAATCCCCGTTTCGAGTGATTGATTAAAAATCTTCGTTAAGGGGCCTACAATAACTTTTCAAATGTTTGGGATAAAAAGCGTCAGGGCCTGGATGGAGCCTTGTTAACTTTTAGCCTATCGATATAATGTGCAATCTCACCCTCGTAAACAGTTATTTCATCCAAAATAGTCTCGCTACTAAATGGAACGATATCGTCCACATCGGGGACATTATTTACGTCTTCTACGATAAAAACTGTCGCAAAAAAGTTATTGAAAATACCCGCCATCGCCTGAGCGTCAGAAGCCAAAGCGCCGTTAACATCCACTAGAGGGCCTATGTTATCTTTTATCGGCTTACGATTATTGACGTATTCAAAAAAAACTTTTGGATTATGTTTACTATCCGCAGCTATAAGTATCTCTAAATTACGCTTAGCATTCCTAACTGATCTTTTAACCTGACGTCTAAGCTCGATATATCTATTAAAGTTAGCTGCCGTGCCATTGCGCTTATTAAGTATATACGCTCTGTTGCGCTCGTTTATGAACTCGCCTATTTCCCTAGTCCACCACTTGGGCCTACGAGGAATAAACTCCCTTTCAATATTCATAAAACTTTCTTTAAACGCCTCCCAATGCAAATTTGTGTCATTACCCATAAATAAGTTATCCCAGTCCACTACTCTCATCCTATCCGCAAAACTATCAAAATTAGCCGTACGAAAATCAGGGACTTCTATTACGTTACTATCCTTAGTGTTTTCTATCAATAACTTAAACCTAAGAATTTGATGATCACTACATCCTAAACTCTCGCCTACTTCTAAACTATCGACTATATTTTCACCGTTCATCACCAAATCTAAAATATTGTCACCGCGCGTTGGTTCGGTAACCATCTGTCGTAAAAAATTATCTTCCATGAACTCAATCAATCTCAAACCCTCCTCATTACCAGTAAAAGTCTCGTAATTAACATCAGGGCAGTTAAAGTTTATGACAATTATACTATTCCGATTGTCAAAGTTACCAAGAAGTGAGTAAAGTCTAGTATCGGTATCGAGGGGTTGAACGGGAGGTCTATAAACAACAACAAAATTAAAGCTAATACTACACGCCCTAACTTCAACGCATATCGCATTAATTGCTGCTGGAAAATCTATCTTAACCTCGATAGCCCTAAGGGAATTACGAATGTACAGCAAAACGCCGCCACCAATCCTATGTAACCTATAATTAGTAAAGAGTTTAAAACCCGGTATATCACGGTATTTAACCACGTTTCAGTGATAGCAACTATATCGTAGTTGCCGGAATAAATTATCGTCTTAAATTCGTTTAATTTGTTTATAATACTACGCGCATTACAATAAAAGACGTTTAAGTTTTTTTTATTTTTCACGTCGGGCCCGCGTTCCCCGGACCCACAACGTTTAAAGAAGGCTTCGACCTATACAGCTGTCGTACGTTTTCGTCAATTAACCTACCTACCTACCTAGCATTACCTATTTCATTAAAATGCACCCCCATCTTTTATAAAAAGGCTAGGATTCACCGAATTCTGACCACAGCTTTATGAAGGGTACATTTTCCTCAGCACAAATCTCTTCTAATTTAGTATTCAAAAATATCGTTTTAGACGTAATCCTAAGACCCAAACTGTGCCTCGGGGTAATACCTAGAACTGAAGACCTATGTGACCTCGCCTTTAGGAACCTAATTAACCCCCTATATCTCTCTCCAAAAGGTCAGGCACTCTCGTATCGGGCCTATACGAGTCGTTGCCCCCTATCATCGTCACTAACATAGTGACAGGAGGCACCGTCAATCCTATCCACTTCGTCTCTAACTCTGTCAACCCTGGCCCCTAGGAGACAGACCCTCCTCCTCTTGGTTGGATGCCGTTCAACGAACTCTGTGTCCATATGGCGCACTAAAGAGCCCAATTAAAATAGTTTCCCCCCTCATTCACGTCCCTTTCCAAATGGGCGAAAGGGTTCGAAACCTCGATAGATGGGGGAGATTCCTATCACCTAACGTACGCGGCCTAGCTCCACCTTTAACTTCTCTAAATCCCTCCCCATCTAATAATCTCGGACCAACCTTAACCCCTTCCTCAACTCTATCCAACCCTCCCGATAAGCTACCTAAACTAGAAACTAGGTTACGCACCTCACCCTTCAAATTACTAACGTCTTCAATGTTAGTATTGGTTCGGCTTTCGTCAACCGTAGCCCTACCCCTGCCCTCATCAAGCGTTGCAAGTCTTTCCGTTACCTTACGTACACTGCGTTTTATGTCAACTATTTCCTCCTCTAACTCGCAAAAGAAACAAACCGATCTCTCGGTAATCGCCGTAGGACCGCCGTTATAATCTTTAAAATCCGAATACCACCGGTTTACCCAACACCTAAGAGAGTACGCTTTCTGCGACGGCATCGCGCAGTTAAAATTAGTTTATAACCGTCACAAGTTTAAGTTAAATTAAGCCGGCACGCTATGAAAACTTCTAAATCGCTGAAAACCACTAATATTCAATTACTTAACTATAACAAAGTGAATATAAACACAAGTATATAAAATTCAAAACTTTCCAAAAGTAAAATTATTAGCAATATGCAAAAGTAGGAGCAATATCAGAGAGCTTAGGAAATGCGTCTGTTCAGTACAGAGTCTGGCAGACAGATGAGGAAATTGGGTTTTTGAGGCATTAAAAGCCACAAGTTTTTCTCTGCCCAGTCAGAGATAGTAGAAAGATCAGGGGTCAGGTGCAAAGTGGAGTATGAAGTGACAACAAGTGGAGAGGAGTAAAGGATGGAATCATGGGCATAGGAGTGAATAGGACAGGAAATGCAACTTAAAGATAATTGACAAATAAAAGGAAGAGAGTGGGTGACAGGAGAGAGCCCTGAAGAACACGACTATTAGTAGCTTTAGGAGAAGAACAGTGGCCATCTATAACCGCAAGTATCTCTTGACCAGAAAAGAAATCAAAGATGAAGAGGAGTAAAATTATAGAAACTAAGAGGTTAGTTTGGAAGTTAAGGATTTGTGCCAGATTCTGTCAAAAGTTTTGGATGTGTTACAGAATATCAAAGGTTTCACTGATATCCCGAAAGTAGGATATGCAAGAAGATTGCCAGCAGAGCGCCCCTTGCGGAACTCATACTGACGATCTGAAAGAAGATTGTGAGTAGAGAGGTGTTTAAGAATCTTCCTATTAAGAATAGATTCAAACTAGTAATATACCGATTCCAAAATTTAGTCGATGCCAATGCTGATTCCATGAAAAACTGCCGCTGCCGATACGGATTCTTTGCCTAGATTTAAAAAAAATTAATTCCCTTCATAAATTTTACTAATCTAATGTGAAAACTTGAAATTTTCAAATTTGTTTAAATGCTTTTCCTTAGCTCACTCCACAATATACAGTACCAGAATTTGTTACTCATATACCATAGCTAAAGTGATGGTAAATAGTTTTGTTACTCAGTAAAAAAATAAAATTCTGTTTCATAAAATGAATACCAATATTTAAAGTAATTGTTTTTCCTTACTTCAACAATGTAAACAGTAAAATTTTTCATTAAAATTTCAATGCCCTGGTGGCCAATTTGAATTAAAAAATGGATATCAAATTTGTTTATAAAATTATTAAAATAAAGTCAACATAAAGATGGTTTAATATAAAATTTATAAAGTACAATTTAATAGACTCGTAGAATTATTATTAGTATAGTAGGAGATTACAATAGTTTATAGTTAGAGAAAATGCAACTTAAGTTGAGGTGAAAGTTTGAGTTAAGAGTTAACTTTATCAGGAGAGAAGCCGGCAACAGCCGTGAGAATGGAAGAGGAGGGAAAGAAGTAAAGTTGTTGGAGAGGTTTTTGGTTAGGTGCCAGAGAGAGAGAGAGAGAGAAGAATTAGAATTAAGGTTGGTTTTCGCATTTCCGTCTGCTCGGAAAGAAATTTTGGCGAGTCGAAGAACAGAGTAAGGAGTTTGATGGCGATACCACCTTCTAACAGCCTTTCCTCTGTTGTGGGGTTGGGGGGGAGGTTTCATTAGTAGTAGGAAAAATATGGAATGTACGCCTCCATGTCCGAGAGAATCACCTCCGTGATGCGCTCTGCGCACTTGGAGCGGTCACGGCCACGAAAGCAATAATCATTCCATGGGAAATCAAAGTAGTACGGCCTAAGGGCCTCACAATCGGCGGCGCCAAAGGCACCTCTTTGGAGAATCCAAGGCCGAACTGGAGCGATAGGACAGGAAGTAGATATAAGATTGTGGTTGGAGGAGCCCAACGAAGAAAAAAGTTTGAGAGAGGAAGGACGAGTGGTTAGAAATAAATCCAGTGTGTTGGGCTTATCTCAGGCGATCTGGGATACGAGTTAGGGTTCTGTACAGTCTCCTCTGGGTCATTCAGGATAGAGAAATTGTAAGCTAGTTTACCAGGGATGTCGGTGAAATGGTTAGGAAAGCCAAAGGTGGTGGTGCTGGTCATTAAAATCACTTAAAATGGAAATTTCAGCGAAAAGAAAGTGGGATAGAATGCGTTCCACTTTGGGAGTAAGGTAGTGAAAGAATTTTTGATAGTCAGTTGAATTTAGGAGGAAAGTAAACAGTGGAGATGTATTTAGAGAGATTGGCGTATTGATTAAAACAAATTATGTACGAAGTAGGTAGCCTAATAAACCCAAGCATTTGAAGGCCATGTGACTAAGTCATTCAATTTACTACGGTATCAACTAATTTTTTTTCAAATTTAATTTTAGAGGAAACGCTCCGGAGACAAAAGGAACTGCATTTGTGGTGTATGAAGATATATTTGATGCAAAGAATGCTTGCGATCATCTCTCAGGATTCAACGTGTGCGGCCGGTATTTAGTAGTACTGTATTATCAGGTAAGAAGACAACCAACTCTACAGTGTTTATTGATAAATAATAAAAATAATGTGTTCATCAGTTACCATAACTAATTTTTTTTTTTCTATACTCTCTCTAGTTTTGATTCTGTTGCGTGCCAGTGCCACTAATTATTATTTTTTGTTTTTTTTTAGGCAAACAAAGCATTCAAGAAGATGGATTCGGATAAAAAACAAGTTGAATTAGAAAAAGTTAAAAACATGTATAATATTAATACGGAGGAAGCAAAAGCAAAGTAACAATAGTCATAATCTTTATTTCGTGATGAATTTACGTACCTGATTTTTGTATGTCAGACTTTATTATAATGTTTTTGGAAAATAAGAATAGCAATTATTATTTTGAGCTGACCGTTCACCTAAATACTAATGTACGCGTTTTAAGAGTATATTAATTTATCCTGAATCTTTATTTCGGTAAATGTAATTCATTATATTTGAACAAAATGGGTTTCAGAATGCGGGTTCGTCCCTTTTCCTTCTAATTCTGAATAAATCAATTTTGCTTCCTTGACGTCGTAAGACCACATCTGCTTGAACAGAGGATTGTGAGACAAGTTTGACACTTTGATCGCTCTTACGTTCGGGGTCGTTCTTTGAGTGGCTCGAAGCTCTCCAAAAACCATGATGTACTGACCTTCCAAATAGTCATAGTAATAGAAAAATTAATGCGTACAGTTAATTATCTATTCATCACTGCTACGCTAGAATACATAAAAATACAGGGGTAGTTATAATTCCATTTACCTCAATACATTATTCTCATTTATTTAAGGTTTGGTAAAAACCCAGCCCACCTGAGGTGTTTTTCGGGCTTTATTATATTTTCAAAGGCGAAAATAGAGCTAAATAACTATTTACCACGAGTTTTTTTTCTCATTGGGCAGTTGGGTATATATTTTGCTTGAAAATAAAATGCTCAAATAAATAATGTTTGTAAAATATCAGTCAAATTGTGTGAATGTGGAATCTTTTACTGATCCATATTTCAGAAATGAGTAGGTACTGTGCAAGAATTAATCTATTACATTATTTTATTAGTAACTTTTGAAAAAATCCAGTTGCGTGGGCGTTTTGCCTGGGGGGGGGGGGGACCCGGGGACAACTGGGTCATCCCTGATGGAAGCGGACCAACCCGAGTCAATAATAGTGAGAAAACCCTGGTAATAGGGAACTTCGAGACAAAGACGAACAAATCATTAATCCTATTCCTTCTGGCAAAACGGATCAACCACATTCAGAATAAGGATAAAGTGAATTTGTTGGTAATAATCATGTATTGTAGCGTAACTTCAGAGAACATTTAAGGAGCAGGGGCTCAGAACCAAAAAAGGGCACGTCTTTAGGGATCCAGGATAATTTCACAGCCGTCGCTAATGCTAATCATAGATCGCGAAGATATCGGCCATCAAGCCTTGCTCATATCTATACAGTAGGCCGGGTTGAATTTCTGGGGGCTGACCAACATACTCCATAAGAAAGTTTATATTGTTAGATCTAGATGTGAAAATGTGAATATTGAATGTATAGGGTTTGATGGAAGAAAGGATACGTTAACCAAGCATGGAAAAAAGAGAGAACAACATTATGTGCTGATCAAAGACCCTGGAGGTATCTATGTAGACCAGCGATGCACAAACCCTGGCCCGCGGGCAAAATGTGGCCCCCACGGGTCTTTTCAATTCACATTTTTCACATGAAAAGGGTAGCTACCCAAAGAAAAATCTGAAATATTACCCCTGGTTATAAAAATGCATATTTATAAAAAATAGAATATCTATATATCTGGCCCCTACATATAAAACAGATGGTTGGTGCGGCCCTCACATCAAAAAAAGTTTGTGCACCACTGATGTAGACCATCTCTGCCCTGACGCAGGAAATGCTCGGTGTATAGCTGATGAAATTATAACGTTCTTAATTGATTCAGCGAGCATCGACACTCTCAATGCTCTGCTATGCGACGGTACTGCTGTCAATACTGGTAGAATTGCTGGTACCATAAAATTGATTGAAATTTTTTTGCATAGATCAGTTCAATGGCTCGTGTCTCTTTTACACGTGAATGAACTCCCCTTCAGACACATATTTGAAACCAGACGGAAAAACATCAGGGCCAAATACCTTTAAAGGTTCAATTGGAGCCAAATTGAAATGTGATTTAACCATTTTAGACTTACTGGCATTTTCACCAGTTCAGGGCACGTCCAAGATATACCACCGAATGTCGTGAAAGAGTTGAGCAGTGATCAAAAGTATCTCTATGATATGTGCCTAGCAGTGCAATCTGGATGGGTATCAAAGTCTAGCCCGCAGGTCTCCAGGTGCCATTCATCATGCTCGCTGGATTACCCGAGCAAACCGGATTCTTCGTTTATATGTATCGACTTTGCATCCCGAACAAAATCTGAAAGAACTGGTAACCATCGTCATGAAACCATATGCTCCTGGATGGTTTCATATCAAATCCCATCCTAAAGCTACTGACGGAGCACAGAATTTTTTTCATTCGATTGTCTTGATGCGAGGATTGGAAGAAAAACATCGCATTATTATGGAACCGGTGTTCCGTAATAATGCCTATTTTGCCAATCCCGAAGCTATCCTACTGTCAATGCTTACTGATAGCAGACAACATGTCAGAGAAGGTGCTTCTCAGTCGGACACGTTTCAGTGGCACACGAAATTTTGAGCTTCCTAAATCTCTAAATTTCGATTCCAAATACTACTATGAGATGATTGACTGGAGAAAGGAAGCTATCAATCATCCACCTTTGATAAGGAATTTCGGCAATGAAGAGCTACTGCATACAAGAACAGAACCCTTGAAAATTGCTGCCTTTTCATGCCACAGTCAAAGCGTGGAAAGTGCAGTGAACTTAGTGACAAAAGCATCAGAACAAAGGATTGGCTATGGCAATCGGCACAAATTTATCCTCAATCAACTGGAATCAAGAAAAAGACTGCCACAGTTTGAATGGAAAAGCCAATGGGGCCAAGGCACATCCACAAGTAATTAGTGAATTGTGAAGGTAATTTTTAAATTAAATTTTGTTTTTACTTCAAAGCTGTTTTGTGTAATAAATGGTACAATAGACTGTCTTCTTTTCAGACAAATATACTAGGCCTATATGAGGTTTATGAATTGGTCTCCTAGGCAATCAGTACTCCAAACTAAAGTTTATGCCACCCTTTTCTATATACTAACACTTTTTGGGGATGCGGTAATTTTTCAAGGATTTGAAATTTCTTGGATAATTGCCTGAAAATTGCACACGAGGTATATTATGTAATTTTGGGGGGGGGGGGGGGGGGGGGGGGGGGGGGGGGGGGGGGGGGGGGGGGTCATCTATATAAAAAAAAAAATGCTCTAAATGATCTCCATTTTGATTTATACTATTTTTAATTGGGAGCGGAGCCAAAAATAAGAGGGTGTGTGCTAGTGGTACAGAGGGGAGCATAAACTTTCTTTGGAGTATGTTGGTCAGGATATCATTTCATAAACCCCACATAGTGCCCATCTAAAAAAAATCATTTGACTAGATTTCGACCCCCCCCCCCCCCCCCCCCCCCCCCCCCCCCCCCCCCCCCCCCCCCCCCCCCCCCCCCCCCCCCCCCCCCCCCCCCCCCCCCCCCCCCCCCCCCCCCCCCCCCCCCCCCCCCCCCCCCCCTTTCTGCATGGCCTGGTCCTCACCACTGTCCAAATGAAGCAGTTACAACCATTCCCTGCTGTAGACATTAATAAATAATGTCGCGGTTCTGTACTTTGCCTACTTTCCACCAAATAAATTCTTACCAAGTTGCATCCAGTTGTTGCCTCCAGGTATGTTCTTGCAATTATTGACAGTGACGGTCTTATCTCCTTCCCTCAAACAAATCTACCAAGAAAATTTTTTTACACACACACACACACACATTGAATTAAATAACTGCAAAATTGCTTCAGGATTGGCGACAAAGCCTATTGTCAATGGAAATAATTGCCATACATAGAACCCAATATGTAGGTATTGGTCCTTCATAACAAAAAGAAAAACATATTTTCATATCAAAATTTTTTCATCGCTGACGCATGAAAATTACTTCGAGAGAAGAAATAATAACACAAAAATTAGGCGTCTGGAGACTGTAAAGCGAAAATTTAAGACAAAAATTTATATTAGCTCATCTCATGGCTGCTTAGTTACAAGCGAAGCTTTAGGCGAGGGAGACGTGCTTAATCTTCCTATAAAAGTTCTGAGTGAATACCTAATATAAAACTAATAACACAAAAGGGATCTTTTCCGTTTGACTGCCGCCATTGAAACATAAGAGGTGAGTGTCCCCAGCCTTCTTTACTTAGCCTTATAAGGCTAACTAACGAAAATATCACGACCTAACCTAACCAATCGTTAGGTCAACTGTACGACCTTGACGATTGGTTAGGTTAGGTCGTGATATTTTTGTTAGTTAGCCTTATAAAGCTAACTAAAGAAGGCTGGAGTTTAATTATGTTTCAATGGCGGCAGTCAGACGGAAAAGATCCCACAAAAGTATAGGCCTATTCCTTCAGGTATAAAGTATAGTGAATTGCCTATATTAAACTCCTTTCGCAACCCCATCGTCTACATCGAAAGAGAGGCGCGATAAGCAGTCACGCGCCCTACAACCAGAAGCGAGGTCCAACGAAATAAGGTATGGTAATTTCCTTCTTTACCATTAGGCAACGCTAAATACCGAAGGCAAATAAATTTAACTAACCAAAAAACTACTAAACAAGGTCTTTTGAAGACCTCCACAAACAACTTTTTAACGAAAAGACGTAGGGTTCTTGCCATCAACTGAGCATCAAGATCTGCTGGAAATTTCCAACGGATGGCCAAGTTGATTTGGCAATGAACCATAACTCTATAGTTTTTTTAATAGCTATGATGTAACTAGCTATTCCATAGTCGTTACTTTTTTGATTAACTAACTAGTTACAAAAATCGTGAAAACTTGTAATTTTTACTTTACTTTTTTCTATGGAAAAGACGGTGCAAGTTTATTGACAGCACATATCTAATGCTATGATAAAATTTTGTTTCTTCGTTAAATCACAATCAATTTGAAACACATGGACAATCTTGGCAAGTGTCACTTGTTAGGGAAAGTACTTTTATCAGGAGCAGATGTTCGATAAAACCAGAAAAAAATGTCGAGAGAGTGACTTCTGAAGTAACTAGTTACTTTTTTGGAAACAGTAACTAGTTACCTTTTCGAGACAGTAATTACTAATTAGTAACTGTCACGACACATATAAAAGTGCAGCTACAAAAATTAAAAAAATAATTACCTCGTCCATGTCGATGGATAAACTGGCGATCGTTCCTTGCAACCATACTAAATTTATTTTAAATCGGATTTCTGAATCGCAATATACCCAATTTCCGTCTGCAAGTAATGTAGGACGGTTTAAATATTGAAGACAGACAAAGCCCACGTTCAAGAAGTTTGAAAAGAGAAATTTCAAAGTTGATTTAGAAATTTAATATGGAAAAGAAACGAGTAGTTTCAAATTAATCAGAAATTTAATGTGGTTTCAATTCCAAAACACAACCAGAATTCATGATTCAATGTTTAAGTTTTCACAATAAGTTTCAGTATCAGAAAATGGAATAATAATGCGTGTAACCACTTTCGGATCCGAAAATATAACCCACAAATTAAAAACTGAACATGAAACTGCAATAATTCCATTACTATGTGCAAAATGGATTTTGAATACACGTAGTTTACGTTAAAAACAATTTTGTATCGAAAACCTTTCATGAAACGTTAAAAGATCAATATAATGTTAGAACACTTACCTTCATTTCTTACTGAAGCAATATCTTCTATATGCATTTTACGAGCAGGATTATCTAACCTCCCTGACGGCATTTTTTTTAATTCTTAATTTTAGTTTACAATTTAGTTTAGTTCCTTAAAAAAAAAAAAAAAAGCAGCTTTGAAGATTAAAGTTCACACGTCCTATTACGCTCAATTGCAGAACTTTGTTCCTTCATTCCACTTCAATAATATTTTTAATATCGAATATAACTCTTCAGTTCTGAAAATTAGTCTTAATTCTTAATCTGTCCACACCTCAAAAATCACTCAAATATTTTTCATTCCTTTTGGATAAATGGACAAATTATCTGGAAAGAATCAGAAATAAGCATAACTATCTCAGTAAACTAAATCCATTGTAGTATAAAAAACAGGAAGAGTTTTGTAGTAAACATTGCTGCCAACAATGACCCACTTAAAAGGTTAAAAAATTGTCGGGTCTTTTCCGTTTGGAGCCCGTCACCAGATTTTTTTTGAAAATAGCACCAGTATTGCATTTTGACCCTCTGAATACGAAAACTTTTTTTTTTTTTTGAGAAATGTGAACATTTTGCATAATAGGGCAAAAAAATGCAAAATAGATTACATATATATATATATATTATATATATATATATATTAAAATTGACCAACTGGTTAGGTTAATTGAATGCCCGGTTAGGTTCAACTGTACGTCCTTGACGATTGGTTGTGATATTTTCGTTAGTTTGTAATTATTTTTGTAATATTCCAGTCTTCCATTCTGTTCCTTTTATGTTTTAAAAGTGTCACGAATATATATATATATAGCCTAGGTCTTTGCGCGAACTACTGGTAAGAATAGGATGGCCTATGGCCTACGTCCAATTTTCAACGCAAATTATAGTCAAATTTTTTAATAGACAAATTAAATGTACAAAATTCAAACGTTAAAGGGCTGTATTATTATTATTATTATTATTATTATTATTATTATTATTATATCATTTATCGGAAAAAAGTTATATATTTTTTAAATCAGCGTAAAATAGTACACATGATGATCATTTTAATTCTAGTGGTAGCACCAAACGGAAAAGATCCAAATTGTTGTGAAATTAAAATCGATCCAATATTACGCTTGTGTTTGGATGCACATACTGTACACACTCGTTACAGCAGATGCTCTGTAATTGGACGTTCATATATTCCGACGATTACAATCTTTGACCATTCATTCCCTAATCCGACGATCACATATTCACAATCTTCTCCAAACTTGAACCAATCGCCAAAAATTCAGCCAGTCAGGGACTCTTTTCCTACTTTTACACTTATTTAATCATTTATTGAACTCTTTACGGTATTTTACTTGCATATAATGTGCAAATTGTAATTATTTAGTATCTCTATTAATTCATCGCTTAATCTGACAATTCGGGTACTCCGATGAGGTTCTCGTCCTTCTCTAGTCAGAATAGTGTGTGGTGTGTGTGTGTGTATGTGTGTGTGTGTGTGTGTGTGTGTAAATAATTACTGGGATCTTAACCCGCACACTCGTACTTCACTCTCGTTAAAAGCTATAACTACACTATATTACTAAGAATACTAAGTTATTTCTGAATTACACTATTTCTCAATACCACTATTTTTGTTTGTAATGAATTTCACTTTTATTCTCTACTTTTAAAGAAAATCCTAAAATACCCAAGATGAACAAAATTAAATAAATAATGTATAAACCGAATTTTTCGAATGTCTAATATCACAATGGAGAATGAACCCACAAATTTTTTTCCTCAACTTTTTCTTTCATCTTTCATGTTTGCTTATCTTGACAGTTCAGTCAAATCTTGCCTATTTCTAGTTGTTGTTGTTGTTGTTGTTGTTGTTGTTGTTGTTTAGCCGATCAGCCCACCCTGATCGAGCAAGCCGGCGGCACGCAGGTAACCGATCGCCCTCTTCGGAGTGGACCAGAGGTTCAGCGCACTAGTGATGTTGTGTTGTGTTCGTTGTTGTGCTAGAGCGGTACAGTCTGTCATAATGTGTTCAATTGTTTGTGGTGTGTCGTGGCACAGGTGGCAGGTGTCGTCTATGGAGTTGTCTAGTCTGTGTTTATATGTCCGTAAGTTGGGGTGATGTCCACATCGGAATCGTGCTAAGTTAACTCGATCCGATCTGCTCAGGCTGATCTCTGACCTGCTAATGGGTGGCGGCTTCGCACCTAGGACCGCATTCGGACCGAGTCGTGCCAGTGCTTTGTGGGTTAGGTGTGTGTGTGTGTGTTTTCTGTACTGTGTGATGTCTGTGGGGCGTGGTATGGAATGGAGTATTTGGTTATAATGTCTCTCTGGTGTTACCTTAATGGTGCGAGGTGTCGGTGCGTGATTGTACATGTAGTGGCAAGGGTGTTGTGGGTTAGTTGTCGCTGCTGCCATGAATTGTGTTCCCCTCATGTCTAAATGTTCCCTAACTTTCAGTATTTTTGTTTCTGTGTGCAGGTGTTCTATTGGTGTTGTTTGAGTGCATCCTGTAATGATACGAAGTGCGTTGTTTTGTATTGTCTGTCAGGTGTTTATGTGTGTGTTTGAGATAATGGGTGCCCAGCATGGGCTAGAATAGTCCATAACTGAGCGAATATATTGTCTGTATATGAGTGATGTTGTTTCCTGCTGGTGTCCAAAGTTTGTGCCTGTTAGTACCCTAAGCGTGTTAAGTCTTGACGTACATTTGTTTTTAATATCCTGAATGTGGTTTGCAAAAGATAATGATGTGTTGTATGTGACCCCAAGTATTTTGGTCCTGTGTGTGTGGAATGTTGATGTTGTTTAGTGTAAGCTGTGGAATTACCTGGTGTTCTTTTGTGTTGCTTGTAAGCAAGGTGATGGTTGATTTGTGGGGGCTACTTTGAGTCTGTTGTGTGTGAGCCAGTCTTGTATACTGTTTATGTATGTTTGTAGGTTATTTGTAGCGGTGTCGATGTTGTTGTGGTGGATGTTGGAGTGATGTCATCTGCATATGATGATAATGTAAGCCTGTTATCTATGGGTGTTGGAATGTCATGCATGTATAAGTTGAAGAGTGTTGGTGAGAGAACAGAGCCTTGAGGGACCCCGTTCGGAAAAAGCTTGTTTTTGGATGACTTGCCATTAAATGTGACATGTGAGTATCTTCCTGAAAGATAGTTGCTCAGCCACCTTTTGGTGTTATTGTGCAGGTTTGTGTTGAGTATTTTGTTTATGAGAGGGAAGCGTGGGATAGCATCAAATGCTTTACTAATGTCTATTGTTGCTAATAGTGTACGTTGAGCTGGTCGTCTGGAGTTGATGCCATCCATGATGTGCTGCGTGAGGTTAGTGAGTAATGTCGTGGTTGAGTGGTGAGGTCTGAATCCATGTTGAGTAGGCGATAGTGGAATGTGTGGGTTGGTGATTTGTAAGATTAGTCTTTCTGTTACTTTGGAAGGTGTGCATAGTAAAGTAATGGGTCTATAGGAAGCTGGTTCTGTTGGATTTTTGTTTGGTTTGAGTAGTGTAATAATTTTACCTTGTTTCCATATGTCAGGAATAATACAGTGTTGGTATGAATATGTGCTGATATTTGTGAGAGCTAGTATTCCTTGTGGGCCCAAGTGTTTAAGGTGTATGTTAGATATGTTGTCTGGTCCAGTAGCCTTCGAATTCTTAATGTTTTTGATGATCTTAGTGGTCTGGTCTGTATTGAAGGGTGTAATGGTTGTGTCGAGTCTGTAGGTTTTCTTGTGTCTGGCTGTTTGTCTGTCTGCATGTTTCTGGTTGTTGTCTCTGTTTAAGTGACTTATCTTTGCGTAGTGATTAACTAGAATGTTAGCTTGTTGTGTGTATGTTGGGATATTATTTTGGCTGCGACAGATAGCCGCGTGTGAGGTGTGAATGCCGCTGTTAGAGTGGGTAATGCCGTTTATAGTCTTGTATAGTCTGGATGTATCTGTGGAGTGGTTTAATGTTGTTATGAATTCCCTAAATGTTTCTGTTTGTTTTTCTTTGAGTTTGTTGTTTATTTCTGTGTTGAGCTGTTGTATCTGCTGTTTATGGCTTCTGTGTGTGGGGTTTGTGTGTTATATTTGAGGTTGTTACGTTGCCTTATAAGGTGGGCTATTTCTCTAGTGTAATTTGGGTTGTATTTCCTAATGTTGCCCTTCGGTATGTATTTGTTTGCATTATTGATGATCTGATTAAGTGTCTTGAGTGTTGTATTGATGTTTATGATGGGTGTGCTGTTTAATGTGGTGAATTGTTCCTCAGTCTGTATTTTGAACTGTTCCCAATCAGCTTTCTTGTAATTTCTGTAAGTGTGCCTAAGGCTGTTGGGGCAGAGTGTAGAATGTGTTGTAATGATGATGGGCAGGTGGTCTGATGACAGTTGTTTTTCTGTTCTCCATTGTGTATGTGTTGCTAGTGAGGGGGAACAGAACGTTATGTCTGGGGAGGAGTTTGAGTATCCTGCTTGATGTGGTATGTGTGTATGTTCTTCTGTATTGTTAAGAATGAAGAGGCTGTTTAGTTGTGTGGCTATGTTGGCGCCTCTGGTGTTGCTTTGGTTGTGCAGGTACCAACGTTGGTCCAAAACGTGTAAATAATTTCATACAAAAGATTTTGTACATAAATTTTCGAAACAAACGAGACAAACATTTATTACATACCCACGAACCACTTAGTTTTCAAGTGCTACCTCACAAGTTTAGTCTCAATGGATGTAAAGCACACAATTTTGATGACTGGTAATTTTTGTAAATTTATGGACTGACTGACTCTTCTTGATTTCACGAGAGAGTATGAAATTTTGTACAAGCGTGGGCTGACTACATATAGGTAGGCTTTGGTTCAATACCATCTGAATAAACACTTACACATGAAAATGTGTTGGATTAAAACTGGTCAGTATTTTTTAAATGGATATTATACCAATCTAATATATTACCAAGTCTCCTCATCTTATTCATGAGCTATCATACTGCAGTGAATATACGATAATCTACATCTTAGTTATTATTTACAATTACTATATTCTACACAACTGTTTACACCATAGAAAGCAATAAAAAGTTATATTGTTCTTGTTTCCTCTAATCTGTAAGTTATTACAACCATAAAATACCGGTATGCAATATGTAACAAATTATGACCCTAATCCAAAATTATCAGGCAATTCAAAAGCGCGTCATCCACGCAGACTTCTTAATTAACACTGTTGATTGAATGAAATTTGTGAAGCTCGCATGAATGAGATTAACTTTATAAATAAGACTTTATAATTATATTGAACTACGATTACATTTTGAATTCTGGGGGTGATTACTTGAAACCATTTTTAAAAATAGACGTTTGTGAGAAATATTAAAATACAAATTTTTCTGAGTAATTACTCTCTCGCACAAAGTACTAATTTTAAATCCTTTATAATCAACATGTTTTTGCCAGTCATCATTACATTTAAGTTTTACCCATTGCTTGCAAGGGTAAATAAGTAATCAAATTAAGCTTATGGATATTGAAAGAGGAAGCTAAGAAAAAACAACTATACATATATACACCAGACAGCACAGTAACATCCTTTGCCGATGAGTATATATATATATATATATAAATAAAAGGGGTTGCGCGTCTTAATGTACCTAAGCGCCACCACAGGCGAAAACGTGTTTTTGATGGATATCACTATTTTCACCCTTGCTCTATCGCGTGGTTTGGGTTATAATGACCTTACGACACTAGAAGTATGGTTGAAAACCTTATGAAGCGAACTACTTTTTTCACCTCTATCGCCAGCCAAAAGTTCACCCAAAGTTCGGCATAATAAGAAAATCAAAAAGTTTAAAAAAAATATATAAAATATAAAAAATGAAAATCTATTCCAAAAACTCATCAACATCTTTATTAGCATACCCAGAGCTCTAATTTAGCCAAAAATGAACGTTCTAGCTCAATTAGTAACAGAGATAGGGGAAGGTGGAGTAAGACGGACTACTTAACACAAAAATGAGTCTAGAAACCACATTTATATAATTTTGGGTTTTTAAGGGTTGTGGTGGTGCTTTGGAGTGTTATATTTAAAGTCCACACCCTGGTCACGGTTTTTAGAGGAAAAGACTGAAACACGAGATTTTACCAAATCAATATTTTTATTGTATCAAAAACGAATCACGGGGTAAGATGGACCCCAGGGGTCCATCCTTACTGGCACAACTCACACACAAAAACCTCTTCCTCATCATCCTTTACCCCTGCACATTCCTCATGTGCCCATCTCTCGCAAATGGCGCAACAAACCCACCCTTCCCCTCGCACAGAATTACCAAACGTGTCATTGCAATACAAGCACTTGGTTGAATCTCCATCCTCACTGTCACTGTCATGAGCCCAGGATGGCCCAGCTTTCGCTTGCTTTGCTTTTTTCTTTTGTGTCATGCTTTTGTTTGGTGACGTGAAGGACATCTAGCAACCAATATCTGAACCTCGCCCTTTCTGCTTGGGTTTAGAGGGGGGGGGGGTTCCATCTCACCCCATGGGTCCGTCTTACCCCACCTTCCCCTACTATTGCCAGAATATTGCCGAACTTTGGAGGCGATTTCTGACGAATTTTAATTTTGGCGCTTAGGTACCTTAAGACGCGGGACCCCTCAATAAATAAATAAATATACACCTTACCTTACGAACCTCATGCTGTTTCGTGCGGTCTCTCTTCACACGGAGGTCAAGCTGGTGGCCCCGTCTCTAGGTCTGGCTTGGTGGAGGAGCGAGTTGCTTTCTTGCGCTCTCCACCGCACATAGCCAGGCACGCCAGGCTCATCTGGTACCGTCCTGAGCCAGGCATCCAGTCTTCTCTTGAAGACTTCAACTTTGACCCCCGTTACGTTTCTGAGGTCCTTAGGAAGCTGGTTGAAAAGTCTTGGCCCCCTGACAACCAAGCTATTTTCCTTCAGAGTTCAGGAGGTCCCTTGTCGGGCCTTTAATTTGGGAACACTACACATTCTGCCTTTCCTATTTTCCAGTGTTGTTTGAATGGTAATTGGGTTTAGTTTTAGGTTTGGTACCAGTTTTTCGATCATTTTCCATATGTAAATTATGGTGTACCTCTCTTTTCTTCTTTCCAGGGAGTACAGATTTAGTTTACGTAGTCTTTCCCAGTAGTTGAGTTCTTTGCAGCCATCAATCTTGGCTGTGAAGTGCCTTTGCGTTTCTTCTAGTTTATTAGTTTCTTCCTTTTTATATTGGGACGTCAAAACTGATCAGTATTCAAGTTTTGGTATAATCAGTGTTTTTAGCAGGGGAATCATTACTGTCCTGTCCCTTCTCTTGAACGTTCTTAGTACCTGTCCGGCGACTCTTTTTGCTTTATTTATCGCTATCTGATTTTGTGTTTCGAATTTCGCATCATCTGTCATTATTATCCCGAGATCGATCAATTTCGTGCTTCTCTGAATTTCTTGTCTATCTGGAGCATAATATGCAGTCTGTTTGAGTTCTTCTTTTCTACCATATCTCAGGAGCTGAAATTTCTCGGTGTTAAATGACATGTTGTTGTCTTCTGACCATTTGTATATTTTGTTCGTGTCCCTCTGCAAGGCCTCCACGTCATGTACATCGCTGATTTTTCTGCTGATCTTTGTATCGTTTGCAAATGATGTTATACTGTTGCTGTTTACTCCGCTGTCTATGTCTGTTAGCATTATAATGAACAGGAGTGGGGCCAGTACTGTCCCTTGTGGTACTGAGCTGCGTACTTCCAATTCTGAGGATATACCTTGAATTTTGGCGACCTGCAGACGTTCTCTGAGGAAGTTGTAGATCCATTTTCCCACTTTGCCTGTTATTCCCATATATTTAATTTTATGTGCTATTATACCATGGTCACATCTGTCGAAAGCTTTAGCAAAATCTGTGTATATAACATCGTAGTTGTCATTGCCTTCCAATGCATCTAGGATATTGTCGTAGTGTTCTATTAGTTGTGATAGGCATGATCTACCTGATCGGAATCCGTGCTGATTTTCGTGGAATCTTTCTAGTGTCTCCAAGAAATCATAAATTTTCTCTCTAACTATTCTTTCAAATACTTTGGTGAGGTGGGACGTCAATGACATTGGTCTATAGTTCTTTGCTTGAGATCTGTCCCCTCCTTTATATATAGGGACAATGTTTGCTCTTTTCAAGATGCTCGGTATTTCCCCAGTGTCTAGGGATCTTCTCCATATCCAGTATAAAGGTGTAGCTATTTCATTTTTACAGTTTTTAATCAATAATGGGTTCCAATTGTCCGAAACTGCAGCTGAATGTGGTTTCATTTGTCCTATAGCTCTCGCTACATCTTCTGGTGTAAAATCAAAGTCTGTTATATACTCTCCTTGCAATTCCTCTTCAAAGAATGCATTTATGTCAGGTATCGCTTTGTCACTTTTTGGGTTACTGAAAACTGATTTATAGTGAGCTCTCAATGTATCAGATATTTCTTTTGGATCGTCGGTTAGTTCATTATTTCTCGTCCTTAAAGGCCCAATAGCGGCGCGCGTTTTTGTTTTCCTTTTTGCACAGCTATAGAACTATTTTGGATTTTCCTTTATTGCTTCTACCGCCTTTTCCTCTTCCCTCTCTGTATGGTCCTTAATCAGGGCTTGTATTTCCCTATCGATACCCTCCAGTTTTTCTTTTATTGCTTTCCTGTTATTATCTCCGCAGTTGCTTAACTTCGCCTCCACTCACTCTCTTTTGCGTGGAAAGTCTTCTCTTTTGCCTCTCTAGCCAGCTCCTCTTTACTTTTGGCTGTGATTTCGGAGCATATTTTTCTAAAATTCTCAGTGTTTTTTCTTCCAAAGTTGTTAGCATTTCTTCAGTTGTTTCATTCTCGAAAATTGTTCTCCATTCTATTTGGGCCATGTGCGATCTGATTGCTTCCCAATTTATAGTCTTAGAGTTTAAGTTAAAGGCCCCGAATTTACTTCTTTCCTCTTAATGCTGTCGTCATATTTGTTGATTATCTCGATTAAGTTGTGGTCTGAGATAATGGTTGGGGTTATTTTTATATCAGCAATCAAGTTCGTGTTATTCGTGAATACCAGATCCAGGCAGTTATTTTTTCTGGTATTTTCTGTTATCTCCTGTGTCAGCATAAACTCATTTGTGAGAGCCATCAACATTTTTGCTTGCTCCTGGTCTTCTCTTGTGCCCCCCTTGTCCTGGTGAATATATATATATATATATATATATATATATATATATATTCCTATCCACCTTTTTGTATTTTATAAATGGGAAGTTAAAGTCTCCGCAGATCATTATATTGGGGGATGGAGGGTTTATGGCCTTTATTAGCTTTCTGATGTCATCAATGGCCTCAGAGAATTTTTTGGTTGGGGTGCTTGGAGGTCTACAGATGACTATTACTATCACGTTTAGTTTTTCTATTTTCACTGCTAGGAGTTCCACATAGCTGTTTGATTTACTTATTATCGTCTCTGTCATATGACCTTCTTGTACATATATAGCACAGCCACCTTTACGTTTCGTCGTTCTATCCGCTCTTAGTAAGTTGAAGCGCTCTATATTTATCTCTTTCTTATCAATACAATGTTCGCAGTTTTCACAATTTCCTTGGCAATCTTTAAGATGAGTTTCTGTAAGGCATGCGATGTCCGCCCTTGTTTCGTCCATAAATCCTTTCAGGTACGAAACCTTATTGAGTGATTGGTTTGGTCTTATTCCTTGAATATTAGCCAGGGCAATTTTTATGTTCTCTGTTTTTCGTTGCCCCTTGTGCATTTCAAGTTCGTTTTCTTTCGATATCGCTTGATTCGTTGCCCTATGATCCTCCGAGAGAGATCCGTTTCCGCCTACTTGTACTGGTAGCTTCTTGCCCGGTAGCGGTTTGGCTCGGGGGTTTCCAGCTGTGTCAACTGCATGTGGATGACATTTAGCATCCGTAACGTGTCCGCGATGTTGAAAAATTTTTCTTGTTCGCTTATTGTTGTTCCTATTGTTACTGTTATTCCTATTGTCATTTAAACTTTTTCCTTTGTTCTTTGAGTCCGTCGGGAGATGTTGATAGTAGCATTTTTTCCCGAATTTGCAGGTTCCATATTTTGTGTAAGTCCTGCAAATGTCCGGGTGGTAGAATTTACATCCGTCTCCAAATTTACAATGACCATTATTATAGAAGAAATTGCATATTGGGGCATGTTCATATATACATTGTCCTCTTTTAAGACTAGATGCCTGGCTCAGGCCGGTACCAGATGAGCCGGGTGGACCTGGCTATGTACGGCGGAGTGCAAGAAAGCAACTCGCTCCTCCACCAAACCAGACCTAGAGGCGGGGCCACCAACTTGACCTTCGTGTGAAGAGAGACCAACGTACGGAACAGCAACGAGGTGTGTGTGTGTATATATAAGCACACCGGACAAAAAATTAGTCACCCCTCTCAGAATGTACCTAATAACGTGTGACGGCGCCTCTGGCCTTGATAACCGCACGAATCCGGCGAGGCAGAGACTCTACGAGGTTGTGCATGTACTGAACATCGATTTGCTGCCACTCGTTCATCAGCCGGTCCCGAAGTTCCGCCAGAGTCCGTGGGTATCTATTCCTGCGCTTCACTTTCTGTTTCCAGCATGAACAACACCTTCGACGCATTCAGGATTAAAGGCTTCATTGGACCTGCGATGTACTCGTCGCCTCCCATCATTGGAGAACAAACAAAAACGGGACTCATCGGACCAAATTACACGTTTCCAATCTGCCGCAGTCCAGTTTTTGTGCCTCTGAGCCCATTTATAACGTGCCAATTTGTGACTTGCTGTTAACAGCGGCCTCTTCCGTGGTACCCTGCTCCAGATGTCCATCGCATGCAGTTCTCGTCGCAATGTCCATTCGGAAATTGGTCGCTGGAGAACCTCATTGGTTTCTTGGAGCAATTTGTTCTCTGGTTTGAAAACGATTTGCAGTTACTAGACGAGAAACATGGCGGCGGCCCCTATTGTCGAGAATTGTTTTCCGGCCACAGTTACGCCGTCGATTGTCAGTTGATTGCGAACTACACCACTCTTTGTAAACTCGCTGGACAGTACGCATTGACACACCAACAAATTGGGCTACTTCAGACATTTTGTGTCCGTGAGCTCTGCCAAACACGATGGCTCCTTTTTGCCACTGAGTAACGTCTGCCTCACGACCCATTTTGCAGACTATATCCAACACACACTTTGTTCTTCCCCACCTCACGAAACAGATCTGATCCTGTGTGCTACGTCACCGCTACTTGTCACTTACCAATGCTACATCAGCGCCCTCTGTGTGACCTTGAACTTCCTACTATCGGTGCTATTAGGGGTGACTAATTTTTTGTCCGGTGTGCTTATATATATATATATATATATATATATATATATATATATATATATATATATATATATATGCATATAACTGCAATGACCGCGCAGTATATAAATGAATAGAAACGACATGTGTTAAGGAACGTTTCTGCACACGAGGAGGAGAGATAACGAATAAATGAAAAATGAGGCGAACCGCCCGGGAATCGAACCCAGGGCCTTCCAATTTGCCGGTTGGACGCGCTACCATTATGCTACGGACCTCGCTTAATCACAAATCGAAATTCTCCCACATAGGGCAGAAACCAATGCCCTGAGAGGGCACCCTCGCAAATCGTGAATATGCGCATATAACTGCAATGACCGCGCAGTATATAAATGAATAGAAACGACATAAGTGTTAAGGAACGTTTCTGCACACGAGGAGGAGGATAAAGAATAAATGAAAAATGAGGCGAACCGCCCGGGAATCGAACTCAGGGCCTTCCAATTGCCGGTTGGACGCGCTACCATTATGCTACGGACCTCGCCTCATTTTTCATTTATTCGTTATCTCTCCTCCTCGTGTGCAGAAACGTTCCTTAACACTTATGTCGTTTCTATTCATATATATACACATATATACACATATATATATAATACACACACACACATATATATATATATATATATATATATATATATATATATATATATATATATACATATATATATACATATATACATATATATATACATATATATATACATCCCCGCAAGGGGGTTCTAAGCTCGTGCTCTTGAGTGCTCTTTGTGCTCGTTTGTACGTGCTTGTTCCTGGAGGTTTCACGTGCGCCCTCCCGGCCCTAGCACCCAAGGATGATGGGGCTCGACCCTGCAGTCCTTGTCATCCTTGGTCTTTTTTCCACTTCGACTGTCCCCTCCACCCTTTCTTTTTCCTCTGTCTTTCTTCTCACTTTTTCTTTGTTTTTCCGCTGAGATATGCCCTTTAAATAGAGGCGAATCGGTTCTTCCCGAACTAAAAAAAAAAAAAAAAAATATATATTACATATATATATACATATATATACATACATATATATATATATATATATACCTTACAACCTTACAAAGGTTCCACGTGATGATTTCTCATTTCGCGAAGGTCAGCGTGTCGCCCCTCCTCTCGAGTTGGCCTGGTGAAGTAGTGAGTTGGATTCTTGCGCTCTCCACCTCACATAGCCAGGTACGCCCGGCTCATCGGGGATTGTTCTGAGCCAGGCGTCAAGTCTTCTTTTGAAGATTTCCACTGCAACTCCCTTCGTGTTTCTTAGGTCTTTGGGCAGCTGATTAAATAGTTTTGGTCCTCTCACTACAAAACTATTTTCTTTCAGGGTTAAGGATGTTCCCTGTCTCGCCTTCAATTTGGGAATACGACACAGTCTACCGTTTCTACCTTCCAACGTTGTTTGGGGAGTTATGGGATTCAGAGTAAGATTAGGGACTAGTTTCTCCATTATTTTCCAAGTGTAAATAATGGTGTATCTCTCTCTTCTCCTTTCCAGTGAATATAGGTTTAGTTCTCGTAACCTTTCCCAGTAATTTAGTTCTTTGCACCCATTGATCTTGGCTGTGAAACTTCTTTGAATCCCCTCCAGCTGTCTAATGTCTTCTTTTTTATATGGGGATGTTAGGACCGAGCAGTATTCCAGTTTGGGTATTATCAGGGTTTTCAGTAGGGGGATCATTACATTCCTATCCCTTCGTTTAAAAGTTCTCAAGATCAGACCCGTTATTCTCTTTGCTCTGTTTACTGCTATCTTATTTGTGTTTCAAATTTCGCATCATCTGTCATTACAACCCCTAAATCTTTTGCTCTGGAATTTCTCTGGACTTCCTGTCCATTTGGGGTATAATATTCCATGGACTTTAGGTCTTCTCTTTTTCCGTACCGAAATAGCTGAAATTTCTCGGTCTTAAACCTTTCTTCCGTCCACTTGTAAATTTTGTTTATGTCGGTTTGTAGAGATCCCATGTCTTCTGGTTTTCGTATTTTTCTACTGATCTTTGTGTCATCTGCAAAGGATGTTACTGTGCTGTCTCTGGTAACGTCCTCATCTATGTCAGTTAGCATGATTATGAAGAGTAGTGGAGCTAATACCGTTCCTTGTGGTACTGAGCTGAGGACCTCTGATTCTGATGAAGATACTCCTTGTACTGTAACGACTTGCCTCCGCTCACTAAGGAAATTATACATATATACACACACACACCTGGAAAATTTTGTTGACAGAAAAAAATTATTATTATACTCTTATTTACTGGCCAAATTTGACTGATACCACAGTCTCAATATTCATAAAATTAACGAAATGAAATGGTCATAAAACAAAATTAATTTTCAGCTGTTAAATTGTAACATTCCCAAACACGAGGGCGGGTAAAAAAGAAAAATATTACTTCAACCATTTGAAAAAGTGTCTATTTGAACGAGAGAGAAATAACATCTCTCTTAATTGCCAAATATTCAAGTTCTGAAATTCTTTTTAAGAAAATCAAGAGATGGAGGGAAGTTTTCTGGTCTTTTAACCATTATTGGGGAGATCGAAAAAAATCTTTTGAAAGCAGATTTGATGCCTACATAAATACAAATGAATATAAAGGACACCAAACACCAACAGACCGGCTGCTCCCTACGAGACTGTCTGTTTAAGGAAAGAAGGTTAAAAGACGGGAGAAAACTTAAGATATGTGAAAATTTTAAAGCAAAGCAAAGAAGGGAAGGGAAGTTGAAAGAAAAAGGAAATTTAAAGACGAGTGAAAATTGTGAAGCAAAGTGGAGAGAATCATAGTGAAGGTTCTACTATACTTTTATTCGCTAACAAGTAGTTCTAACTGGGGGTTTAGGGGAAGATAAGCCATCTAGTCTCTTTTTAAATTACTCTAACAAATTACTTTGAACTACGCTGGCTAGCAATCCATTCCACAAACTAACTATACAATTAAAGAAAAAAAACTAAGCTTCGTTAGAATTAAAATGTTTACCCATTAATTTGAAACCGTTACCGCGAATTCTATCTGTATTTCTGAAGGTGAAATATTTTTCGGCGTCGACGTTATCAAAACCTTTAATTGTTTAAAATATCTGGATTAAATCTCTTCAAATCGGCCTTTTCACAAGCGAGAATAAATTTAACCTTTATAAACGGGCAGCGTATGATTTGTTTACATCTGGGAATCCTCTTAGTAGCCCGTCGCTGCACACACTCCATTTTCTGTCCTGTCGTAAACATGGGGACCAGAAGTGAATTCATAGCGATATGTGCTTAACCACTTTTTTGCACCCTTGATTCGAGAATAAATTGTTTGATACAAGTCCACATCACTTGATCTACACTTACACTTGATTACAATAACGAGGAAGCAGACCAATCAGATTCAGGTAGTTCCATTGCACTTGATTACCTTGAAGCAAATGGTGAGTTTAATTTCGGCCAATATTTTGCTGAAATAAAAACAACTGCTGATGAAGCAACACCACCATCAATAATGGAGCAGGCTCCTAATGTACAAGTATAGGCGGGAGTCACACAAACAACTTTCAAACAAAAGAAACTAACATCAGCTTTAAGAGATGAGGTAGATAATAATGTGGGTCTCCCTGTACAAAACAAATCTTGCAATCCACTGGTTTGGTGGAATAATAATAATAAACAAACGTTTGAGCAACTACATATTTTGGCTCTCAAATATGTGTGTGTACCTCCCTCTTCTATCGAAATTACAAGACTATTTAGTACTGGAGGCAATATCTATGAGCCTACAAGAAATAGGCTATGATTCGAAAATGGCGAAAAACTAATGCTCCTCCACTACAACCTCGAAATACTTGAATGCGTACTAATATTAAATATTAGCTTACAAGTTTTCCCTTAAAACTATGATAGAGAATATGTAATACTATTAATTTTCTTTCATCTAACAGAGATTAAGTTTAAAATTTTTTACAAGGTTTTACAAGATTTTACATATAACATCAATTTGCGCGTCATCTGAATAATAAAACCAACTATAGGCTAGTTTGTTTTTATTGTATTCATAGTCTATTGGAAAAATTCAGATTAAAAAAATAATCAATGCAATATTGCAATTACTAGGCTTTGCTTTATGAACTAGATAACATACATTTACCGTATTTATAGAACCAATAAGAATCGGTATCGGGAATCGGTGCATCTCTAGTAATGTGCTGAAAAGTATGACAACTGTGAAAAGAGTGGCATGTCCTGTAGATTAACTTTTTATTGAACTGAAGCGGAAGGCATCAAAATGAGTCGCCGAGATCATCAGACTTTGTTCGTATTTAATGCTACTACAAAACGAGTCAAAAGTAAACTAACCTAAATTAAACCACATAAGCTCTCATACCGATATTAGGCGGGTCTTATTGTCACTTGATTAATTAATTATCAGCGTGAAACTAAAATATTGAAGAAAATGGAAAATCAAAATCTTAGAATAAACTCAATTAATTAAAATTTCTTACAGTATAAATAGTTCCGCGCCGGCTGTTCACAAACCCAGTATTTATTTTAAAACACAAATAATGTAATAATCTTTCAATTTCTTTTCTCAATAACCAAGCTTTGAACTCGGTAACAAAACCTTGAAAATTTCATCCGTTAAGTAACTGCTTTGTAGATTTTATTTCGCTTATATAGATAAAATGGATAAGGGGTTTCATTAGTCTCTTTTCAGTGAAAGGAAAGGTCATTTTGAGAAAATACTCTCCCACGAAGAACAAATCAGTTACTAACCAAACCCAAGACCCGGGAGAGGAATCACTGACCCTGATGTTACTTTTAACTCCAGGCCCCTTTACCCCGATCACTTCCTCCTCTATCTTCCAGCCCGGGGCCTGGTGTTTTGCCACTTTATGCACCCCTCTCCCCCGGGCCCTGCCAAAAACTTTTTCATTTAAGATAATACTGGATCTCCGAAATCGGAGTTAGTACCTTATTCCCGGTGATAATCCTACGCGTACTTGGGTTGCGTGTCTCCGGTCCGAAGTTCAAGCGTCGGGCCCGCCCCATGGTTCTCAGATGCGTATAACTGTATGAATAAGCTGGGACTTTTGTACCCTCTTGTTATAGCTGAAACAAGACCCGTAATCTATCAAAATATAAAAAATGCGTTATAAATAGGTCTATACAGTATAATTTATTTTGATTTTACAAATAGCACAGGCTTCGTACCATAAAAATTTCGCAGGAAATGGCATCTCGCTTTAAAAACAATTTCATATAACCCAAAGTCGTAGTAGAAAGTCCTCGAGATTTGGATGGGGATGACCATTATCTGTTGTCCATTTTTACCCGTTAGTAAGATAAAAAATCAAAGTTTCCCTTGATGAACTTCACTGTAGCCAGATAAAGCAAGAATACAAGAATCACAAACAAACCTAGCTCTAAGTCGTAAGCATAGCGTCACCGCATTCCGCATCGAAATAAGGTTTTAAAAAAAATGCACGAATAAAAAAAGGGAGGTAGGCGGGAAATCCTAATTTACGATAACGACAGAACAGAAAAAAAATTCCTCCAATAGCCCTTCTACCAAAAGTATTTATATCTTTAATACCTAAGTGAACTGCCCAATACCCATGCCCAGTAGGAACTGCAATGAAACCAAAGGAATTCCAGTCATTTAATAAATTCGTTCGTGCGGAAAAAAAATCCTTTGACATAATCATTTGAGAGTATCAATAAATGCGACAACCTGGTACAAACTGCCACTTAACGAAAATTATAAACAACTTCTGTGGACCAACATTCTGCACTGTAATTGTTAGGCAAAAATATAGAATCATTGTTTACTTTAAAAACATCTCAAATTTAGTGTAAAACAAAATATGCAAAATTCTGAGGTAGTCTCGATCTCTGCGTAACGCAACACTCCCCCCACCCCCCCACCCCCCACCCCAAAAGCATTCATCCGGTTGTGGGGAAAATTGTTCAAACGAAAGAAAACGAGTAACTATATATTTAAAACAGAATTGCAATTAATCTTAACTCTTCTATCAAACTTTCTTAATCTGAACCACCTTTTGAGTACTTTACATCTAATACAAATTCTAGGGCTACGTCGTGATCAGTGTCGTAACAGCGCTTCCCATCCATCAGCGAAGCGAAGTAATACTGGGTCTGGAGAGTAGTTGGATGGGAGACAGTCTCCTCCGCGTCCGGATAATGTCGCGACCCGTGGTTCAGATCCCGGGTAAAGCTATAGGTCTCCTCCATCATATGACCTTAGATGTTGCGAAGGAGATTAAATAACCCCGTAAAAAAACCCCAATTTTGAGTATTATAGCCCGTTTCCATATTACAGATTTAAACTTTATAAACATCAAACACAATCTTATTTCATTCAGTTTTCATTTCTTTGGCTATAAGTTAACTTCAATTCATTAAAAGGTGCCAATGGAAAATTACCTTCTATGTTAAATGACTAAGTTAGCAGTTATTACCGAACATATTATAACTTATTCACTCTTCATATAACATCCGACTATAGATTTATATTCATAACGTTCCTTCAATACGCTTAAGTAATGCATCACTACTCTGACAAGCACGAGTTAATAATATACTTTTAGCACTTCCTACAATCAGTTTTGAAGAACATGTCCAATACTCAGCAAACACGAATATAAAATTAGTGTTTATGTCAGTGTGCTGCTGCTCCAAAAATTACAACATACCTCAGATCGACTGGAAAGAAAAAGTACAATTTTCAAAACCAGATACCTAGTGAAGCTATAAATTACGACTACCTAAATTTTTTAAAGACCATTCCTGTCACAAATAATAATGTTAGCATTCATGCTGATTGTTAGTTTCGTGTTGAATAACTGCTTAAGCAGAAAACAGCAAATGAAAATGCAAAACAATTTTCAGTTAAAGATAAAAAAAATGAATCAGCTGTAACCAAAATTACTTTTAAGTACTATGATAAAAATAAAACTTATAGAAGGAAAGGGCATCAATCTCTTTCAGAAAATTTCTTTATAAATTTTACCAGAAGATTTCCGAGTATTTGAATAAAAATACATTGACTACACCTAAATTTCAACTACGCCAATTACTTCAAATTATTTAATTTCTTAAATAGATCATTTTAAAGATGATCAGGAAAAATCTGTTTGGTTTTAGGAGTGGAATTTAGTTACCTCACAACATGGTCTGTCTGCTAGAAAGATGAAACGGTTTCTCCAATGCTAATCGTCACTGGAGACGTTTGGTAACTATTTTAGAAATAACAATTAATCAGTTATGCCAAACAATGTGTAATAAAAAAAAGTCGGTCTTTCGGTGTATCTAAGTGATTAAAAATATTAAAATTATTATCAAATAAAACTGAACAATTTGTGGTCATTTTTCGGGACTCGTGAAAAAATAAATTATTACCGTTCAAGGACTGACTGGCTAAAAAATTATGCTTAAATATGAATGAATGACTATCTCAAGATGCCCTCGTCCACTTCTTCATTTTCTTCGAAGACTTTGAGCAGCGCAGTAATATGAGTTTCTTCGTCCTGCAAAAGTTTTTACCGAATTAGTTACTGATGATCGGTTATCGGCCTTCGTCACTTTCCAATTTCACATTCATTATCATGAAAAAAACTATCATTATCAGAAAAATATCAAATCCGTATTCTTGTACGCAACATACGTAACCAATTTTTCAAAAGAATAACCATTATAACTGCGATAACGTCATTTGCGTCTTAAACAAAAGAGAATAAGCAACTAAATTATATCTTCAGCCTTATAAATATTTGCGGTGCTGTCCACGAGGAAAATGAATAACAAATATTCTATCGAACACTGCCATTTTGTAAGTGTAAACGATGATGATTTATCGTTGCCAAAATGTTAACTTATTATTTATTCCAATAGGTGAGAGCTTAAAAGTATTTTAGTGAACTGGTAGGCGAGTTGGATGAATAGGAAGCAAACGTCGACGCAGTTGATTTTGGAGGAGTATGCGGTAATGTATACCACAGAATGGAAAACGTCAATGAAGAATGAAAAGTCGGCAGGAACTGACGCGATATATACTAAAATGATTAAATGTGGAGGTAGAAAGGTACTTAAATGGCAGTGGAAGATTTGTTAAAAGGCACGGGGAAGTGGGTGCGGGTAAGTGGAAAACTCTCTAACGCGAGGGTTAATCGGTATATTTTAATCTTTTATCTACTCAACCGGTCAATTCTGGAACAATCTTCCTCAATCCATCTTTCCCCGTCCATGACCTCCAATCTTTCAAACGCAGTGTGTCCAGACATCTCGAACACCCTGAACCTTGATTTTGGCTCTCTTCTTCTATGAGGGAGGGGGGGGGGGTTGCGGGCATTCACCCTTGGCCCCTCCTTCCCGCATAAAAAAAACTATAGATCATAAACAACAAACTCCAGTTTAAATTAGAGGGTCCACTATATTTTGTACAAAAATGTTTGAAACGCACTGCGGTTAGTATTAATTTATGCAATACCATCTTACTCTGGAAGAATAAACAATTTTTTTGTTTTGTTTGTTTGAAGTATTTATCTTTGCAAAACAGTCGTACGAACGAAAAAAAATCAACGAAAATACATACATCTCAGACTGTTCACAATATTTTAAGGGGTCATCAACCTACAATTTATTAATGAAATCATTTCTCTGCTACAAAACCGTAACATTTTTGGGTCTATTTTCATTTCATTATATGATAGTAGTAATGTAATGATGGGGGTTGTTTAACCTCCTTCGCAACATCTAATCTCATATGACGGAAGGTTATATCATATGAAAGAACTGCTAAATACCAAACACAGTTTCTCTTTTAAAACATTGTTATAAAATGGCCTCACAGTTCAGTCAAGAGAGAGAGAGAGCAAGTTGAGATGAACAATTTAAGAAGCAGTGTATGATTGTATGAGAGATGAGGCTGTTCAGGAAGTGTGTGTGTGTCATTCAAGATGTGAACAGAGAACAGTATATGCCATGTTCAACGAATCTTGTCCTCCAGAGTTGTTGAGCTAATTTTCTAAATAAATCAAACAAGAAATTTAAAACAACCTTACCACTCCGAATACACACTTTTTATCGTCTACAATGTATAAAACTGAAGTTCCTTGCCTGAAATTCCTCTTTGCCAGCAATAAATTTTTTTCTCTCTTGGAGTTGAGGAACCAATTGAAATTCGGGTCTAAGGCATTCATGAAGGCCTTTGTCGTAAGAAGTAGAGAGATTAAGGAGAGAGAGAGTGCAGAATTCTCTCGAAGTGTCATCAACATCTTCACTGGATAGTACGGATACCAACTGTTCAATGAATCCCATTGCTACCAAAGTATCTGCAATGAATCAGTCATTGAAGCGTTAATTAGGACAAGTAACAGTGCTTATAGAAATTTTTGTGAAAAGTTCAACTTCATTACCTTAATACGAGGGCCACTCAATATATTTTGCCCCACCTTTTTTTTTTCTTTCCGAGTTTCCTTGTAAGTTACAGAAAGTTTGTACACAAGTAGTTACGTACTTTTTTACTAGTTTTTTTTTTTAACACATGGTCTCCATTCTCTTCTACGACTTTCCTCCACCTCGAAACAAGGGCCTTTATTCCTTGCAGGTAAAAGTCCGCTGGGTTTCACTGGAGCCACCTCTTAACCTCCTCAACAACTTCATCGTCACTCTGAACTTTCTTCCACGAATAACATCCTTCATTGGCCCAAACAAATGGAAGTCTGAAGGTGCCAGATCCGGGCTGTATGGAGGGTGGGGTAACATAGTCAAGCGCATTTTTGTGATAGCCTCTCTTGTTTGCAAACTGTTGTGTGGTCTTGCGTTATCGTGCAAAAGAAGGACGTCTTCCAGTTTCCTCTCCAGTCGAACTCGCTTTATACGTCTCTGGAGTCTCTGTATGGTAGCAATATATGCCTCCGAGTTGATTGTTTGTCCTTTCTTCATAATGTCCACCAGAATCACCCCTTTCATGTCCCAGAAGATGATCGCCATAACCTTTCCTGCAGAGGGAGCCATTTCGAACTTTTTTTTGCGTGAGGAGTATGCGTGATGCCACTCCATGGATTGGCGTTTTGTTTCAGGTTCAAAGTGGTGTACCCAAGTCTCATCCCCAGTCACAATTCGTGAAAGGAAGTCATCCACTTCTGTCTCGTATATAACCAACGACTCAGAAGCAATTTCTTTTCTTTGGGCTTTGTGATCTTCAGTCAGTTGGCGAGGAACAAACCGTGAACACACTTTTGAATATCCCAGTTGCTGAATTATCGTATTCACACTTCCTTCACTAATTCCTAGCTCCAGTGATAACTCCTTGTATGTGACGAGCCGATTTGATCGAATGATGCTGTTAGCACGTTGCACAGTGTGAGATGTGAGAGCCGATGCCGCGCGACCGCTGCGTGGCTCATCATCGAAGTTGGCTCTCCCTCTCTCCGATGATCTTACACGTTTAGACCAGCGTCCAACTGTGCTTCGATCAACAACAGCATCTCCGTAAACGTTTTGTAGACGTTTGTGAATATTTCCAACTGTTTCCTTCTCTGCGGTTAAGAACTCAATAACAGCTCTCTGTTTACGACGCACATCACTGTCAGACGTCATTTTCGAAACTGCGTTAACCATCGGTTTTATAAAAGGGCGTTTAAAAGTGGTTTTATACAAGGAGGGGAGGTTCAAATTGGAAAAATCCGGTTATGTGAAGTGTAGAAAGTTCAAACTTACGGTTCAAAAGACATTTCAGCCCCATGGACTATTATTTACTAAGAAAAAAAAGGGTGGGGCAAAATATATTGAGTGCCCCTACTACAAAACGTTACGCTACTGGGATACATCAATTTTCCTTTTATAGGATAAGAATGGGATAAGAATTTACATGAACCTAATAAAAAGGAGGTAAAGAGAAGGTAGTACCAAACAAATTTACAACCATTTCTAGCAGAGAAATTTCATTCAGGTCAATACAAAAGATCATCGAAAACAAAGACTAGACATTTTTCACAAACAGCAGCCTAACGGATAGATAATAATAACCATTATGGTAATATCTGACCACAATATGGTTGATATAACAACAAGCATTTCAAAAACATTATACATACGACCAGACATAACTAGCGCGTAAAACTTCGAACGAACTTCAACTCAAAAGATAAATTACGATGGGATAAAAATAGATGCAGCGAAGACCGACTTAGAAGCCCCTTTTAGAGAAAAGAAAGATGTACTATCCTTATTACGAGATAAGATGGTGACAATCTTTGAGAAATAGGCCCTTGCATAATGAGGAAAAGGAAGGAGAAACATTCAAAAGGGGACAAAGAACGTTTTCCATAATAGACATGAAGATAGCTAACGTCATAGACAATAATACTAAAACAGCGATCACCGAAACACTGGAAAATATTGACCAAGTCATTCAAACCCTAATTAAAGACCATGAAAAAAGATGCAGCAGTAGAAGCAACACAAGAAATCTGGAGTAATTCTAGAGTTTCACATAAAATAAAGAAGAACAAGGAACCAAAGGACCATGGAACCTATAAAAAAAAAAAAAAATACACTGACTGAAGATCTAATGGAGCTCTCTCGGGAGATTTTACCTGCCAAATACAATCAGCTTTTAGTGTCCCAAAATTAGACAAAATGATATACGACTGCCACTTATTCTTTGAAGAATTAAGGAAAGGGCACCTTACAGAATTACATTTTACTCTGGGAGATATATCACAGACAAGGGGGTAAAGGAAATTACACTCATCAGCAAATCCAAACAAATGGAGTACCATCTTGATAAAAAACGAACATGAAGTAACAAAACCTCTATACCGAACATACTGAAAAGGAGCGAACATTGTTCCGATTTTCAAGGGTAGAGATAAATTACTAGCAAAGCACTACAATTGGACAGAAGATTCACAAAAAGCCAAAAAACAAAGGACTTAGGAATGATCAAGAATAACGGCGGGATTTTTTGATGTGCAAAACAAGATTGTCTTAAACAAAGTGGAGAGAATAAGTGAATAGATATTGAGGACCTTCTAAAGAACAGACAGACGCGTAGTGGTTTCTTTACTGAAAACAATTATTCCAGCATTTGAATACTGCTCAATTCTAACGACTCCATATAAAAAGGTGGGAAATAAAGATCCAGAAGAAATATAAAGAAACTTCACAGCAAAAATAAATGGACTCTCAAAGGATTAAGCTATTGGGAAAATCTATGCCAACTAGATCTATACTCTCGAGAGATATATATATGCACCAACACTTACATTCTTCAACAGCTTTAAAATTCAATGTACATTTACGGCCTTCATTTGTTTTGAAATTCATATACTTCTCTCTTGACAACGCCAACACTAAAAAACTTCCGAATCCACAAATGCGAGACAAAAGTTAATATAAAATACAATGTCACCTTCTATTTTTTTAATACGAGTTTAAATTATACACCAATTAAGACCATCATTAAGTGTAAAATTAGAATGGTACGTTCTAAAATCTATATACTTCACTCCAACCAACATTAATGCTGAAAAAATTAAGTCCCGAAATCTTTAAAAAAATCATAGGTATTTGCACATTTGCACGGTGGCTGTGCATCGCATAATTATTCCAATGACACAAATTATGCTATAATGCTACACCAAATATTTAATACAATTTACGAAAGTTCACGAAGACGATATAAAATCTAACAAAGTTCGTCTCACACTTATAAAAAAAACTATATAGGCCTATGGTTGATTGCTGTCAACCTGGCGATCCGTTGGAAATTTCCACCAGCCCACCGATCTTCTCTCTCGATGTAGGCAACTAGGTTACGCAAGACATTTGTTAAGTTCAATTAACACAGGCAACTCTGCTCACTGTCTAATTACTCACTGGAATAGGCCTATCCTATGGTTTTAATAGTGTTTTTCACTCAGACCTTGTAGGAAGACTAAACACGTCTTCCTTGCCTAAAGCAATGCTTACAACTAGGCAGCTGACTCGGAACTAATTCTTCTGGCTTAAATTTTGCTTACGTCCGCAAACGGAAAAACACCAGACGTATAATTTACATATTTTAATTACTTCTCTTCTTGAACTAATTTTCACGAGTCAGTGATGGAAAATTTTTATATGAAAAAAATTCGTTCTTGCTCGTTGTTAATGTAGCCTCAATGCCTACATATTTGTTCTATTTATGGCAATTTTTCCCATTCCCAATAGGCTTTATCGCAAATCTCGAGGCAATTTGTAGTTATTCAATACAATAAATTAATATTTTGTATTTAATCATGAAATAAAGGTACCATATACGATACCATATTGTAAGCGTGTTTAGGCCTGGGTTTGAATTAGGTCTTGTTGCGAATTGTAATGTAAACTGTATGACAGGCGTGTATAGGTTTTCCTTACAATGATAACGTTAGAAACTGAGGTAAGACAACAAAAAATAACCCTTAAAGAGAATAACTTCGTAGTTAGAGCGTAAAGATTGTTCAACAAACACCCAAAATATGTCAGAAACATCATAATGAATGGGAGTTGATCTTCAAGAACTACCTTCATATAAATTAATAACTAGTAAACAGAATCCAATATTAAACAAAAGAAGAAAGTGCATTTAGATTTACCTTCGTATTTGTCAGTTTTCTGAATGAAGTAATTAAGAAGAAAAATGGATTTAATTACTAATTTAGGAATTTTAGTTTGAATAGCTCTCATTAAATAACAAAAGCCAGAAAGTTCGGCAAATTGTTTCTCAGCTGGTTCAAAATCCCTCGTGAGACCTGGAAAAGTTATCTGGATTAGAAAACAACATAAGCCTGATTATTATCAAATTAATTTCCATTCCCACTCATTGAACTTTATGTCAAACAAAGTCTAATATTAACCTCTATTACAATAATGGATAATAAACATACATACATGATAGAGCGAATAAGGCTTTTACTTTACAATCCCAGTCATTATGAGTATCAAGAATATTTAAAAGCATTTGCATTGTGTTCAGTTGAAGCATATTCCTCTGGCCGATATCATTATTCTGGCAAATGTCTCCAATCACCTGAGCAGCTCTCTTCTGCAACGATGGGTGAGGACAATTCAAAATTCTCACGAAAATGGGAAATCCATTCATTCGGTCCAAATCTGTGAAGAGTACAATTTCAAATAATTAATATCTACAACTAATCAGAAATTACACATACATAATCTACTTATTACATATCCTCAAAAACACACACACACACACACACACACACACACACACACACACACACACACACACACACTACTACTACGGTGGCTGTATAAACATAATCTTAAAAAAGTTAAGTTCGGAACTCATAATATTGTTCTTATTCCCTAAAAAACTCAGAATACCAATTTGTATACAAATCGGAAATGTTTTAGAGGTGCTGCAAGAGTCCAGAAGATTTTAGCTTAGTCTTTTTTGAGTTCAGCTCCAGGTCCCCCTCACCCATAAGGGTGAGTATTATCCTCTCAATCGAGGGGGTTTCGTTGGTGCTAACGAGTAACAACTCATTGTTTGCCTGGTTGAACTTTGGAGACCTTCAACTAATGTTTTCTTTCTTGCATCTGGGAATGTTTTACGATGTTCCTCAACGACCTGAAGCAAAAACTGTCTGTTCCTCATTTCTCGTTACAGAGGAGTTAAAGTCCTTTATCAATGCTACGCCCCTTTCTGCTATATCATTGACAACCTTCATGCTTTTAAGAATCTTGGAAGCGTTTTTGATAACCTGGAATCTGTTTCCACTGAGCTGGATCTACAGAAGTTAGAAAGTCATCTTCCAACTCTAATAGAGAGAACAGTTGTCGAGTTTGCTGTGACAAATGATGACAGATCTTTTCCTTTAGCAATCGTTGGACAAATTCTATTTGAAGGGCATTTATCTCCATTTTTTAGAGCTGCGACCATCAATCTCTTCATTTCTAAAGGTACACGATCATCAAAGAAAGAGACCAATCAGACGTTCACTTAAATACCACAAATGATTACCGAATGCCTTGCCTACAGATTTGGAGACGACAGTGTCTGGTTAAGTTTTTAATTGCTGAAGGAGCTCAAGGTCATTTGCAGGAGCTAAAGTTGCTCGGGGGGATTGGAACCATGCTTTTACATAAATGTTTGTAGTGAATAAATTAAATTTTCTTAAAGATGATATTTCTCTTGATGTTAGACGAACCTGTGAACGGAGGAGATAAATCTTTATAGAATAAATTAGGTTTGCTAGCCAACGTGCACGATGTAGCGCACCTGGTTGCATCAGTCTTCTTCCTCATGGGGGTACTTCTCCCAGAAATAACAATGTTAATTCTAAAGTTACTCGGTAATCATCTCTTGGTTGACGTTCTTCTAGGTTAGTTTTACAGAATTCAATTATTTCCTTCCATTCAGATATGTCTAAGGTCACTTCTTTATCACCAATCACTGGTTCAAGCTTACTCTTATCAATGGTACTCCATTCTAGCTGTAATTGCTTTAAAAATAAAGCAATATCAGGTCCTGATGAGGGACCAAAAAGGACACCAAATACATTTCCAACTATAATCTCATGGATATGATGACGACACGCTAGGTGCGGAAGATTTTTGTCCAACATTGGTTCAATCAGGATGCAGGCACCTCCTCTCTTTCCTGTATTACTTGCTGTGGTATCAAACGACAGCTTTGATCTGGTTGGTTAAATTCCATTCTTTTACAGTTTCAACAACAGCCTTTGCAATTGCTTTTGCACTTTCGGAGGTTAAGTTTTGGGACTGCAAGAAGCTTGCCGATATGTTTACCAGTCACTACCACAGGCAAACGACCGACAGACTTTTTTCCTGTGATATCAGGTAGCATTTTCCCATTCCAGTGAACTCCTAGGGGGGGTTTCTGGAGCAAAGTGTTCAATGATATTAACTGAAGTTTTTTTTCTAATTTTCATCCTTTTAGTGCAAACTTTGCTTAGTTGTTGTATTTCTTTTTCATGTTTTCTCTTGCGGCTAATAAAATTTTGCTCTCTAATTACCTTATTTCTTTCCTTGATTGTTGTGACTTTATCAATGCCAGCTATGTGACCTTTCCTTCGACTGCACAGCCTGCACTGAGCAATACATTTCTTATCTTCTATTTTCATCATAGACAGAGCATTCTCGTGTGCAATGTCGAATAGTTGATTGAGTCATGATGTGAAGTGTGTTTCATTGGAAATTTGCTTTTGAGATCGACGGGACTTACTTTTTTGTAATGCTTTCCATTCAGAATGAAGTTTGAGCAACCGCTTAATAAGATTACGTTCATGCGCAGTTGGAATACTGGCTTTCTTCCAGAAACCCATAGCACTGATCAAAGATTTCTTAGCACTATCTTTCAAAGGGAGCTGAATGATGGTAAAAAAAAATGTGCCAAAACTTGCTGCTGAGAAGGGTTTATTGCCCAATATTTTTGGTAAAGTTGGACCAACAAACCATATATCTGTTTTAGAACAAGTACTATAATTAGTACTAGCCATGATTGCAAAAAAATTTAAAATTTTAGGGCGTGAAATAACTGGAGCATGAATTACTACCACATATGCACTTCCTCAGCATATAGTTAACTGAGGATTTGAGTTGCAGCTCGCTCCTTGCCAGTTTTTCAGATGCCAAAAGTCACAAGTAGTAGTTACATATATTGATATTATATAAATACAACTATATATCGAAAAACATACGAATATTTCATATAAACATTTCAATAATAATTTCTGCAAATTTGGCAAAGAAATAAATGGGGTATTTTACTATTGATTAAAAGTACAGGGTGTCCATAAATGTTTACCCTGAAAACAGTATGCTCTCATGTTTTAATGACGAATCTTACATCCGTTTTCTTTTTACAGGTGATCTCGTACACGCATAGAGTTTCTGTGCTGGTGTGTTTCGTCTACCGCATTCGCCGCTAGGAGCGCTGTAGTAGCTGTTCAGTTAAGATGGCGTCTGTGACAGAGAAGGTACAATGTGTTGTGTGGCTTGCAGAAACAAAATCTCCTGTCAGTGTTCAGCGAAGGTTCAGAACAAAGTATGGAAAGAATCCACCTGATGTGAAGTTAATTAAGTCGTGGATGAAAAAATTCTTAGAAACTGGAAGTGTGGAAAAGGGAAAGAGCAGTGGTAGACCATCAGTTTCCGATGGGACGGTGGAAAACATTCGAACTGCTTTCACATGGTCACCAAGGAAATCGGTGAGACAAGCTTCATGCCAACTAAAGATACCGAAGTCTACGGTGCACAAGGTGTTACACAAACGTTTGAAGTTACACGCCTACAAGGTACAAATTGTTCAAGAACTGAATACCGTTTAGACATTTTACGTGCCACTAGGGGTGCACATGTGGAAGCTTATTAAGTTAATTAACTATGTATCAAAACTTTGTATGTTTATCTGCTTATGATGAAAACTGTGTTTGAATACGAGTGTTTATTTAAAAGTTATAGCATGCTTTAATCAGGGTAATCATTTATGGACACCCTGTACATTGGTCTACATTTTTATACTGCCGTGCACCGCCCCTAAATATGATTTGATTGGTTTAAAAAATTGCATGCTAAGTTTTCTCATGATAAAGAAAAAATCTGACCTTCCACTCTAAAGTTAAAAAAAATAATTTTTGTCCCTATATGCTGATAGCCACCCTAATGCACATATATATATTATATAAAATTTCGCTTTATGTTTTGTTCCTTGGGAATGATAAATAGAACTAGAGCTCTTAACATATTTTAATAATTTACCATAGACACTTCAAAATATCTTCCATCATCAGTGCAATCTTAAATCTAACCGATTCTTTTAAATATACATATGAAAAGATCTACTCTAAATTAATCTACATTTTTATCAATTTGTAAAATTAAAATTATTCATCTATGTGGTGTTGCAATTATAAATAATGGTTCATTTATGAATAGGAAGTTTGGAGGAAGAAATGTGGTCAATTTGGGCGTTTTTCTTTTTATTTAATGTGTAATGACAAAAATATGTAAATCTATCACTTGGTTGATGTTAAGAGAGTCAATAATTTTGAAATGTGAAGTGTGTAAGAGATGATTTCTTAAGTATGAATAGTCTCTAATGAAAGATTTTGGGTTTACATAGAGCGATTGTTTTGTTGAAATGCCAAGGTATCCATTTACTCTTAGTTGATATTGGCTAGCCACCAATAGTACCAAATTAAAACAGCAATTAAAAGAATGAAAAATTATTCCAATTGTTTCCATCTCCTGAAAGACGACCTCAAGGAATTCCTTGAGGACTTATAAAAGGCAAAAGTGCTCTCAATCATTTTCCATTTTCCTTACAATTTTCACATGAACTTCATTAACCCTTTAACGCCGACTATTGCCTTATGGCAACATGAGCTTCACAATCGATTTTGAGCCTTATGCTCTGCATATTAGAGGTTATTTTCGCTTGAACAGGAAAAAATTTTTTAAATAATTTCATAATTTAAGCGCGAAAGGGTTAAATGTGATACAACCTGCAAGGAAGATGAAAAATTTCAATTATTATTATTTAAAATATTATTTGAAATATAAATATATCAAACATTAAATATTTCAAATATTATTATTTAATGTTCACATTACTCTGGATTCCCATTGAGGATAACAAATATTTTTGTCAAAACATTTAGTCCACAAAAATAAATTTGAGAAATGTTCACCACAATGTTGATCCAGCTATCTATCTCTTTTTTTATACAGTAAGGAGGGGCGAAGAGCGAATGCCCGCAAAAACGTCCCCTTCCCCATAGAGGAAGAAAAGAGCCAAACTCAAGGTCCAAGTTTTTTGAGATGCCTGGACACACTGCATTTGAAAGATTGGAGTCAGAGATGGGGAAAAATGGATTGAGGAAAATGGTTCCAGAGTGGATTGGCTGAGTAGATGAAAATGAAAATACTAATTAACCCTCGCATAAGAGTTGGACAGAAAAGGAATGAGAATGTGTCAAAAGTCTGGTACTGCATGCTCTCCTTAACTCTTTTGCTCTGGCTGTGGTATATAAACTACATGTCCAATTTGTGTTCAGATCTAGGTGTGGTAAATAAACCAACTAATCTTTTCTAAACTCTGGGTGTAATTTATAAACCAAGGATATATTCTCTTTCCACCCTCTGGAGTTGAAAATTGGGAGGGGGGGGGGATATGTATTTATGTATTATAATTCAAAGCTATGCCTGTAGTGAAAGGGTTAAAAGAAGAGGCACACAATTATAGTTTCAGAAGGAGCAGTGTCCATTATAATAGTAAGAGTAAAGAGAGAGTGAGGCAACAGTGTGGTGAAGAGAGAGATTGAAGACAGTCAGTAAGAGGCAGGGGACTGATAGGACCAAAAGCCTTTGGTCAAAATATGAGAATAAAAACCCACTCTAATAGACAGAGTTTATTTCCACGACAGTTTCGACGCCCACTGGCATCCTCCTCGGGTGGATACAGAAACACAAATGAAACAAAACAAGAGGGAAAAAAACAGTTCAGGGATCGACCGTTAAGAAATTCGCACCTAGGTTGGATTCCATTCTCTCGAGACAGGAGGGGCATTTTCATTAAGTACATTCGCACAAATTTTTAAAACTATCTTCCTGTTCTAAACATACAGATTCTATTATTTTTACATAATTATTACATTTATAATTAAATTTATTACATTTAATATTGCATAATTATTAATTACAGAAATTATAAATTTATTATTACATTGGTTATTACATTGTTGTTTATTATACAGAAATTATAAACCGAAAAACGAATGAAAAAAGGCGATTAGGAAATAATCCAGAGACCATTGAGAAATTCGCACCTAGGTTAGATATCGTTCTCCCGAAACCAGAAGGGCATTTTATTACAGGGTCAGCTTATAACTACATTTCCACAAATTAAAAATATCTTCTTGTCTCGAGAGAATGGAATCCAACCTAGGTGCGAATTTCTTAATGGTCGATCCCTGAACTGTTTTTTCCCTCTTGTTTTGTTTCATTTGTGTTTCTGTATCCACCCGAGGAGGATGCCAGTGGGCGTCGAAACTGTCGTGGAAATAAACTCTGTCTATTAGAGTGGGTTTTTATTCTCATATTTTGACCTTCACGTAAAAAAAAGTGAAGTTTTTTGCATTTACTTTGGTCAAAGTTAAAGAGTTAAAGTTAGTTTTGATAGTCAGTAAAATTAGGAGAAAAGTAGAGAGCAGATGTTTATTTAATTTGAGATTGGCAATTAAGCCATAGCCAGAGGGTGTAGAATTTGGAGGATTCAAGTTCAGGAACATGAGAGCAAGTTAGGTCATTGCATACGTGTATGCAACATCCACTTTTGGAATGAAATCGAGTATAGAGAAAGGAGGAGGGTACAGAAAAGTGGTTGCTATCAATTGTCCCAGACAACCAAGTTTCAGTGAGGAAGAGAAGGTGAGGTTTAGAGAAGTGGTCGTCAACATACTGGAATTTTGAGGCAAGGCCATGAATGTAGCACAAGTTAATGAAAAGTGAATCAGGCAGAGAAGAGAGGTATTGAAGAATCTTCCTATTAAGGATAGATTCAAAAGATTTAGAAAGGCAAGAAAAGCAACTGGATGATAGTTGGAGGGTTGAGAGCAGTCACCCTTTCTTTGGGACAGGCTGAATGAAAGTAAACTTCCAGCAGGAAGGAAAAGTAAACTACCAGATGAAAGAAAAATGAAAGTTTGCCCAAGCAGGGTGTTAGCACAGAAGCACAGTTCTTGAGAACAACAGAAGGGACACCATCAGCACCATACATCTTCTCTGGCAGAAGGCAGAAAAAACATCTTTGGAAGCGATTCTAATTCCAGACATAATTGAGTCAGAGGGGAGCAGGAGATGGAGGAACACAGGGGAATGTCCAGGATCTTAGAAGTGGGTGTTTCCATAATTGAACCTTCATGACATCCATGGTTTTCAAAAACACTTATTTGTGTAGTTATAGGGGCTTGCTCTACTGATAAAATTTTCCCTGAAGCAGGCAACCTGGATGATAATAAATAAGAATAATAATAATAATAATTAATTTAGGTTCTTAGAGGGTGTTTCTGAGCAACCAGGAAACCCCCCTGGGCACGCCAATGGAATTGTCCTGGGTTGAGTTTGGAGCAAAAGTCTGAGCAGAGAGTTCAGCTTTATCAGGAGAAGAGATGGCAGCTGAGCCATCAGAATGGAAAAGAGGAGGAAAAGAAGTAGCAAAGTTGTTGGAGAAGTTTTTGGCTAGGTGCCAGAAAAAGCAATAATAATTAGAACTGGATAGGCTTTCACATTTTTGTCCAAACATAACACTAGGCAACAAAGATTTTGTTACAGAAGACCAAATAGGTGCTCCTAGCTAATTTCGGTATGCTGATTTCAAATCTATAATTAGATTTTTTCTATCACGTCTAGATTTTGTGTAAAATGCAAATCACTTTTAGTAAAATTTTCTACCACGTCCAGATTTTGGTTTTAATCGGCTTAATGCCAGTAATATGAAACTTGCTTTTCAATGTTAAAGCAATTTTTTTTGCCAACTATATACAAATTCGAACAATTTTGATAAATAAAATTTATCCCGAGTTGGCAACACTGAGTCAAGAGCATAGTAACGGGCAACGGCCCAACAGTCAGTCGCTACGTGACAGTCAAGCAGAACGGTTGTTGAAGCTCTCTGCTGATGAGCAAGTGACAGGTTGTGGTGACTTGTGTGTTTTTATAGCATTTGTTTTGTACTACGGTGTGTATTTCTTTTTATTTTGCACATCGTAATAATTACTTTCTACGTTTTTTCAGATATTGTATGGTAATTCAAAATGGCATCAAATAGACGTGCTTGTGTAAATCACCCAGACAACTTCTGCTTTGTCTGTGGACAATATACACCTAAGCCACAAGGTAGAAACATAACAACAAAGATTAAACTTGCCTACAAGTGTTATTTTGACTGTAAGTTAGGAGACCAACAGAGGGACTGGGCACCACATATTTGCTGTGCACAGTGCAATGCAATGTTAATAGCATGGATGAATGGTAAAAGAAAAGCTATGCCGTTCTCAGTCCCCATGGTTTGGCGTGAGCCGAAAAATCACTTCAATGATTGTTATTTTTGTTTGACAAAGATTGCTGGTTTCACAAAGAAAAACAAATCAAAGATCACGTACCCAAACTGCGAATCAGCAATGAAACCAGGACCACATGATGAAACAAATCCACCACCAGTTCCACCAGCAACGATAACAGACAGCAGTTCATCTGAAGATTCTGCTAGTGATATAGAAACAGGGAAAGATGGCATATATGTTCCAGATGCAAATATTTCCCACATTTGTTAAGTCAAGCGGAGTTAAATGACTTAGTGCGCGATTTGGAATTACCAAAAGAAAAGGCAGAATTGCTTGGTTCAAGACTTCAAGAATTTAATCTTCTCCAACCAAACACCAAAGTTTCCCATTTCCGCCATCGCCATTTGCAGTTTTTATCATTTTACTTACAGGAAGAAAACGTTTGTTTCTGCCACGATATCAGTGGTCTGATGCAAGGGATTGGCTGTCGCTATGATCCAAAAGAATGGAGACTGTTCATTGACTCTAGTAAAGCTAGCCTTAAAGCTGTATTACTGCACAACGGCAATGAAAAACCTTCAATACCTGTAGCACATGCCACTGGCCTTAATGAGACTTATGAATCGATGAAACTGCTGCTAAGACTCATCAAATACTGTATAAGGACCACACATGGAATATTTGTGGCGACCTTAAAGTTGTATCATTACTTCTTGGGTTACAGTTGGGCTACACAAAGCATATGTGCTTTTTGTGTCTATGGAACAGCAGAGATGACAAGAACCACTACAAAAAACATGATTGGCCATCTAGAACTGAACATCATGTTGGTAAATACAATGTGAAACACCCAGCACTTATTGACCCTCAGAAAGTACATCTTCCACCACTTCACATTAAACTTGGCCTTATGAAAAATTTCGTGAAGGGTATGGATCATCAAGGTAGTGGTTTCCAATATTTAAAGGATAAATTCAAAGGAATATTGACAGATGCTAAGCTAGAAGCTGGAGTTTTCACTGGACCACAGATCCGCAGTGTCATCCACGACTCATCGTTTCCATCTAACCTAAATGAGAATGAACTAGGAGCATGGACATCTTTCGTTGAAGTTGTCAAAAATTTTCTTGGAAACCACAAAGCTGAAAACCACCGTAAACTCGTAGAAAACATGCTTAAATCTTATGAATAATGGGATGCAGAATGTCTTTGAAAATTCATTTTTTACATTCTCATCTTGACTTCTTCCCGGCCAACCTTGGGGCTGTAAGTGCCGAGCATGGTGAGCGCTTCCACCAACAGATCTCAGTTATGGAAAACAGATACCAAGGTAATTTCAACCCAAATATGATGGGAGATTATTGTTGGTTCCTGCAGAAGGAGAGCTCGTCATCCTACAAGCGACAAAGGAAGAGGACACACCAAAGTTTCACTTAAGAACAGGAATTTGCCTTTCAGTAGTAACAACAAAATACTAACGCGCTTTGGGTGGATGGTTGGGCGCAGGGGTGGTAACTCCGCCAGCGGAATTCCGCTGTCTGTCTTAAGCCAGAATAAAGGAGAAAAGACATCCCTGTTCACTAATTATTTAAGTATGCTTAACATAAAACGTGGCACGGAAAAGTAGCTTAGACGGCTTTCGTAATAGAAGCGGATGAGAAAAAAAATGAAAAATAGGGGTTTTCGGTTACACAAAATCTGGACGTGATAGAGAAATTTTGATATCAGATCTGAAATCAGCATCAGCGCTTTAGTAGGAATCAGTAGTTCACGTGTCTGTAACAAAAAAAAAGTTGAAATTTGTTGCCTAGTGTAATCAGAAGAGAGAAAACATTTTAGAAGAATATAATTCACATTGGATAAATTTGCTTTAAAATTGTCTTGAATTTTGTTTATGGTGAAATGTAATTCATTGTTTTCAGCTGTGACACCCGAGTAGCTTCAACAAAAAAAAATTTGTTACCAATAGAATAAACTAGCAAAAGGTCGGCACTACACGCCAATTTTGCTAGATCTGCGGTGCTTCAGCTGAATTATGGGCCTACGGCATATTTTATTTTGAACATCAGTAGCCCTTTATCTGGATATCATTCCTATTCCTCTCACCTTGGGCCTCAGTAATTGGGGTGCCTGCGGCCTTCCAGTTACTGGCAAACCAATTATTCATTCAATAAAACTACAGAAAAGAACGCAGCCATGAAAATCTAAAGCTTCACAAATCTTAATACAATGAGCTCAGATTTGAAGCCTAAGATTTTCATGACTGCGTTAATTTCTATAGTTTTATTGACCAAATAACTGAACCGACAGTAATTGGGGGCCCTGCGGCCCACCAAATCATAGTTTTCATTGTTTCGAGTGCATCAATAATATTGTTATAGTGTTCCATTAGTTGCGATAAGCATGATCTTCCTGACCGGAATCGATGTTGGTTATCATTTTTTTTTCTGAGTTTTCCCATTAACCCCACCCCTCTCCCCCACCAATTTTTTTTTCTGAGTTTCCCCATTAACCCCACCCCCTCCCCCATTACCCCTCCCCTCTCGCCCATTTACCCCCACCCTTCTCCCATTACCCCGAAGTGGGGAAAGGGGCTGGCACCTTGCAAAGGATTTACTTTCATTTTTTTTTTGGTTACATATATATATATCGCGTCTATTTTTCTGAGTTTCCCCATTAACCCCACCCCCTCCCCCATTACCCCACCCCTCCCCCATTTGTGCCAAAATTGATTAAAAATGAAGAAATGGGAAGAACTGTACCCCTAAAAGGGGGGGGGGGAAGGATTTATGTTCGGGAATTTTTTTTTAGCATGGGCACTGCACAATAAAAAGACGCATCAAATGGTGAAAACCGCATTGTTCTACACCAATTGTAGTGACCTGTAGGTGCGCGCAAAAAAAACTTACTATATATATATATATATATATATATATATGAATAGAAACGACATAAGTGTTAAGGAACGTTTCTGCACACGAGGAGGAGAGATAACGAATAATGAAAAATGAGGCGAACCGCCCAGAAACGTTCCTTAACACTTATGTCGTTTCTATTCATTTATATACTGCGCGGTCATTGCAGTTATATATGCATATATATATATATATATATATATATATATATATATATATATACTGGTCAAAAAAAGAAACGCAATTAGCTTGCATATGGTGTAAAAATTTTGTTAGTGGTATTATCAGTTTCAAGATTATGGTTAAATGTTTGTTCAAATCTTTTAAAGCCACTTAGTGCATGTTTTTAAACCCGACTAATCCCAGCTAAGATGCCATTTTGTTACAAACAATAAACAGAGATTAAATTGAATGTATTCTTTATGAAGGCATGCATTTTTTCTTTGACTTCACAGAATACACACTGCCCGTTGAGAAAACCAAACTTTTTCCCGCGATTGAGGCATGCCACGACTCTCAGAGGTCAACAGAGGTCGTGCCTTGGGCATGTTGGATGCAGGCATGTCTGCTGTCCAAGTTGCACAACGAATGCATGTGCATCCCAGCACAATCTCTAGGCTTGTTAGACGGTACAATGCCACAGGAAGTGTTCAGGACCTGCCAAGACGTGGGCGACCTCGTGTGACGACCCAACGCCAGGATCGCCACATTGTACTGCAGCACCTGCGTCATCGGCAGCGGAATGCTCGTCAGACAGCCAGAGAGACACCTGGTATCCACAACAACAGAATTAGTGACCAGACCGTCAGAAACCGACTCCGTAATGCAGGACTCTGATCACGCAGGCCTTACAGAGGTCCTTTTCTCACTGATGCAAGAAGGCAACGACGCCTGCAATGGGCCTATCAGCACCGTGACTGGACACAAAGAATGAGGTCGATGAGGGCCAGACTCCAAGCCTGCATTGTGGCTAGGGGTGGCCATACGCGTTATTGACTGTTTGTTATGTTAAAGAATCATTTACTATATACTGAGTCATGTTTATTAATAAATCTCAAAAATTGCATTTCTTTTTTTGACCAGTATATATATAAGGCTTCATTTCTGAAATAGTATATTAGATTCAAAATATTTCCATCATTTTTAAGCACTTTCTGTAACATACCTAACTTTATCAAGTAAGAAATTCAGTTCATTTTCATTAGCTTATATTTTTTGCAAATAAGAATACAGCTACACATTACACTGAAAAAGGTTATTTAACTATGGTAAATTAATCTGTGGTATTACCTATAGCGTAATTAATATCTTCAGCAAACTCAGCAATTTCATCCAATGCTACTTCTTGTACAGAAATATCATCATCCATATTGTTCACACAGTCTTCAGTCAATTTTTGGAGGCATTCTGCCATATACTTTGCTGCACCTCCTTGCAGACCATGAAATACATCTTCCAAAAACTGCCTTCTCTGTAAATCAAAAACAAAAGTAAATTTGAGATAAAAATATGATTGGAAAAAGGGCATTTTTAAGAATTTCAAGAGATTCCTGATACTCAATAGTCCATTTTAATACTTGTTGTCAAGTTTTATTAGCTATATGAGAGGAAAAAGAACCTACACTAGCATGCCCTTTCCATTCAGGGTCACATTCAGGTATCAAATGCAACACTGGGAAGTTTCATAAATTTATGTTGATCAGTCCAAAAATTAGTGTAGATAACAAACAAACCCATTTGACCTTGACCTTTGATGCAGACCAAATTCTTGCTCACCATTTTGTGATGATCCATATGTGTGTAAAGTTCATCAATTTATGCTGAGTGGTTCCAAAGTTATAGTACACATACAAGTGTGATGGATGGACAAGTACATTCCAGTATGGCCCCTCCAAATTTATTTGGTTGGACCCTAAAAAATGGACAATTTCCAAACAAACTGAACATGTCTAAATTACAGGTACTTTGTTTGCCTCGTTTGTTTTTCAAATCTATTAGAAAACAAGGTTTCATAAGATTCATTTTCCCTTGCTACGGGATCAAGTACAGTGTGGTCACCCACTGTGGAAAAAAGTAAAAAAGGAAAGAAAAAGTCAGTTGAATAGTGGACAGATAAGTTTTATTAATACTTTTTCTTTTACAGATCTTTCGTTGGTAGCTTAATTAAGTATATATTCATTTAGTATAAATTTGTGTTACAAGAACCTGTTTCTGCATTTCAAGAATATTTTTGCAGGCTTGCACAGGTGATGGCACAATAAGCACACAGTAGACCTACTTTGTAATTTATTAATTTCCAAATGCTTGTTTTTTATTTTGTTTTTTAATTAAGAGCATGGCACCCCCATCAAGTACTTGCAGTCGCTGTGAAGGGAAATTTGCCACTTACGTGTTTACAATGGCTAATAATAATGAACAGTTAGTTTGCAGGTGGTGCTCAAACATGGAAGTCCTGAGGAACGAGTTAGAACATGAGAGGGAGGCCAGAGTGAGGCTTGAAGAAAGGGTGATGCTCCTGATAGCAAAATTAGAATACCTTGAGACTCCAGTTACGACCCCTCCTGCCTCAGTTTCTACTAATAATATATAAATAGTACTAATAGCACTCTCTCTTCCCCTAGTTCCCAACCCTTCATTAAGTGCGTAATGGAGCCCCATTGAGAAATTACTGGTAGACAAGTCTTAGGTTAACAAACAATAAGTTTTCTGTTTTAGGTTTCAAAGATGCTGATGAGTCGGAAATACGACTCATTGGCAATTCCATTGTTCAAGGGCAGCTCAAGGAATTCTGTGGAGAAACCCTCGACATAGGCGCGGTTACTGCTACCCTGATGCAAGGGTGGAGAATATAACTAATAGTGTTGATTTTTTTACAGACAGAACCTCTGAAGATGCAATGTATGTTATTCATGTCGGTACTAATAATGTTTTAAATTCTAGATCAGAAGAGCTGCTGGCTAGGTACAGGGACTTAGAGCAATTAAAGGAAAAAACTAATAAGATTGTTTTAACAGGTATACTTCCTCAAATTATCAAATGTAGCAATTTCTACAGCAAGGTGACCTATATCAACAATAACCTAAATTCTCTTTGCCAACAGGAAGGAGTGCATTTTGTGAACTTTTGGAACAGTTTCTATGGCAGGAGGGACTTGTTACTTGAATATAGACCATCTTAATGATGTTGGAGGTGCGTGTATGAGAACTCTCATAATACTCTCTCTTCTTGTCAGGCTGCCGTAATTCGAATGGTCCCAGCGTAATTTCCTCAAATTTCCCCTGCACTTGCGAAGGTGTCGCAATTACAAACAATATGAAGGTTCTATCCTTAAATGCTCGAAGCCTATGAAATGAAAAACAAATTTTTTTTCTTTAATTATGATAAATGAATCGTGGCTTAGCACTGAAACATGTGACTTTGTAGGGGAGTATCAAATTAGAGGTTATAGACGTTTTGTTAAAAACAGAATAGGTAGGCGAGGAGGCAGTGTTATGTTGTATATCAAAGATAATATTGCGAACATTATAGAAGCAAAAACACAATTCCAGAACCGATAGATTCGACTATAGCAGAACTTAAATTGAACACTTTCAAACTTCTTGTTGCAGTTATATATAGGCCCCCCTAATCAAACAGCTGATATGGATGAAGCGTTATATTGTGAACTAAAGAGAATAATAGGTAGTGAGCAGGCCTTAGTTATGGGTTACTTTAATTGTACCAACATGAATTATGATACAATGCAGGGAGACGCGGAAAGTAATTGTTTAGTTAATTTTCTTGAGGATAGTTTTCTTATTCAAAAGGTTGGACTATTTTAAATTTAGTAATAACTACAGATGATAGGCTAATCACGGATCTTCAAGTAATAGAACCATTAAGCAATAACAATATGGTAGAGTTTATCCTCTCAGTAACAGGAAGCCAGCCTCCTTCGAAATGTAATTTCAAAACCAGCTAACTCAACTAAAATTCCCAATTTCCAGCATGCAGACTTTTGTAAATTTAGAAATGAATTGTCACACATCAATTGGGAAAACATTGTAGAGGTTTTTTTTGGTTTGTGTTTGGCAAGACCTTGTCGCATCAAATTCAGTTGGTTGGCATGCATTTTCTCATGGCACTTTTCTTTTCTCCCCCTTTTTTTTTTCATTCATTGGACAGATGATGAGATAAGTAACTTTAAAAGGGGCAGAACACTTGTTCCCCTTTATCCCTATCAGGGGTGATTGTCGAGGCATGTGGAAATGGGCAGGACAGGTGGGTCATAATCAGGCATTGCCGGATGTATTTTTTTAAGAAGAATATAAATAAAAATTAAATGTAGAGAGAGATTAATGTAAGTATTTATTATTTTTGTTTGTTTTTTAGGTTATATGTAGCAGAATTTTAGTTGGAAGCAAGATTTGAAGCGGCAGAATGCTGAATGGAGGTGGAGAGTTGGTCAGTCGTTCATTCTACCAGCGTTAATGTGTTTAAGAACCGTCTTGACAGACATTTTAAAAATATTAACGTTGTTTAAAATTAAAAAAGAAAGTTAACAACAGGAGCTCTGGTGGTGGTGCTCGAGGATGAGTCTGTTGACGATGAATGCCAGCTTGTGACATGCCAGCGTGTGATGCCAGCAATAAAAAAAAAAAATAAAAAAAATTAGACTAACACGAATGTAGATGTAGCTCATAGCGTAAACTAACCCACTTTTTGTTTAACTTTACCTACTTTTTTTTTTTTTTTCTTATCCTCCTTACTTTGCATGTCTCTAACTCTTTTCTTGCATGTTTGTAGTTTGCATGGTATGACAGTGAGTTAAGACTGTGTTTGCATGGTTTGTAAGCGTTCTTATTTTACTTCTTTTCATCTTTCACCCCTCTCCTATATTCTCCGACTATTTTTCTGACTTGTCGGCAGTGGCCGGCGGATGATGATGGTGAGACTTTTTCCCTCTTTTTCTGAATGAATGTTAACCCACGAATGATAGGTGTTGCTCCTTACTTAACCCCTTATTCTCCTCTCTTCTCTTAACCCCCTACTCTCTCCTTTCTCTCGGGCTAGCCTTAGAGTGGATCTTAGGGTCTTTGTTAGCCTTAGCTTCTGTAGATCATGGTATAAAGTACCAGTATGGGAGAAGCCAATCCCCAATGTTATAAGACTAGCTAGGAAGTAAATTTTAAAATTTATATAACTTAACCTGTCTGACTCAATCTAATTAACTTAGTTTTGCCCTTGTTATTCCATAAATTTTATTTTACACTCTTCATCATCTATCAAATGTTACTTTGTTAAATAAAATTTACAAACTGATTTCCTATTAATTTGTAAAGTAAATTTAAAAACCAAACTAAAATAATTAATCTCTTAAATTAAGCAAAATTCTAAGATGTAATACTTTGTATGATTAGTAAGGTACGGTACCGTATATAAAATTAACTTAGACTGTATAAAATAATTAATCTCTTAAAATAATCAAAATTCTAAAATATAATACTTTGTGTGATCACTAAGGTATATAAAATTAACTTAAAACGGATAAGATTGAAACCTAAATAGATGACATGAAACTTTGGACAATGAAAGACATTGGGTGTGTATGAGAATTGTAATGAGTGAGCGTGGAAGGAGGGTGTATGATAATGTATCAGGTCATCCCATAAGTAATGTCATTTTTTTAGATCGGAATTTGAAGGACAAAAAAAAAAACCTCAACTGAAACTTTTTAATCTAGTATATATTTTCCATTGGAATCAATGACACACTGCCAACATCCTACAAGCTTTTCAATGCCATGTTTATAAAATTCAGGCAGTTTTGTGGCCAAAAAATGTACAAAGACTGGTGTGCAGGTCATCTAAAGAAGTATACTGTTTCTCGTCAAGATAGTGTTGCAGACTCCTGAAGAGATGATAATCTGAAGGCGCAAGGTCTGGAGAATATGGAGGATGTGGAAGATTTTCCCACCCAAGCTTCTCAATTTTTGCAGAAGTGATCCGAGCAGTATGAGGACATGCATTGTCATGGTGGAACATGATTCCTTTCCAATTAACCAAAGAAGGTCTCTTTTCTTTTAGTGCAGTGTTCAATCGATCCAGTTGTTGACAGTAGACTTGAGCGGTGATTGTTTGGTTGTGTGGTAAGGTTTCAAAGTATATTACACCACCTTTATCCCACCAAACACTAAGCAACACCTTCTGAGGGTGAAGATTTGGTTTTGGCTGTGGTGTCGCTGGTTCTCCGGCACAAACCCACTGTCAACAGCGCTTAACATTCTGGTACAGTATCCACTTTTCATCACCAGTCACTAAATGGTGCAAAAACGGATCTTGGAGTTCATGGGAATGAAGAGCTGTGCTAATGTTTACCCGCACCCTCAGATTGTCAACTGACAATTCATGTGGCACTCATTTTCCTAACTTAGGCACTTTCTCGAGTTGTTGCAAATGTCGATGGATGGTGGATGAATTGAGTTTCTGGGCCAATTCTTCAACAGATGTTGAACAGTCTTCTTCAAGTGCGGCTAACAGCAGGTCATCATCAAACTCAGCAGGGCGTCCAGAGCATGCTACATCTGTCAAACAGCAGTCACCATTCCTAAACTTTTGAAACCATCTTTGACATTTCCTCACATGCAGAATATCATTGCCATAAACTTCCTGAATGTTTCGCGTTGCTTCAGTAGCACTATTCCCTTTTTTGAACTCGTAAAACATTATATGCCCATATGCTCTTCTGATACTGCCATGTTTATGAGGGGTTCACATAAAGCAAAACATACATCTTCACTGGTCAAGGTCTGTAAAGTATGTAGCGAAACACGATAGATCTCCTCTTAGATATAACCTTTGGAAAATTTATGCTTAAACCGAGTAGGACTAGTTTAAACTTAATCTATCATAAAAAACCACATTACTTATGGGATGACCTGATATATACTGTAAAATAACTGGGGTAAAATAAACCAGGTTTTAGGAAACCCATTTGTTTTGTTATCCTGTGTATGATCTCCAATACTGGGGCCCTGGGGAGAAGTTCACAGTTGTCAGTACATAGATCCAAACCAGCATGACTTCCATTTTACCTTGTGATCAAAGGGGGGAATTAACATGCTCAGGCCTCATTAGAAACAAAGTATATTAAATTTATAAGAGGGAAGCACAACTTACCTTCGGCAAATAACCAGAAAGGAGAGGAAGAACTTAGGAAAGGGTTAATCTGTTTTAGTTAGTCTAAGCTTTATAAATCCAAGACCCACTGCAATCTACCTTATAGTAGTCTGCAGGCCTGTCCCTGCGACAATGTAATGGGGATCTCCCAATGCAAAACTAATGTGGGAATCGTTTGAAACAATATTTAGGACTATAAATGAGGAATGTGTACCATACAAAATAAAGCATGCAAAAGTAAACAAGCCCTTGTGGTTTACTTCTAGAGTAGGAGACATTATAAAGAGTAGAGATAGGGCTTATAGGGTACATAAGCGCGATAAAGACAATTTGTGGTTACAAAGCAACTACATATCTCTAAGCAGTGTTGGGCACTAAAGCGTTAATCCGATAACAGTTAATTACCGAAGTTAACTTTTTTAACGGACTATTAACGGAAGTTAATTTCCATTTATCGTTATCGGACCAGTTAACTTCCGATAACTCGATATTTAGTCTGTTAAAGTCCGTTAACACGTTAACTGCGAGGAGTCATTCACAGAAGATCACCGCTCCGCGAATGAATTCAAACTGCCATAACTTTCTGCCAATTCCATCCTCTGCCACAGTGGAACGGCTCTTCTCTCTCGGCAAGGACATCCTGAGGCCCAAGAGGTCAAGACTGGCAGTTGGGCCTAACTTTGAGAAGTTGGTCTTTCTGAATGGCAACCAGTACATTGTGTCATAGTCTTTAATAAATGTGCCTAAAATTTAATTTTACCTTTCAGTTCCCACCATAATAATTCTCTGGTAAATTAAAATTTAGTTAATGGTTAGTGGTTAGTGGTTACAAGGGTTTCAAAACATGTAATGAGTACATTTTTTATTAAAAATAAAAAAAAAGTTAAGCAAAAAAGTTGCAAAACTTGATAAAAATAGTTAAATACCTATTTATTGTTGGATTTTGCATAAATAAACATTTTCTATGGGTTTTAAAGCTTTTTTCCTTGATTTTTTTAAATGTTAGTAAAGAAATAGTTATCATTAACGGATTATCGTTAACTTCCGTTAACTTTGTAGTAAAATTATCGGATTATCATCATCGGAGTTAAAAATTGGGGTTAACGGATTATCATTATCAAAGTTAACTTTTTGGTTAACGGTGCCCACCACTGTCTCTAAGGCATGAAGCAAAAAGTGTAATAAAAAGGTCCAAGTGCAAATTTGAAATCTCCATAGCTCATGATGATAAAGAAAACCCCCAAGCGATTCTTTCAATATGTCAACAATAGAAATCCAGTAAAAAGTGTCTTGGGGCTGTTGAAAAATGTTAATGGAGAGCTAGTTTCTGAAAAGGAAATGGCTACCTTGCTAAATGAAATTCTTATGTCAGTTTTTACTGTAGAAGATGTAACGAATATCCCTACAGTCATAGACATACAGTACATACTCGATGAGTCGGGATGAGTCGGAATTCGGGATGAGTCGGAATTCGGGATGAGTCGGAATTCGGGATGAGTCGGAATTCGGGATGAGTCGGAATTCGGGATGAGTCGGAATTCGGGATGAGTCGGAATTCGGGATGAGTCGGAATTCGGGATGAGTCGGAATTCGGGATGAGTCGGAATTCGGGATGAGTCGGAATTCGGGATGAGTCGGAATTCGGGATGAGTCGGAATTCGGGATGAGTCGGAATTCGGGATGAGTCGGAATTCGGGATGAGTCGGAATTCGGGATGAGTCGGAATTCGGGATGAGTCGGAATTCGGGATGAGTCGGAATTCGGGATGAGTCGGAATTCGGGATGAGTCGGAATTCGGGATGAGTCGGAATTCGGGATGAGTCGGAATTCGGGATGAGTCGGAATTCGGGATGAGTCGGAATTCGGGATGAGTCGGAATTCGGGATGAGTCGGAATTCGGGATGAGTCGGAATTCGGGATGAGTCGGAATTCGGGATGAGTCGGAATTCGGGATGAGTCGGAATTCGGGATGAGTCGGAATTCGGGATGAGTCGGAATTCGGGATGAGTCGGAATTCGGGATGAGTCGGAATTCGGGATGAGTCGGAATTCGGGATGAGTCGGAATTCGGGATGAGTCGGAATTCGGGATGAGTCGGAATTCGGGATGAGTCGGAATTCGGGATGAGTCGGAATTCGGGATGAGTCGGAATTCGGGATGAGTCGGAATTCGGGATGAGTCGGAATTCGGGATGAGTCGGAATTCGGGATGAGTCGGAATTCGGGATGAGTCGGAATTCGGGATGAGTCGGAATTCGGGATGAGTCGGAATTCGGGATGAGTCGGACTCGTCCTCTGTCAAGTGCTATTATTCTTTTGTTTATTTTACTGAGAGGAGTGCTTTGTTTCCTATGTCAGTTGCCATTATTATTTTGTTTCTTTTACTAGTGAAGTGTTTTTTTAATACTGTATTGTACAAAATGGTAAACAATAAAATTTTTTGTTTCATGCTCAAAATAATTCCAGCAACGGTAAGTGAAACAAAGTTTTATTGTTTTTAATGTTTATTTTGAACATTGTATTAGACCCTCACTAATCAAACTTAAAAGGTTAGAGAGTATTTATGCCTATTTAGGGGTAATTAAGGTAATATGCAATGAGTCAGACTTTTCAATGAGTCGGACTGGCTACAGCCCTATATAGTCCAACTTATCAAGTATTTACTGTAATACCTCTTGATAATGGTAATATTTTAGATAATATTGTGGTTAGTGAAAGGGAGGTAATGTGCTATATTGATAAAATGAAAAAGTATAAATCACCAGGGCAAGATTCCATATATCCCATACAACTAAAAGAATTAAAAGAAAGCATTGTTGTGCCACTAACAAAGATTTTTAATGCATTTATTTCTCAGGGGTGCGTACCGGATAATTTCAAGTTAGCAACTGTAACACCTATCTTCAAGAAAGATGATAAAGGTGCAGCAGGAAATTATAGGCCAATCAGTTTAACGTCTGTTGTAGGTAAGCTACTGGAATCAATAATTAGGGATCATATAGTCAAACACTTAGAATTGCATAACTTGGTTAGAAATACACAGCACAGTTTTAGGCAAAACAAATCTTGCTTAACTAATCTTTTAGAATTTTTTCAAAGTGTGGTTGAAGTTTACAATAGTCATCGGGTGGTTGATGTAGTGTATTTAGATTTTCAAAAAGAATTTGACACCATATCAAACAAAATACTCGTTGAAAAACCTAAGGCTCATGGAATCAGGGGTGTAGTAATAAATTGGATAGAAGAGTGGTTGCGAGGTAGGAAATAGAGGGTGGTCATTGATGGAGCCGAGTTGTCTTGGGCTAATGTAGCAAGCAGCATTCTTCAGGGTTCTGTATTGGGCCCCTTGCTTTTTCTTATATATATTAACAATTTAAATGTTGGCCTAGCCAGTACAGTTTTAAAGTTTGTGGATGACACGAAGTTGGGTGGTAGGGCAATCAATGACGAAGATAGAGGTAAAATCCAGGAAGATCTGAATAAAATCATTGATTGGTCAGTCACATGGGAAATAAGATTTAATGTTGATAAGTGCAAAATTTTACATGTAGGTTCATGTACAGTAATTTTGCGTATAGTATGTCAGGGAAGGAGTTAGCAAGCATAGAACAGGAAAAAGATTTAGGAATTATAGTCACTGGTTATTTAAAAGTAGCGAAACAAAGTTCAGCAGCGGTCAATGAAGCGAACAAAGTGCTAGGTTTTATAGCTCAATTTTTAGTACAAATTGTGTGATATTATTGTTCCTCTTTATAAATCATTAGTTAGACCCCATTTGGAGTATGTGATCTAATTTTGGAATCCACATATGCGAAAAGATATAGACAAAATCGAATGAGTTCAAAGATGAGTGAGCAACTAAGATGATTCTATCACTTAGGTCAAAGTCATACGAGGATAGGCTTATGGAGTTAAAATTGACTACACTCAAGACTAGGAGGCTAAGGGGTGATCTAATCCAGGTTTTGAAAATTATGAATGGGTTTGATAACGTAGATAGAGATAGCTTTTTCAAAATATCTCAATATAATAGGACTAGAAATAACAGGTGTAAGTTGACAAGTAGAAGGTTCAAGACAGCAGTTGCCAAAAACTTTTTTACGCATAGAATAGTAAGTAGGTGGAATAGTTTGCCAGTAGAAGTAATTAGTAGCATGTCTATATACATGTTTAAAAATTGATTAGACACACATGTTGATAGATTGGGTAGAGTTTAAGGTAGTAAAATTAAGGCTTTGTGGTTTGGAACCCACGTAAAATTGTAGGTCCCCTCCACCACCATGGAGGACATGCACAATAGGGTACACAATTACGAACGCAGTTAGGTAGACCAGCCATGAGTGGATCCTAGGGTCTTTGTTGGTCTGAAACATTATAACATTACAGCTAGGGTCCACTTATAGCTACTACTAATGTATGCTGTCTAAAATATAAAAATTTAAAATCTAAAACAATTTTTTACTCCTATGCTCTATTTGTAGTTAAGTACTGTATGTATGTACCATATTAAATAAGAACTATTACAGTAATCCACTTCACAATTAAAATGAAATTATCAGGGAAATTAATTTTATTGAAATTGATGTGAAAGATACAGGCTTGAGCCTAAACCAAGTCATCTTTTACTGTATTGATTTATCTATACTTAGTGAAAATATCACAATTTTTCAGATTTCATTCATTTTAAACAAAACTTTACAGTTAAACTAGTCTAAGAGGTTATTTACTTTCCTACCAATTTGTTTACTACTTTTATCTTTTATTTAGCTCCTTCCCTAACTTTCACATAGATCTACCTAGTCAAACTAAATGATGGTTGAAATGAGGTTAAGATGTTAATGGAAAGTAGCTTTACATTCCCATTTATAAGGATTGTTCTTCTATTTTTCTGAAAACAAACAAATGATTCTAGTCTGGTTTTCATGTGCTTTAAAGCCTATCTCTAGGCTATCAGTCCATACTTCTTTCTGCCAAAAACCTATAAAAGAAACTTAAATATTTTTTTGTACAACTGAATATGAAAACATGCTTCTTTATTCAGAAACTATCAGCTTGTACTATACAGTACTTAATTCAGCAGATTTAAAGTTCACAGTACTGTATTAATCTAAAATTATGTCAAATTGTTCACTAAAGATCTGCACAAATAAATTATTTATATATATATATTATATATATATATACATATACAGTGAACCCCAGTGCAATGATCATTCACTTAACGTTAATTCATTTTAATGATCATACGGAATTAATACCATTTCCAGCATAACGATATCGTTATCTCACCAGAATGATGCCTCAAGCGATATGCTTTAGTTAGCGCTCAAACAGCTGCCATTTTCTTTCATCGGCTGAGACCTATGTCAGAGTGACATCATCATGCGGTGATTCATTTTACCCACAATGTGCATCCTCCCTCCTCAGTTTTAACGGCTCGTGTTTTGTGTGCGTTAGCTATCATTATTGCTCGTGATTTGAAAGTCTTGTTACCATTGAGATGGTATGGTTAACACCCCAAGTTGGTGGGAACTCCACTATTGGGAAGGATTCCTGAGAGCTCCCAAACCCCTCAGTCGGGCCTGGGAGGTTTCAGTAATCGCCATTGGGCCAGAGCTTTCTTAGAAAGCCAAGCCTTCAGAATTACTAAAAATGTTTTTCTTCTCTTTTTAATTGATTATAACAGCTTTGAAATTCTCTCAGTATAGAGAATCAGAAGCCTGAGGCAATCATATGCCCATTTCAAGAGACGGGAAAGCATCTCACTTCTCCTTGATGGTGTGGTAGGTGATCCTGTAGTCTTGTTTTTACCATTGGTGTTTTGTATTGCTTAACCATTAGCTATAAGAACCATGTCTCACATATTTGGATCACTTAAAATTATCATGTAAGTATCAATCATTTTTGAATGCCTGATTTCCTTTATAAAGACCTTGTTGAAGAACCTAACTTCAGTTATCAACATGCATCACAATGGATGTTGAGCTTTCTCAGGCTGTGAACTAAATTGTACTTTTAACTGCCTTATGAGCAACATATTAATGCAAATACATATCCCAAAATTTTAGAACATTAATTATCATTGTCAGTTTTGCTCCCTTTTCTGGCATCATTGCACTCATGGATTCCTGTGATGACAATGCTGGGGGGGATAATCTCTAAATGTTGTTGGTTTTTTTTTTCTCTTTATCAGGGATTTGTTTTGGCTGGGACATTTGCTTATTGAAGTGAATTTGGACAAAGCTTTTTCTTTCCCAATGCCTGCACAAATGCTAAAGCCAGTGTTCACAATTTTTTTTTGTTATAAACATTGCTTGTTTGTACTGATTGAGCCAAGAATACCTTTAATGATTGTGAGATGAAGTGGAGTTTAAAATGACACATCTGGGACTTATCAGGTTTATACAATTTGGGTAACACTCATTGACCTTGCCCTAGTGACTAATATTCTTTGTTTTTTTGCATTAGTTATGTAAGTTCCATTTTTTTTTTCTGTAAGTCTTGTCTCCTTTGTGTGGTAATGGGCTGGTGATGGCCAATAATTTAATTGTTTTATTTTATGTTGACATTTTTGTGTGTGGTATGGGACTAATGATGTTTGTTTCTTTTGTTTTGTAGTAATAATTTTTTTTTCCAAGTGCTTAGTTGGTTCTGAACACACATTTGGTGTATGATCAATAAAATTGTTCAGATTTTCTTTAGTTACCTGAAAAAACTGGCTATGCCCCAGAGATCTTAAAGGTGAGAACCCAGTTTCAGATTGGTAGGAGCCGCCTATCTGACAATCTCAACCACACTAAAATTGGTAACTTGCTCACCTCATTTCTCTCATTCTTAGCAGTGCAGGTGGTGCTGAAGTCAAAGGATTTTTATTCAATTGAAGGCCCTCTGGGTGGTCTTCACTGGCAGCTAAATCTCTCATCTCAGCAACCAGCAGCAGCTGCCGTGACCCCACTAACAGAGTATCCGGTAAGTGAGTAACGCAAACGCATCTTTACACAGATACAAACACTTTGTCCTTAGACGATGCAGCAGGGGATGTAGCCTTACGTTTTCCAGTCATGGCGATCGGTAATGGTGAAATGGGGGCACGATGCCAGTAAGTGTAAAAAAAGTAAATAAGATAAATAAGATAAATACATACTGTATTCATTTCATTTACCATTTATCTCGTTATAATTTAGTATTCTCTGTGTTTTAGTTCATACACACACACACGCTTAGGCTACACACAATGTTTTTGTGATGCCGATGAACGTATCCCCATTGAAACCATGTTATAAAGCCCCACTTAGCGATAAATTCACTTAACATTAACGTTTTATGGAATGTAACCCCATCGTTAACCTGGGGTTGAGTGTATATAATATATATATATATATATGGTACTGTATACCATACTGTAATAGGGCCTGGGTATTTTTTTTTTTACAAGAGTAAATTACAGGCTTTTGAGGAATTTTACCTTTGCAATTAATAGTTTAGACAATTCTAAGACATTTTTCTTCTATAACATTTCTCTCACAAATTATGTATAAGTGAGATATTACATGTTTACTTTGTTTTAGCCACCTATTGGTGCAATCGTGTGGTTCAAATTTTGAATTTAGTCAGTCTCACCCAAGCTTTAATGTCACTCACCAGGAAGCTTGATCATCATGGCTGAATAGGTTGATTGTTAGGTTGTTAGATTACCTATATATTAAAATTATGTTTTTCCGATTGTTTGAATGAAATTAAGGTAAATATTTACTATTACACCAGTCTCTGGTAGAAATTTTTAAAGCTGGTTTTCAATGTTTTTCAATGTGCTGAAAAACAAATTTCACCTTCAAAACTGGCCGAACCTAAAACAACCTAAGCAAACCTAACCTAACCTAACAAAACTAACTGATTGAAATTAAAATCAGTGGAAGCGCCATTTGTTTATCCTTTTCCTATTAGAGAATTTAAGCTTCAATAACTCTTTAACAAATCATTTGTGATGGAAATGAGTATCATTTTTTAATTCAGCACATTGAAAAACATTGAAAACCAGCTTTTAAAACTTTCTACCAGAGAATGGTGTAATAGTAGAGAAATACCAAAATTAACCTTCATTTTTATCACAAATCACTACCTTCTGAGGTTATGGGGGGGCTAACTCAGAAACTAGTGATTTCCAATAGAAATGAAGGTTATATTCATTCAAACTGCATCAAAAACCATCAGAAAAACAGTTTTGATTTACAAAGCCTGTAATGTATACTTGTAAAAATTTACCAGGGCCTGTGGTTCATGTTTTTCAGTCTGGTAAACTAGAAACTTCTGTGAAGATCAAAGTAAATAGAAATTAAAACCTTAGCCTAGGCCAAGCTCAGTCAAACCTTACCTCCTGAGTTAGTTCAACCATGGAAGTTTCGTGTGTTCTGTCCTCACGAGCAGTTACTTCAGTACAGAAATTGAGTAAACCTTGTAAGTTTCGCACTTGTTTGTGGGGTGTGCCATCATTACCTTCTCCTTCAGCCATTGTAAAAATTATTTCAAGCTAGAAACCCTAATTTCTGTTGATATTCTTCACTTTTAACTTTTTAAGACCTGATTAGGTAGGTCATTTGCTTCCTTAAGAGTATAATGAAGAAACTTGAAAATTTAATTATGAAATTAATTCATTTTTATCACAGCCTAATGGAAATATAGGCCTAACTGAAAGAAAACAGTTAAGTACCAATATACTCTATTCTTGCTACACAAAAAGAAAATAGTAAATAACAGTAAAAGTGAAAAGTAAATAAGTTATCCTCATTCAATGAGCCAACATTCTTCAGTGGCTATGACTGATTGACTCCAATATCCCATGAGCTTTTAATTTATACAGAAGTGATCAAGTCTCCTATGAGGAAGCTCATCAAATGTCTTACTAAACTCCAAATAAATAACATTCATTGATTGATTGAAGTTTTATATGGAAGAGCTCAGCCAGTAAGGCTATTTACATCCTCCAAGACCAAAACACCAAAATCAAGTACTAGGTCTATTATTATTGGGATGAGATAGAGAGAGAGAAAGCAGACAATTACTCTCATCAGTTCTGGGGCCAATTCCACAATACTCAGAAAGGGATGAACATGAGGCCTGTTAGTTCTACTAAACATGAACTGATAAAAATGAAACCAAGTACTAAGTCAACAGTAACAGCCAGATAGAGTAACTAGGAGGTAACTGATTAATAAATCTGTGGGAATGGAAGTCGGTATACAATACAAGATTTAAAACTCTTTCAACCACCCAAATGCCACTACAAACTTGAATACTTGGTCCATAGTGAAATTTAGCAATGGGGGAGAAAAGCTACCCCCACCTAAAAGGACAGATAAAGTAATATCCCTGACACCATATTGCAAAAGAGAGAATCTTAATTTTTTTCTTTGCTTAGCATAACATGGACAAAAAAGAAAGAAATGAGACTCTCTCTGGTAAATTACAACTAACACATAATGGGGAGAAGGCAAGTCCAATTTGGTGTAAGTAGGCCTGAAGGCCTACATGGCCAGAATGGAATCTAAATATTATAGAAGCTTTATAGTGGGAAGATGGTACAAGCCAATTTCTTGTGCCCCAAGAAGGCTTAAACATTCCATAAAGAGTTGAGTACCATAATCTCTCCCATTGGGTTTTGTAATCATTTTGCACTGCCACTTTAGCTACTGCAAAACCCTCGCCTGGGTGGAAATATAGTGAAGTCATAGCAGGGAGAAAATGAGCAGCCCTGGCCAGTGTATCAACCATCTCATTATCTTTAATTCTAACATGGCTCAGAACCCACTGGAAGGAAACCAGAATTCCTGAAGCAGAGAGGGTCTTCAGTAAAGAATGAATAGTAGTAGTTCTTACCTGGTAGGGCCATCAATAATGGCCCAGTACTGCACCTGTACCAACTCTCAGAGGAGATAATTCAAGGGGAAAAATATTAATAAGAATAGTTGGAATTTTACAAGTGCATTTCAGCATGTTTAATGGACAAAAAGAAAAGAAAAATAGAAAACAATGGCAATAGCACTCAACAGGTGTTAAACTGGCAAACCACAGCTACAGAAAATCATAAAATTGTTGCCCCATGGCAACAGGGACAGTTCCAGAACAACTACTGCAGGTAATGCATTCCAGTGGTTCACAATCCTGAGTGAAAAGAGCATCTTCTGATCTCAGTTGAGGGTCTAACATGGAAAACCTTGAATTGATGACCTCTTGTATGATGGAGAGCAGGCGGACAAAACAAATCCCCTTGGGATATAGCGGTTAAACTGTGAAAAATCTTCCAACACTTTATGAGATCTGCTCTCAGAAGCCTTCCTTTAATTGAATATAGATCCAATTCCCAAGTTGAGCAGCATAATCCACAAGCTCCAACCCTTCAATAGATTTAGTCCAGTGATGCTTGACTGATTCCAGGAGTTTGAGATCCTGATATAGCCAGTATTCCAAATAGGAGAGGAATATTCTAAGATTGGTCTGATATGGGTTTTGTAAATTGGAAGCATAAATGAAGGGTCTCTACAAATTGTTCCCCTCAACAAGTTAGAAGCCACTCTGGCTGCCTTAGCTGCCACCGAACAAGCTTGAAAATTAAATTTCCAAGTCCTATCAATGGCAATTCCAAGGTCTGTACACAACTCAGCAAATTGAATTGGAACATCATCAATCTAATAATTAGAGTAAGGTCCAAGATCGTGATTATAAAGATTGATTTCATTAAATCTGATAACCTTACGGTTAATATGTTTTAAATGACATGGGCTGGACCTGTAAATCAAAATAACTTTTTGAGATAGTTTTAGTCGCTTTATTCAAATTTGTCACTCATTTTTTGTGCAAATGCATATTAATGGTATATATTATTAGTATCATAATTTTCATATATATAAATGAGGGTTGGCAAAAACCCCAAAACCCAGCAAAAACCCAGCAAAAACCCAGCAAAAACCCAACTACCCAGCAAAAAACCAGTTGGGTTTTTGCTGGGGTTTTGCCAACCCTGATATAAATACACTCATTTTTGGTCCAACAAGTATAATTTTAGGCTATTTTTCGCTACTCTGTGACTTAATTAGTTTGTTGGTTTCTGTTCTGGCTTTTTTTTCTAATTGGATTCAGTTTGGTGGTATTTGTGATAGAATTATGACATGCTGTTCATGTGGTTTCAACTTTGAGAACTTCATTCATCATGTGCCCTAGATGAAGACAAAGCATTGGATGTTTTTATCAATTACAGCGTTATTCTCTCATCCTTAACTTGCCCAAAATATGACAGTGAGCGCCTAATATGAAAAGATCAGAAGATATTTAGGTGAAATAACCAATATTAACCTGTTAGGTTAATTGAATGGCCGGTTAAGTTAATTGAATACCCTTGATGATTGGTTAGGTTGTCGTGATATTTTTGTTAGTTTAAACAAAAATGATGAGAGCAAGCTTTTCTGGTTAATTTTGAGGTGTTTTGCACGTTTCCTGTGGTAATGCATCATTTACAAGCTCTCATAACATGAACATGTTAGGTTATGCTTTATTGCATAAAATGTAGTAAAAAATACATTTTCAAGTGTATTTTGGTGTGCTTTATTCGAATATGACCTTCATTTCTTGTGCAAATGAACAGAAATACAGTTGTCATTGCATGGCTCAAACACGTATTTCTGTTCATTTGCACAAGAAATGAAGGTTATATTTGAACAGAGCATGGTAATTATTCATTTTTACTAGTGATGGGACGATTAATCGGAATCGGAATCGAGAATCGGAAGAATCGAGCATTTTTCAGGAATCGGAATTGAGAGAATTGTACCATGATTTCTGATTCTTAAAACGATTCTTTAACTTTTAATTGAACCAGTTTTGCAATGTAAACTTTTAAATTTAAATGAAAGAGGATAACAAATTTTATTTTTATTGTATTGTAGCTATACATTAAAACATGTATATTAGGGTTGACATTTTTATAACCATGTTCCTGTATCATAAATCGATGAACTTTTGCCCCCTGACAATGAAAATAACAGTTTTTTTCGATATATTTTGAAAAAACTTCACCCCAAAATAAAAAATAAAAAATTAATAAAATAAATAGAAATTTGCATGTTTATTTCACAATTATTATACTCAAACATTTATTATACATAAACATATATTATACAACATTATACCTATTAATTATACAAATACAATATTATACATTTACTCTATTATTGTTTTAATTGTTTTACTTATTGCTTAAAATAAACCTATAACTAATATACTATATTTGCTTTCGGGGACATTTTTTTTTAATTCTGAAGAATTAGGCCCTTTTTTATTGTTTTCATGCAAAAGTTCATCGATTGATGATACAGGAAACAATATTTATGACAAAAAATTAAAAAGTCATAACCCTAACGTATATCCATGATGTGTAATCAAGAAGATTAAAATGAATTGTTACAACTTACAGTTGATTTTTATTTTTAAACCAATCTATTATAATTTATATTACCATACTCATAATGTAAATAGTTAATCTTACCAGAGTAAAATATGACAATTTCCAGAAAAACAAGTATAGAATTATATTTAAAAATATTGAGAATCGGAATCGGAATCGAGAATCGTATCGGAATCGAGACTTTTTAGTGGTATCGGAATCGGAATCATAATCGTTAAAAATTTTGGTATCGTCCCATCACTAATTTTTACACCCGGTCTATTTTTATGATGAGAACAAACTTCTCTGGTCAAGTTTGAGGTGTTTTGCACAAATCTGCCATCCATTTCCTGTGCAAATGCATAGTTTTCGAGATATCTTGAAAACTACGCATTTGCACAGGAAACAGATGGCCATTTCGACGGTTTTGTACAAAACACCTCAAAATTAACTAGAAAAGTTTGCTCTCATCATCAAGGGTGTAGAGTTGACCTAACCGGGCATTCAGTTGACCTAACCGGGCATTCAGTTGACCTAACCGGGCATTCAGTTGACCTAACCGGGCATTCAGTTGACCTAACAGGTTAATAGTGGTTATTTCACATATCTTCTGATCTTTTCATATTAGGCACTCACTGTCACATTTCAGGCAAGTTAAGGATGAGAGAATAATGCTGTAATTGCTAAAAACATCCAATCCTTTGTCTTCATCTAGGGCACATGATGAATCAAGTTCTCAAAGCCAAAATCACACAAATGGCACGTCATAATTTTATCACAAACATCACTAAACTGAATCCAATTTGAAAAAAAAATAGCCAGAACAAAACCTAACCAACTAATTAAGTCGCAGAGTAGCAAAAAAATAGCCCAATCATGAAAAATATTTTAGGAAAAAGGTACATTACACTAGGCTTACCATAATTTCTTTGCCTCAAACTGCGACATTTTTAGGGTTTTACTTGAAAAAATAGGAAAACACGTGATACACCACATACACGAAGTTATAAAGTATATTTACTTTAGTACAAACAAATAAAGGTTAAAATATACCAATTCCCTGCATGGAATCACTCTTTGGAGAACCAGCTGTATTTTTTACTAGCGTGAACCTTTCTTAGAAATGGTTTATTTTTTATTTTTTCATAAAACTCACTGCAACTTAAATCAATGTTTAGTTTACAGTACGTTAGTCCTTTTACTGTTGATTCAGTCATTCGACCTCTTTCCTGAGACCATACATTGTTCATCACTGAAAATACCCTTTCAACAGGAGCAGAAGTGCCTGGTAGACAGAAAACATACTCCATAACATGGCTGAGGTTATGCACAGAAATGTTCTGGTCTTTAAAATGATTAAAGAGTTGAACCCATTTTTCTTCACAATTTATATTCTTTATTTTCCAAATATCGTAGTTTGAAGACCAAAATGTCTTGGCAATCACTACTTCATCAAACAGTTCATCTATGTTTATTGTGGCATTTCCAAGCGTTTCATTAATTTTTATAGCTGATGTTTCCATTTCAGGCCATTTAATATCACTGTTGTTTATCCAGACAAAGTATTCTCCTCCACCGAAACTATTTTCCCACATCTCAATGTAAGATAGACATCGATCATAAAATTTTGTAAATTCATCTACAATCAAATCAGCATTAAGTCACCACTATCCTCTAATGCCTTGAACAGTTTTTTTTTGCACCTTGTGGTATAAAGTTATTATCCCATCTTTCTTCAAGATGTTTTCAATTTTTTAAGTTCGATAGCAATGTCAGTTGCACTTGCTTTTGTTTTTTCCATAGCCAAGATTATTTGGTTAAACAAACGTAGCTGTCCATGAACAAACCACATATACATTTCTCCACATTTATTGTCAAAGAATTTTATCATCACTGGGCAGTGTTCTTGAGAACAAAAGTAAGACTTTAGCCCTTCATAAATTTGGAGGATCTTCTCAATAGCTGGTAGCAGTGAAAGAAATCAGGTATTTCCATGTTGTAGAACCTTTTTGTACTCAACATCTGCAAACTCGCAGAATTCTTTCAGCTGAGTAACACACACAGTGTATATGTGAAAATACTTATAAATTTTGACTATGAGAGCTTCTACTTCAATAGGTAGGACATCAACTGCAGTTTGGAGACAGTTGTGGACAATATGGGCACCACAACCAATACCCACAATATTTCTTCCCATTTCCCTCTTTAATCGACTGTAAACATTGTTTTCGCCTTTTCTTTTTACGCCTCCAAAATTTGTGTTGCAGTTATCACCACAAAAACCAACAACTTTTTTGGATAAATCATGTCTTTTAATAACTGATAACAAACAGTGTAAATATTTCCGATGTTTCACCAGGAACTGACTGAAAGTCTAAAAGCTTTACCTTTATTCCTTGTTCTGGTAAAAAATATCGCACAACAAAAGGTATAATTTTTATTTCTTTTCTGTTGAAAGCATCAATTGTTATGCTCACAAAATTTGAGTGACTTAAATCTTCATGAAGTTTGTCAACTGTCATTGGTGTAATCGCATTTAGAATGATAGCCTCACACTTCATTCTGGCAAGACCAAACTTTGGTTCAAAGAACTTAGAGATTAATTTAGAAGAACAATCAGCTGTTTTGAAGCTTAGAACGTGAACAACAGTATGAAATGCAAAAGTTGCTTCTTTGGCAGCTATTAACAAATCTTTGTCAACTGCTTCAGTGCTTTTAAAGAATGACAGAAGTGTTGAAGAACTAGCGGCTGCTGTCAAGCTGGCTTTATGTTTGACACATTTCAAATGTTCTTTATGTCAGCACACCCACCATGAGAAACTGAGAATTCAGACAAACATTGTGTACATTTAACCCTATCAGTTTGGCCACAAACTTTTTTCAAGAATGTGTAATCTTTCTGTAATTCATCGTTAAATTTACAGCTTCTTTTCGGCATTGTGACTAACTGAAATAAAAAGATGAAATATTTAATACAAACTCACTGAAATATACTACACTGACAAAATAATGCACCTATGCAATTAGAGACAACTACACAACCACACGGACATGTGCCATACTGAGACTGACATCAGCCAGCTGGCGGCCAAAGCAGACACTACAAACATAGATGTGTACAGTGTTGCCAATTTTTTTTTAATTTAGCTTTTAATTTCTTCTACTTTTTATATTGCTCTGTTTTCTTTTATTTTTATTCTTGCATTTTTTCTGACTGGGACAAAATGGCAAACTGACCGAGATGCCGGGACCAGACCTTCAAAATGGGACAATCCCAGTCAAAATGGGATGTATGGTAAGCCTACATTATACCCAAAACAAGAAATATACTTTATTAAAAAAAGTACATTTCAACAAATTTGCACAACATAAGATATATACTTTCTTAGTCAGTTTTGAATGGCAATTCAATATATTATACTGTTTTAACTGTGCATGAGTGGGTTAAAATATGAATATTAACCCAGAGCACACCAAAATACACTAGAAAAATATATTTCTATTTCAACTTCAGGCCATGTCATTTGCGACAATTACCAACCTTACATTCTGCAGGATTCAAGATAAGGCCCCAAGATTTTGTTGTAGCTACCAAGGTGTTGATATTTCTTTGTCCACTAGAAATGTCATTTAATGAGTTAATTAGTGAATTTGATCTTACCTAAAAATATATTTACAGGTCATCAGCAAAGATTTTAAAATGACAATTTAAGAATGACACTGAATGATTAATAAATATGAGAAAAAGAAGAGGTCCCAAAACAGAACCCTGTGGTACTCTACTCAGCCAGATATGTTGAATTATTATTATTAGTCTGTTTTCTGTGCAGTCAACCACACACACACAAAATATATATATATATATATATATATAGTCATGCGGTTTGCTTCTACAAAGCTTCAATTTAATATTTAGGAGAAATCCAATGACAAGGAGGAATGTAAATGCCATGAAAAGTCTTCTTTAATGCGCAACGTTTCGAGCAATATGCTCATCATCAGGCTAGATAATAACAATATGAAATTAGAATCAATAAATAAATGTGAACAAGACAAAATAATTTCCGTAAAACCTATTCAGTAAAAGCAAATTTTAAAAAGACTAAAAGAAGAGGGTTAAATTCAAAGTTATAAAAATTTACATATAAAATTAACCAGAAGTTTAAAAAGCTATTTTTAAATTACATATAGTAAATTTGAAATTAGTACACTGGAATAATTAACACTACGAACCTTTCAATGCTGGTTCCGAGGCACAGTAATTTAAAACAAAACAAAACAGGAAACAAGCTATGGGTTGGGCGGTTGGAGTTATAAGTTAGGGGAGGGGGGATTATAAAAAATTTAGAGGGACAGCTGAGGAATCCACGTTTAGAGAAGGGGTCAATGTTTTAATATAAAGAGATTCCAAAATTCTAAGTGAGTTAGGACAAGAATTACAACCGAGAATTTTAAAATTATCTAAAGTGACATCAGTTTTACATTTTATACTGTGTTCCCGAATACTGGAGGCTTCTTTTTTATTTAAAATTTTACCTGTTCGGCAACTTATTCCCATATGCGAATAAAATCTAGTCCTGAGGGAGCGCACGGTACTTACATTGGCAGCACCGTGCGCTCCCTCAGGACTAGATTTTATTCGCATATGGGAATAAGTTGCCGAACAGGTAAAATTTTAAATAAAAAAGAAGCCTCCAGTATTCGGGAACACAGTATAAAATGTAAAACTGATGTCACTTTAGATAATTTTAAAATTCTCAGTTGTAATTCTTGTCCTAACTCACTTAGAATTTTGGAATCTCTTTATATTAAAACATTGACCCCTTCTCTAAACGTGGATTCCTCAGCTGTCCCTCTAAATTTTTTATAAACCCCCCTCCCCAATTTTTTATAATCCCCCCTCCCCTAACTTATAACTCCAACCGCCCAACCCATAGCTTGTTTCCTGTTTTGTTTTGTTTTAAATTACTGTGCCTCGGAACCAGCATTGAAAGGTTCGTAGTGTTAATTATTCCATTGTATTAGTGTTAATTATTCCAGTGTACTAATTTCAAATTTACTATATGTAATTTAAAAATAGCTTTTTAAACTTCTGGTTAATTTTATATGTAAATTTTTATAACTTTGAATTTAACCCTCTTCTTTTAGTCTTTTTAAAATTTGCTTTTACTGAATAGATTTTACGGAAATTATTTTGTCTTGTTCACATTTATTTATTGATTCTAATTTCATATTGTTATTATCTAGCCTGATGATGAGCGTATTGCTCGAAACGTTGCGCATTAAAGAAAACTTTTCATGGCATTTACATTCCTCCTTGTCATTGGATTTCTCCTAAATATTATATATATATAATATATATATATATATATATATATATTACACTAAATTATAAGTGACTAGGGTTTCAAAAATAATGAGAGCATGAACTACAAGCTGAGAAAGGATATTATGGAAGCCAACTCCATCTTCAGTTCTGGGCCTATTTTCAGAACACACAAGGACAGAATGATGATATGGCCTGTTAGTACACTAACTAAAGAGGTGAAATTATGAGGGTATAAACTAACTACTATTGCATCATCTATTAGTAGGAGAAATTACTATCACAGGTATATTATTCATGATCAATAACATTAACCCATTGCAGCAACTCAATACCACATTGGAAAAAATATACAAAGGTAGCACTGAACAGATCAAATGCTGTCATAAAAGTTGGTGATCCGAAGGAAGGTTAGTATTATTTTAAGAGGAAAGTCCTCCAATTGAGGATAAGAAGTGACAAATTCCTGTTATACCTTCTGCAATATTCAGTCAAAGGAAACCAATCTCTCTCTCAAAAACTGGGCACTCAATGAAAAGATGATGTAAAGTCATAGGCACTTGGCAGGAAGTACAAAAGGTTGTACAAATGTTAGAAAAATAATGTTGATGAGTAAAGTAACAGGTTCCATCGTGACAGTCCCTTGGGGGACAAATGTCCATTAGCTACTTTAACTAGGGTTCCATCTCTTATATTAAAGTGTTGCTCCCAGTGATTCTGCCATAGTGAGTTAATGGTCTTCCTTATTTCAGTTCTGATTTATGAAAAAGTTACTGAAGTCTCAAACTCTGTACCATAGATATGTGCATTTCTTTCAATCTCATCAGCATATTCATTTCCCACAATCCCTTTATGACCAGGAACCCAAATAAAATGAACCTCTGTTGGGTCCAAGAGATGCAAGAGGTGTATTATTTGATACAGATGATAGTTCTTGATAGAGGTGTTAGATATAGCTAAGAGAGAAGATAGTGAATCACTGCATATTATAATTTTATTAGTACTGGGATGAATTGCCTGCATATACAGGAGAGCCCTGTAAATGGCAAAAAGTTCAGCATCAAATATGGGTGTGCCATTAGCCAGGACAAAAGAAAAGTCCCTTTCTTCAATGCAGAAACCTGCCTTAGCTGAACCCATGGGATCCACTGAGCCATCCGTGTAAATTACAGTAGCAGGGAGGAGTCCACTAAGTACAGTGGAACCTCAATATACGAATGTAAAAAGTGAACAATGAACAATTCCTACACCATCATTATATAGATTCATTGTCTTTATGCAGAACTTATGTTCGTATAGTTTTATGTTCGAATGTCCATTTTTACATAAGAAACCAAAATCGCATAAGCGAGTTTTGGATAGAATTTCGATTTGTACGTCTTTATTCATTCCTGTATTTTTCTAATCCATCTTTTCTAATAATGACTTATACACTATGACGTCATAAAATAACTTTATTCTCTTTACGTTTCCCATACTTTGTACACTGAATCACGTTCTTAGTATTTGGACATCTTCCGTATTCAATGTATGGTAAATTCTTTAGTAATAATGTTGTGGTGTTATGTAGTATAAACATTATTATTCAACCATACTCATTCATGTTCTTTCTTGACCGCTATCCTTTATTAATTTTATTACTTATTCATTCATCTACCTATTGTCTACTTATGCCCTATCAACTTATCAGTCTATGTTTACTCGTGTCTATATTACGCACACAACCTATTGTGTGACGAATGATATGTGTACACTACTGTGTGCAGTCGTACATGTCTATTGACGATCATGATTACGTACATGTATTCTTTTTACGTTTTATTTTCTTATTATTATTTCACCTCCCGCATTGAACTCAAAAATGCCGAGTTAAGTTATAAAATTCCACTCACTACGACAGAATCGAGCGCCTCAAAGATAAAATACCTCCGTTCGCTCTGATTTCAAATTCATAACATATTATAGCATATTATTTCGTAAATAAATTCTCGTAAGTACCATGTACGTTGTATTATATTTCTAAACATCTTAATTGTCTATTAATATGAAACACTGTAAAAACAAAACAAAGTTATAGTAACTGTTTAATTGTAATTAACTGTAATACTTTAATTTAATATAACGTAATGTCTTTAATGAAACTGTAATTAATAATAACTTGTAATGTACTTCAATGAAACTGTAATTAAATGTAATGATTTAATTTATAATGTAAGAATGTACTTTAATAGAACTGTAATGAACAATCATAAGTGAATGTGAAGTAATCCATAATTGTAATCGTAATTGTAATGAACCAAAATTAATACGTACTCAGTCGTGTACTTAATTTGTACTTATGTGTACTATTACGAAATGATATCGCCTTCATAAATGTAGACTCAGCGAAAAAATGTACGATTAGTTTTTATTTTCATTGTTTTTAGTTGAAATCTTTCAAAAACATCTGATCATGTGTTTAAAAAGGGGGGAAATTTAACCTTCAACTGTCCTCCCCCAAAACATTTAAGTTTATATTATACTTCTTCTTCATTGCACTTCTTCATTAGACTTCTTGATCAAGTCACTTCATATTAGCACTTCTTCATATTAAGTCACTTCAAGACTCCTTGTTAGCAGCCTTGCTGCGGGGAGGGGGCAGAGGCCCCTTGCCTTCTTAATATTTTTAGATTCCGGCCTGAGCCATGGTCGAAAGAGGTCGAACCTCTACCCCTGTAAATTCAGAGCAGTACCTGTACATTTTGAGAAGTAAACTACAAAAAGAGAAAGTTTTTTTTATCTTTTCCTTCGAGCCTTGTTCTAGAATTAGAAAGTTATAGAAGAAATATCCATTGCTTGCCTCCTAACTAGAACCCCCGTCGATCCGAACCGACTCAAGGCCATAAAAGGGGGGTTAACACGAACGCATCTCTATTTGAACAAATCGGTATACAAACAACTTTTTTGAGAAAAAATTGTCCTTGTATACGAACCATTCCCTCATATCCGAACCGAAAGAAGCCAGTCAGTTTTTCTCCAGCCAGCGTTCGGTGCGCATCGCTTTTTTTTTTAGCTCCAGCTTCCACTTAGGCCATCATCACTCCTCAGCAAAGGTAAAGTTAAAGTTAAATTTTCATTTATTTGTATAATATTGCATTATTTATTGTTGTTACAGGTTTCATGTATGATTTTATGCATGTAAGTCTTATTTTACAGGTTTAATTAACCAATATTTTGACTTAAAAATGTTTCGTAAGGGGTAACTTTTGGGGGTCTGGAACGGATTAATCCAATTTACATTATTTCTTATGGGAAAAATTGATTCAATATACGAACAATTCGGTATCAGAACAACCTTCAGGAATGGATTAAGTTCGTATATTGAGGTTCCACTGTATATCTTTGAATGATGATTGGAAAACTATATTGTTAAGGGCCAAATTAAAAATAAAAAAAATAAATAGTCGAGCTTCACAATTATTTATGTCATTGTAAAAATTGTAAGTTGTAAAAAGACTACTGTATTTATTTTATTATTAATAAAGGTTATTCTATATCTATCTATATCTAAGATGGTCAAATCAAAGTGGAATGTCACGTTTCCAGAGCAGATCAAATACAGTGGTACCTCTCTTAACGAGTAACCCTAATAATGAATTTTCTCTTAACGAGAAGCCTCCCATTGACCATAATACTCCACATAACGAGCGCTCAATGAGCACAGAAAGCAGAAAGAACTCAAAGAAGGTTAAGGTGACTGATGCTACTATGAGAATGGTAAAAGGGAGAGAAGTTATAGAGATAGAGAAGTTATTAGAGATCTGGATTAGGGATAAACAAATGAAGTGCAAGGGCAGACACAGAGGGAGCTGAGGCCTTTAAGCATGAGTTTGCTGACTTGGTTGAGGAGGAAGGATATTTGCCTCAAGTTTTCAATGCAGATGAAACAAGTCTGTTTTGGAAGAAAATGCCCAAGAGGACCTACATTACTAAAGAGGAATCCAAACTACCTGATCACAAACCCATGAAGGACAGATTCACTCTCCTTCTTGGTGGTAATGCTTCAGGGGATATGAAGCTGAAAGATTTTATATATATATATATACAGTCAGCCCTCCGTATCCGCGGGTTCCGCATCGGCGGATTGAAAATATTCTAAAAAAAAATTCCAGAAAGTTCCAAAAGCAAAACTTGAATTTGCCACACGCCGAGCACTACGCTGAATCCACGCGAATGAAGTGATGTGTAGGCATACCCTGCTGTAGCTTCCCGCCATTTCACAGATCCTCAGTCTCTCTCCAGCACTCATTGTTTGAGCATTGTTCGCCTCGCGTCTCGTTCGTTCGCTACTTGTGTTGTGTATTTATAATTATATTTTCTATATGTACTTGTATTTTAAATATTCTGCGTTTTATTCTATGTATTTCTCTTTCAGGTCATTAAATGAAAGCAATCTGTAAGTGTTGAAAGAAAGAAAATGTTACGTTGTTGCTGACGTGTACTATGTAGTTAGGCCTACGATGGTTGCATCTGTACTGAACATGTAGAGACTTTTTTTTTCTTGTCATTATTCCCTAAACAATACAGTATAACAACTATTTACATAGCATTTACATTGTATTAGTCATTCCAGCTCAACTGGTACAGATTTCAGAAAGTTGGTCGGGTGACCATCTCCAATTTTCTTTAAATTTTCAGGGTTGATTCATACACCATTCAATAGCTTAAATCTAAAATTTTAGCTTCCTCCGTCAAAAACTTTTAATTTTATGGTCGCTTAAATGGCCCCCACCTTAGACAAAAAATGCCCATGTTGGGCTTGATTGGCCAACGCCTTCATTTTGAGAGGCCTTGAAAAGTGTCTTCTAATAGGAGTAGAAGCTTCAAATTTGTCATGCCAATACAACTTCTGGTGGGCTTTTCAATTTTGCAAGCTAAAAGGCTGTGGAACAAATAGTTTCTGAGTTACAAGGGCTTAAACATGGCTCCATTTTGAAGCTTGCATTAATTCCTCCCACTTTTATGACTCTACCATTTTCAAAAGTTTTAGTTCTACATCAATCACAGCTGTTTTAATACTCCTAATAGTCTCTCTGGGTTGTAAATTTATGAGTGAAATAAAAAAATAACCAAAAAAGGATTTATTTTATTTTTAAAAATTTCCAAAAGTTGATATTTTCACAAAATTTGCAAAATTAACATCAACTTTGGGGCTTAATATAAAGGTGTCCGAAATTAGTCAGGGAGTTGATACTTCTAGTAAAGAAAGATACATATGTGTACAACATATATTAAGGAATAGATCTCAACTCAACTCCTTCATATAGTTTTGGCTATTCAAAGAAAAGTACTTTTTGTGAAAAATTCTGAATTTTTTCAAAATTTTGAAATGTTTAAATTTCTTTTTACAACATTGAATTGTAATTTTACTTCCATTTTATTACTTGGTAAGTTAATTCACAAATGTTAAATTATCTAAATAAGTTTTACTCATAAAAAAGACAATATATACCTAGATTATTACTACATTTGCAGTTAACACAACAGATGGACCAGCTTGTAGGCTCAATACTTGGATCTACCTAAGTAAATCATGTAGAACCGTGTTCTACTGCTCTTTAAGCACTTCCTAGTAATTTAAATTATGCAGTTAGTACAGATAAACTAGCAGTAACCACCATTTTCAGTACAAAACCTTAAATTTAAGTAGCTTTGTTGTATTACTTCCCTTAATACAAGTGTACAGTACTTAGCTATATACAATAATGAATTCCTGAGTTTTTAAGCATGTGAATTATTGGCTATAAGTTCATATTCTTTTTTTAATGTGTTGTTTTATGTAAATTTGTATGTAAACTTATATATAGCTAATAACTCTTATGTTTAGACACTGACTCAGGAATTTATTATTGTACTCAGGCTTTAAGTCTGATTGTCTTCAACACTCCATGGCCTCACAGCCATAAATTGGCAATTTATTATTCAGCTTGATACAGGTCTGTAGTTACTTAGGCTTTTTTTAAAATACTCCTCAATTTTAGATAAACAATCATTTGATAACTTGTACTGTCTCCCCATTTTCCCAGCAACTGTAGGTGGTTCAATTGAACACAAAACATGTTGGAATGGAATCCAGCAAATGTCCTCTTGTTCAGGCCATTTAAAAGGATTCTTTTTCATGAAATTTACTAATAGATCCTTCTCAGTATCACACACTTCAACTATGTTTCCAACAAACCAGTCACCTTCATAGAAACAGGCCACATATGTACCAGGTTTATATTGGTAAGCCACATTTTCTTGTGTAGCATTGAGGAAGGAAAGTTGTACGTTAAAGAAATTTTCATCACTAGAAATTTTGTACAGTTTAATGCCTGTTGATGAAGGTCTAAAGCAGTGATATGAACGGGTTCCTGGGATTGTCTTAATTAAGGAATACCTTTTTTCTAACTCAAATAAATTAGCATTTTCCTCAATTTTAGCTGAATCAATGTACAGAAATTGTATACCATTAATATTAGATTTGCACCAATCGAACATCTCTTTTGGATTGGTGATGTGACCTTTACTTGTTGCTTGTAGACTTGCCCGGGCAACTAACCTTTTGACGTGCCACCAACACCATCACAGGGGCTCTTTCCGTGAGAGGTGGCAAAAAAGTTCCATTCACATGTTAGTTGGAAATCTTTTTCATGTAACACTGAATTAATGATGTTTTTATAGTTTTTATATTGACTTGCTGCGCCATCGCTAAAGTAACAAATATGTTTTAGTTTAGGATTCTGACTTTTAAGTAATTTCAAGGCTTCACATAAAAAAGAATGAACTGCAGTTGTGTTGTGTGTAAGTGAATCTGATATTACACAAAAATTTGTAACTTTTAGTTCACCATCAACTTTTTGATAGCAGACTACCGGATGCAAGGTAGCCTGGGTATTGTCCCAGTGATGCCCTTGTACGGCATCCTGAATTATAAAACTATAGTTTTCAGAGAAGTCAACAAGCACTAATGCTGTAGAATCATTGAGGTTTTCTTTACAGTCGGACAAATATTTTGATTGGGCTTTTGCTATGAAATGGTGTACTTTCAACTTTTTTGCACTTTCACATATGTCTTCTACTACATTCGAAACACTTTTTGTCATTGTGACCAGTTGGGTATGGTCTGTATGAAGCCACTGCTTAAAGGAAACCTCATCATCCATGTCATAATCATTGTTTTCAAAAATGGTAAGAAGCCAATCCCGTAATTCATTTAAACCAGGACATGTTTTGCAGTTATTAATCATGCAGTTTCTGGTTTCAGTGTTGCAGACTATTTTCCCTAGTAACTCTCTTAATTCTACTTTGACGGGGAGTGATTCACATAAAAGTTTAAAGTTCTGGTGTATTTCACAAATGCATACATTGTGTGATCCTTTACTCCCCACACCCATACACCATTTTGGTCTCAGTTCAAAAAACTTTGATTTGGAGATTTTGTCATTTGGATATTTATTTTTGTAAAGCGTATATAATTCTCTGATATTTGTCAACAACAGTATTTTCTGCTTGTGAACCTTCCCTTGTGGTGTTTTTATTGATTTGTAGTCTTTTTTACCAGGGCATTCTCTAGTATATTCATTGTTTTGGAAAAATTCTATCACTCTTTCCTTTATTTCATCGCTTATACCCTTGCTACTCTTTTTATTTCTCATTATAGGAAGGATACCTTCTTTTCTCTTTAAGGCCCTCACAGCATTAACCATTCTGGCTGACACTTCAAATTCTTTCATAATTCTTTCTCTGGACCAGGTTTTACCAATTGGAAGGAGTGTTAGAATTTGTATCTTTTCTTGTCTGGTACTAGTTTTACACTTTTCTTTCAGTTCCTCTATCATATGCTGATAACACTTTTCTTCCTCACTCTCTATAGGTTTCTCCGCTTCCTCATCCAAAATGCTAGGCTTCATATGAAGTACTTTTGACAGCTTTGATTTTGTTGATGTTTCAATTTGCTTTAGTTTCCTTTTCGCGTAAAACTTTCGATCTCTTGCTCTTACATACTTAATGGGTGAGCATTCTAGTGAACCTAACGTTTCGTCAAATGTCTCCTTAACTATTTCTTCTGGAACATATTCATCACTACCTGAGTCTTTTTCATCTTCAATCATCTTGGCTCTAGAGAAGCATGTTGAGCAAAGTTTCTGTCCTGGTATCAGATTCAGTCTAGTTGCTATGTCTTTGTCAATAATTTGTAGTGATTCTGCAATAAAGTAGGGTAATGTAAACTCTAAACACATTAAAATAATTTTAAAGCCTCAACATTTGGTTATAGGCTATTCGTATAAAATATTCAAAACATATGCATTCAGTAGCACAGTATATAGCCTACCCTATTAAAATTAAATAGCTAATTTAGGTTACAATTTACAATATAAACTTCTTTATGAAATATAAATATATTAGTACCTATATTTACTTACTTGTTATCTTCTTTCGATGATTTCTCCATGGATCTTGGCAGCTACGTTGCATTTGTTGGTAATGCATTCCAAATTTTTTCATGGTGGTAGCATACAGTAGCACTATTTGGGTTGATTACAGTTGCTTTTGTTCTCCACAATAGCAGTTTCCTTGTTTCATCTGTCAGCTCATGTAAGGTATACATACCCACCTTCCTGGTGAGTCTGTGTTCATGACATGGATCATCCAAGTACATACCAAAGCTGCACTTTGATTCTTGATTAGAATAAGCCATTATTACAGGCAGTAAAATTAAGTTAATTGCTCTAGTTAAATTTTCTGAAAATAAAAGATCATGATCTATAAAATAGGCCTGGACATTAATGATTAACCATCATGTTTTACATAAGAATATACAAAACGAAATGAGCTACCCAGAACCCTTCGAGTCGCTGGTTGTTTTGACAGACATATATTAAATTTCTTGTATGTTTTAGACTTATTTACATCATATTACAATTGTAAATCAACTTAAGTAATAAAATGGAAGTAAAATTACAATTCAATGTCATAGATAGAAATTTACAAATTTACAAATTTTGCAAAAATTTGAGATTTTTCACAAAAAGCACTTTTCTTTGAATCACCAAAACTATATGGAGGAGTTGAGTTGAGATCTATTCCTTAATATGTTTTTTTACACATATGTATCTTTCTTTACTAGAAGTATCAACTCCCTGACTAATTTCAGACACCTTTATATTAAGCACCAAAGTTGATGTTAATTTTGCAAATTTTGTGAAAATATCAACTTTTGGAAATTTTTAAAAATAGAAATAAATCCTTTTTTGGTTATTTTTTTTATTTCACTCATAAATTTACAACCCATAGAGACTATTAGGAGTATTAAAACAGCTGTGATTGATGTAGAACTAAAACTTTTGAAAATGGTAGAGTCGTAAAAGTGGGAGGAATTGATGCAAGCTTCAAAATGGAGCCATATTTAATTGTAACTTAGAAACTATTTGTTCCATAGCCTTTTTGCTTGCAAAATTGAAAAGCCCACCAGAAGTTGTATTGGCATGACAAATTTGAAGCTTCTACTCCTATTAGAAGACACTTTTCAAGGCCTCTCAAAATGAAGGCATTGGCCGATCAAGCCTAACATGGGCATTTTTTGTCAAAGGGGGGGGCCATTTAAGCGACCATAAAATTAAAAGTTTTTGACTGAGGAAGCTAAAATTTTAGATTTAAGCTATTGAATGGTGTATGAATCAACCCTGAAAATTTGAAGAAAATCGGAGATGGTCACCCAACCACCCCTGTAACAATTGAGCTGGAATGACCCATTAGGTATTAATAAGTAATCTAGATATGATTTAAAGTATAGGGGAGGATGTGCGTAGGTTATATGCAAATACTACGCCATTTTATATAAGGTACTTCAGCATCCGCAGGGGGTCCTGGAACCAATCCCCTGCGGATACCGAGGGCCGACTGTATACAGTACAGGCATCCCCCATTATACGATCATTCGGTTTACAATTTCCCGCATTAACGATTTTAAAAAAGTATCCCCATCTTTCGATTTACGATTGCATTATTTCGCGTTAACGATCTCCAACTTGAAAGCATGTCTCAGAAAAGGCCAAGTGCTGGTGCTTCGGGTATTGCTAAGAAGCCTCGCAAGAGTTTGAGCTTGGAGGTTAAGCTCGACATTGTCAAGCATCACAAGAATGGACAAAATTATTGGAATTATTGGACCGGATTTGAATACGATTAGGTGAGTGTTCATGTATAAATTGTCTTTTATTAATCACAATTTCTTACTTTCAGACACTTTTTGTACATAACAGTAAAATATATAGCAAAATAATAGTGGAATCTGCAAATTTTGGGGGTCTTCCAGAATGTTTGTGAACGTATCCCTATTTTTCCCACAAGGCCTTCAGTTCGATATACGATGGGGTTTTTAGGGACGCATCCCAATCGTATAACGGGGGATGCCTATATATCATTTTCTTGGGTTTCTGGAACCAATTAATGAAAAACCCATTAAATTAATGCATCTCATAACAAAATTTCCTCTTAACGAGCCATTCAATGGAACGGATTACATTTGCTAAGAGAGGTACCACTGTACTGACATTTTGGGTGAAAGGAGTACATAGCATCATATGGTATATGTAATTGTGAGGAGAGATATTTTATCCTACCTACAAAAGGTAGAGGGAAAGGACGGGACAAATAAAACTGATAAATATAGAAGTCATCAAAGAGCTTATAGATGGAATGTGGGGAAAAACTGATACATTTACTCATATAAATAAGACCTAATAATTGTCTCCTAAAGCCAAGTGGCAGTATACCAACCTCAGCCTCCAATTTATCTACAGGGGCAGGGGTACACTTTAGTGCACCTACTACCAATCTGATGCCCTGATACTGGAGATGATCTAATTTCAGTAAGTGAGAAGAGGCAGCCATTTCATAGAGAAATGAGCCATAATCTATTCTTGATTGTATGAGGGTTGAATATAATAAAAGAAGGGTCTTCCTACCTGAACCCCATGATGTGGGGGCAAGCATCTTCATTAAGTTAACTGCTGGTTTGCACCTCTCACAAACATAGTTTATATGAGGACCCCAGGTGAGAGAGGGGTCCCATATCATACCTAAAAATTTGCTGGTATAGACACGAGCAAGTCTCTGATTTGCTAATTTTAGAGGATGATGTTCTGGGACAGGTCTGCGAGTAAATATCATGTAATGACACTTATCAGCTGAAAATTCTAAACCCCAGAGGGCTGACCATTCCATTATACAGTCTAAGGCTGTCTGAAGGGATGAGGTACAGGTGCTGAGATCAGGAGAGGAATACCAAATGGCACAGTCATCTGCATAGAGATATGTTTGTACATGAACAGGGATATTAGAGACTAAGTCATCAATATACATAAGGAAGAGAGTAGGACTCAATATACTACCCTGTGGCAAACCAGTTTTGGTTTCAAAGGTGTCAGAAATACATCCTCCATGGGACACTATAATTTTACGGTTGCTAAGAAAATTCTTGATAAATATTGGAAGATTCCCTCTTAGCCCCATGTTGGACATTTTGAGAAGCAGTCCATGATGCCATACAGAGTCATAAGCTTTATGAATATCTAAGAAGACTGCTGTGGTAAAGTTAGATTGTAAAAAACCTTCACAAACAGCACTTTCTAGTTGCGTTAGAGAATCTATAGTAGAGAGACCTTTCCTAAAAACATGTTGACTACTGGAGAGATTATTCTCCTCTAAATATAACTGAAGTCTCTGATTGACCATTTTTTCCAATATCTTGCATATACAACTAATTACTGCAATGGGTCTGTAGGATGAAGGAGCCATAGCTATTTTGCCTAGTTTCAAAATTGGTAACTAAAGTGAAGTTTTCCACTGGTCTGGGAATGAGTGATTTATCCAAATTTGGTTGTAGAACTGCAAGATTTTCTTTAACTCAATATCAGGCAGATTTTGAATATGGGACTTCATCAATACCAGGAGTGGAGTCCTTAGCATGGAGAGCACATATTTGAGTTCCACAAGGGAAAATAACCTATTGTATTCATAAATATTCAGTGTAGAAAAATCTACAGGTGTTAATTCTGCCTCTGCCATATGAGTAGCAAAGGGTTCTCTGTAAGTAGTAATACTGTTCACAGTAGCAAATTGTTACACTAGTAGATTGCATACTTCTCTGGGGGAAGTAATCATATTACCATCATCCAATATAGTTATGCTCTTAAAAGAGGAAGATGACTTAAAAGTTTTCACTTTTCTTCACACATATTTACAATATATTTTATTTTTGTTTTCTTTCCCACCTACCATCAGCTCCTTTTACAAAAACAGTCTTTTAAACCTGGCATTTGTCTACTCACATCTGGCGAATGATGGAAGTCAATTACTTTGGCAGCAGTTTCACTATTCAGGCATTTCCCCAAACGTGGATTAGGAGTTGAAAGCACTCCCTTCTCCCTCACCAAACTCTTTGCTTGCCTAGCCATGTAATCTGAGCACTTAAATTCTTCACTGATCTTTACTTGTGTCCATCTTTTTGGTAGGATAGTAAGAATTGTCAGTTTTTCACTTTGACTTGTCACTTGATTAAATTTCTCTTAGTTGTTGAAGAATCTCCAGTTCTGTATCATCTGAGTCACTGCATGAAATTGGTTGTTTAGTTGCAAGTTCAAGCTTTCTTTTCACAACTACTACTACTTTCCTCAACTTTCTCTTTGCGTAACCAGGGCTGTCAGAGTGTTTACATGGTTTTATTGGAGTCTCATCAAGTGTGGCCAATGAAGCATTGAATTTACTAAGCTCATACTGCATTTCAACTACATCTCCAACGGTTTCTAGCTCAGATGGGGCACTTGATAAGGTGGATGGTGATTTTTCAAGTGGTTCACATTCAGGCATTGGGGATGGACGATTTGCTAGTATATTTCGACAGGTTGCACATGCCTTATGATTATTTGTTAGTTTCAATTCAGGATTTTGATCAATCAAATTTTTAGTCAATGCATGAATGCCTTTTTTCACTTTTCCTTTGTGTTTTTTAAATGGGTCACAACAGAACCTGCCCATATTCAAACTGCTGAAATCCATGTTTATCTAAAAAAAAAAATATGTAGCTTAAAAGCCAGGGTTGGGTTCAATTACACAAAAATGGAAACAATTACAATTTTTTTTATTTTTCTTCAAATTAATTAGTTACCGGTAGTATTGTACTTCACAATTTCAAGATCAGTTGCAATTACAATTAATTTTGTCTGAATCAATTACAATTACACAAATATAACTACCGTATCTATTCTATATATCTAAATATATATCTAAAATAAATATCTATCTATAAAAATATATATCTAAGTATAACTAAATAAACTATCAAAGGTTTATTTTTATTGGATGATGTATGACTGCCAGATCTAGGGGTATAATTTTTAACAATTGACATTAATTGATCAATTACATCAGTTAGTTATAGCTCAAAAATCAATTACAATTACATTTATTTTTATTTTATTTTGAATCAATTACAATTAATGGAAATTAGGATCAATTAATTAAAAATACAATTATAATTATTCATTGTATCCAACCCTGTTAAAAGCTATTTTTGCTTAGATGGCACAAATAAAATTTGGGACCTACTGATCTTGTTTCAGAGGTCTACAACAAGAAAAAATGTGCAGTTTGATTTACAGATTGGAATAAATACAGATGCCAAAAAAAATCCTTGCTCCAAGGTTTAAATAAGCTTATTTTCACATGGGTACATACTGTTGTACACAATGAATAAATACACAAAGTTAAGTAATTCTATTAAAACTCGTCTAACTCTTAAAACTGAACTTATTTTATAGGGTAGTACCTATAGCCTAGTATAAGGTACTTATATACGTACATAGCTTTACCTTTAAACAGGATAGCAGGTTCAAAGTTCTTCATACTTTTGAATGTCCATATAAATTAATTAATTAATTATGTAATTTAAATTACCTATATTATATAATTCTCTGAAATATACAAAAAAAAAAAAAAAAATTTATAATAGGGCCGGATACTTACTCGACAAAATAACTGGTTAAGTTAGGTTAGATAATTACCAATTTTTTTGAAAATTAGCAGACATTATATATCTCAGTAAGAAAAATCTAATGGTATTTTTCTCAACACACTAGCCCAAACAGTTCCAAAGATACGGTGCTCCAAAGTTTGGTGGAAAAAGGTACTTGGTCAAAATGGAGGTGGGTATGGTCCACTGAAATGGCTGTAGCATCTATACTAACTTAATCAACACTAAAAATCTTGTTTTAGGTTAAGGTAGACATGTGTACCCAAAATTGGGTGAAAGGAGAAAAAATTGGTTGTGACATCAAATGACCTACACAAGGTCAAAGGTCAAAAATAAGATCAACTTTTTTTTTTTACCACTGAGGTAAAATATAAATAGAGAAAGTTGTAGATCTGCTTAAAAGCTTTAAAATAGTGTTTAAATGGTCTCTGTAAGTGCAATAGAAGGAGAGATATTTCATGTTGAAATATGGTATGACCTTGGAAAGTGACCTTTTTTAACAAAATTCGAAGGGCCATATCTCCTGAACCATATGACCTAGAGTGTTGAAACAAGTACCATTCTGTTTTTCTCACCGAGATCTATAAGTGTGCCATTTTAAAAAAAAAATCAGTGATGGTCACATTTTTTTTGCCATTGAACTGACATGGAATTCACTTGCAGTGGGTATTTCTTGAAGATCTGTAGTGCCTTTTTATGTCTGGCAACAGCTGTATCACAGGTGACATTCCACCATGGGTTGGAGTAACCTGACTTTCTAATATATGGAATACATTTTATAGGTATGTTCTTTTGTGCAGCCAGAACTAGAGATTATACAAGTTCATGACAAGCAGGGTTAACATTAAGGGAGATATGTTAACATCCTTGGCATAGTTTGCCCAACTGGCTTGCTGTATATCCCATCTGGAGGTACTTTTGATTGGAGAATGGCAAGACAATGACTGGGGAACAGCTATATTAAGATCTGTAACCATAATGGGAAAGTAGTCACTATCCATTAGACAGGAGTATGTCTGCCATTCAAGATTATTGTAAATATTGGATGTACATAAGTACTGAAAGATCAATATGGGAACACTGACCACTGGAACCAGACATGTAGGTAGGTTGTCCATCATTTAAGATACATAAACCCTGATCATTCACAAAGTCAGCAATAAGTCTTCCCCTACTATCAAAAGTATCTGAGCACCACATGAAGTGATGAGCATTAAAATCTCCCAATAAAAGGAAAGGGGATGGAAGTTGTCTGGCAAGTTCGAGATGATGTTCCTCAATGAGAGAGAAATTTGAAGGAATGTAAAGTGATACAACTGACAAGGTGGTTCTATTCAACTGTACTGTGACACCAATGACTTCCAAGTGGGAGTTGATATCTAATTTAGTGGAGAAGCAGGACTCATGAACCAGTAGAGCAACTCCACCACCAAGTCTATTTCTATCCTTTCTATAGAAACTGTAGTATTTAACCCTTTAATGACAGATGGTACCTTAAGGTCCACCAGAAATAATAATATAAATTATACTATGGTACAATGCCTCGTTTCTATAAATGTTTCTACATGTTCATATATAGATGTCATTTAGTTGTTGAGAAAGAAACCCAAAATGTGTATCATTTCAGTGACTAGTTACTAAAATATTTAGTTTTGAATAACAATAAAACCTATACGTTCTGGTAACAAGAGTGACCGCATATGCTGCGGACTAGTCCTTAAAGGGTTAAAGGAATACTGTACAGAAGGATCCAGAAAAGTTTCCTGAAGGGCTATGCAGCTGATTGAAAAATCAGAGAGCAACATCTGAAGGGAGGGTAACTTAGGGAGAAAACCTCTTAAATTTCATTATAAAATCATGAATATTAGAAATTAGTGGTGTCAGGAATGTTAATTGATCTGGAGGCAAGAGTGGCTAGGTATCTCCAAAGAGGACCCTAAATCCATCCCTTGAGTCTGCATGAGACTTGGGGAAACCAAGCCTTGCGAGATTTTGTGCCATTCTTTGAACAATAGTTTTAGGGGCAGAGTTTGATTCCATTGAAGTTTTATAATCACTTAAAAGTTTCCAGAAAACATCAGGTGGGCTCTGGCTTGTAGTAGTAACCAGTTTATTTACATGGGACGTTCTGACTTTGGAAGTTAGAGTTGAAAGTTCAGATCCTGATTCAAGAGTGTGTGTGGAAGAGGAAGGGGGAAGATTTTGCATGTCACATTGTATCTCAACTGAGACCTTGGTAGGAGGAGGAATATTCACCAGATTAGGTGGAATTGTACTAGTACTTGATGGATTGGAACTAGAGGATGTCCTGGAAGGAGCTCTAACTGACTGAGAGCAAGTTTCATTGGGAGAAGCTGATATATGTTTGGGTCTCTGATTGTAATAAATCCTTTTGGCCTCAGAAAAGGATACCTTATTATCAACTTTAATCTGTACAACTTCCCTCTCTCTCAGCCAGATGGGACAGTTTTTGGAAGTAGCTGAATGTTCACCCTGACAATTACAGCAAATTGCCATTGTAGTAGTGTTTTGACAAGATTTAACTTCATTATTTCTGCCACATATTGCACATCAGACTATTAGTACAAGTCTTAGTGCCATGTCCAAAGTTCAAACAAGTGAAGCACTGTAGAGGGTTGGAATAAAATTTACTTACCCTAGCCTATATAACCAGCATGTATCAATTCAGGAAGGGTATCACCCCCAAAGGTCAAAACCAGTGCAAATGAAGATTTTTCCTGGCCTCTAAAAAGTTTACGGATATGTATGAGATTTGGGTAATCAGTTCTAAGTGAATTAAGAATTTCCTCTGTGGATAAGTTGAGCAATTCAGGAGCTCTGATCAGTCCTTGGATCTTATTTAAATTTTCTTCAATCTGAACTTGAACCCTATACTGGCCATAAAAGATAGTTTATGTAGCCAGATGATACCAGAATACTGAGACCAATTACAGAAAAAGAAGACTGTGTAGAGCTACAAACAGATCTACAAACTATATATGCATGGGCAGATGCAAACAATATGGCCTTTAATGAAGACAAATTTGAACTAATTAAGTATGGACCAAATAAATACCTGAAAGAACAATTCAACTATACTGGACCCACAGGAAAAGATATTGTACAAACTGATCATGTAAGGGATCTAGGGATTATATTATCTGAAGATGCAACATTCAACAGGCACATTGACAAAGTAACCTCATCATGCAAACAACTAATAGAATATATACTGAGGACATTCAGAACTAGTCACAGCATGACCATGCTTACCCTGTGGAAATCACTTGTTCTTCCATGCATTGACTACTACCGTACTCTCAATTATGGTTTCCCCACAAACAATGAATTGCAAAAAATTGAGGGCCTACAAAGAACCTTTACCTCATATATTGAACAACCTGATGGGCAACAGGTGAGTAAAAACAAATTAAACTACTGGGATAGGCTCAGAGACCTTGACCTTTATTCCAAAGAGAGAAGGTTTGAGAGAGGCATCCTAATCTACACCTGGAAAATTCTAAGAGGGCTTTTAGTTGCCCCCAATACTGAACCAATTGTGCCCACCTTAACAAGAACTGGCAGAATGTGTCAAGAATATCACCTACCACCAAACAGTCTGCAAAGGATTCAAACCCTTCAATATAATAGTATCTCTAGGAAGGGTTCTCGCCTGTTTAACTCCTTGCCTCAGTACCTTAGAGATATAAGCAGTCCCAGTAGATACTTTTAAAAAACACTTGGACATGTTTTTAGCCAACATACCCGACCAGCCCCCACAAATTCAATAGGGGACCAAATTGTATGGCAGGAGCAAGAGAAAAGAAGGGTGGTGACCCCCTCATAACCCCGTCTCAAGAGGCGCTGAGCGGACTTCGTGGGAGCAGCGCACCCTTGAGGCAAAAGTGCTTCAAGGTAAGATCAAGGTAAGCCAGCAGTTTCTTAACCTGACTATGATTAGCCATTTTAATTAGGATAGTACTGCTAACACGACAGTATGAGATTGAAGCAACAGGGCCATTGCAAATTGACTCTATTGCCTTTTTAACCCCAAAAGGATTGAACATAACAATGTCTATAGATGGGTCAACTTTTTATGAACACATAGGAGACATGTTTTGGAAGTAATGGAAGAGGACAGAGTACCAGTTACTGCATTTGTACATTATCAGATATAGCTAGAGTTGAAGACTCCAAGACAGATGGTTTTGGATGTTGTGAAGAATTTTGAGAGGCAAAATGAAGTCCAGAGTTTGCTGTCATATGCCCATCCAGACTAGATCCATGGAAGGATGACACTGCTGAGTCTGACTGTTTGATTGCCAAGTCAAGGTCTTGAAACTTTGTACCAGCTTCAGGCTTTTCTGAAGATGGCTTGAACCATTTATTCTTTAAGCTCATCTTAAAGTTAGGATTGTCAACTGACATGTTGACTGGCCAGGCTAAGCCTTGCTTAGCCTAGCCAAAATAAATGTTCTAGTCTATGAACAATAGTTTATAACAGACAAGTAACTTATTCAACTATATATTGCTGTATAGTAAAGGAAATTTCGTCTCAAACTGCAACCACTATGGTTAAATAGTTTCAGCAAATAATAATGAATAGTAATATTAAAAATTATGGTAATTATTCGTTTTAGTGCTTTTCCTCCTTTCTGAACCAAAACATATTTTCCTGGTGTTTTGTGGTGTGATTTGTTCAAATCTGAACTTCGTTTCTTTGGGAAATAAGCCGTTTTTGAGAAATTTTAAAATTGAAAATTTCTCAAAAACGGCTCATTTCCTAAAGAAACGAAGTTCAGATTTGAGCAAATCACACCAAAAAACACCAGAAAAATGTGTTTTGGTTCAGACCTAACCTAACCTAAACAGACCTAACCTAACCTAAACTGATTGGGTTTTGTTGCCAGACCGTAATATCCAGCTTTTCACGTCTTTCCAACAACGCTCAATATTTTTAATGTGAACGGTGTCTTCCACAAACCGCTGTGAATGGTTGACTGTCCGGTGAATGTAGCCTAGATTTCCAAGTTGAGAATACACACGCCACTCGTCGGAATAGATTGTAGTCCCAGGCCTAATATGTTGCTGGATCAGGCGAACAAGAGTTGTTGCGTCCCTCTGAGGAACCGCAAACAACAGTAGTTTTTTGGAACTGCGTTCCAAGGTACCAAAAACCCAGGCAATCACAACCTCCGCAAACCAAAATGAAAACCAGACTGAAAAAGCATTCTTAAATGAGTATGCATTATGAGAGATTCAAAATGTACGTCTCTGATTGGTCGGATAAGGTCACGTGAAACAAAAATGATTTTTAATTGGTTGTTTTGACCTATGTTTCCTAATTTTGCCACGAGATGTCTCCCCATAAAACTGGAGAGGGCGACGTTCGTTAAAATTTTAACAGCGTTAAAAGCTAAATACTCGGTCAATGGCCTATAATGGCTGCTTTTTACGTCTAAATTTTTTTAAATTTTTTTTTTTCCATAAAAAATAATTATTACATTTCCTTGATTTTTATCAGTTTCCCTGAGATTTCAAGGTGTCCTAAATATGAATTTATATGTTAAATTGTCATAGAATGTCTCCTTCTATCGAAAATGAACAAAGCATTAAAACGAATATTAACCAAAATTATAACTAAACAAAGATAGTTAAACTTAAAGCCACGGTGATGAAGCCCAGGGGATGGAACACCAAAGCTTAAAGAGTACGGTAACTATAATATATATATATATGTATATATATATATATATATACAGGGTGGGCCGTAAGTTTCCATACATAGGAAAAATTAAACGTTTGTTTTTATGTTACTGATGAAGCAAATTTTTACGTCAATGGAGAGGTTAATCGGCAAAACATACGTTATTGGAGTAATGCTAACCCTAACTGGCTGAGTCCGACGAAGATGCAAGGTGCCGGTAAAGTGATGGTGTGGGCCGGATATGGGGTGACAGAATTATTGGACCAATTTTTGTCAGTGGAAATCTTAATGCCGAAAGGTATCTTAACATGTTGCAAGAAGAGATTTTCCCATCCCTGCTAAACGAGGAAGGTAACTTCCCAGTTTACTTCCAGCAAGATGGAGCTCCACCTCATTATGGTCTTCACGTGCGTCGGTATTTGGATCAGCAGTTTCCGGATGCTTGGATTGGACGGCGTGGTCCTGTGGAGTGGCCTCCCAGATCCCCAGATCTCACCCCCCTTGATTTCTATCTTTGGGGGCACTTGAAGGCCATGGTGTATCAGGAAAAGATACGAGACATAAATCATCTAAAGGAACGTATCACCAACGCCATTACAAGCATAACGTCAACTGTGCTAATGCGTGTTCATCAACAGTGGGGAACACGTATTGAAATGTGTTTTCAAAACAATGGCAACTATGTAGAGCATATTATATAAATAAAAATGGTTGTCCATAAAAAAAAAATTATTTTTCCTATGTATGGAAACTTACGGCCGACCCTGTATGTATATATATATATATATATATATATATATATATATATATATATATATATATATAAAATGTAAATTATTTAAAGTAAAGTTAATTTATCAACCAATGATTTGGCATCAAAATGGAACTTTCAACAAACAAGTACAGCTAACACCGGAGTGATCCTATACGTCAAAATAACCAATTCCAGAATGCAGAAAGGATCAATCTCAACTGCCATGGTTTCAATAATAAAGAATTTGCACTTTTTGTTAATAAGCAATTCTAGGTACGTCCAATTACCAAAAGGTTCACCAGAAACTCAGATATGTTGAATAGCATCTAGGGCCCTACTTCATGTCCATTATCTACCATCTACTTAAGAGATTAAGCAAACAAGATTTTCCTGATCCAAACCCATGTTGGGAACTTGAAATTAATATTATCCAAATTATCTTATACTATTCTTTATAATTCTTTCTTATCCTAGCAAATTTTAACCAAAGTAGTTCAGTGATGTTAAACTAGCCTAATAAACATATGGTATAATTGCCTCCCTCCTTTTTATTACCCTTTTTGCAAATGAGCACTACATTTACTTTTTGCCATTTATCAGGTATCTCTGCATAATCACTAGACCCAACAAACGAAATAGTTAGCACTTCAGATAAGTTATCTTCTCTTTCCCCTGAGAATCCTAGCATAAATATCGAGGATTAATTTCTTGCATTATCCTTTCCTATTTGTATCTTATCAAGCATGCCAGAGTTTAGAGGACCTAAAAAATTAAAACTAAAGTTATTTAAATTTCCTTCAGTAAACACAGAGATAAGTAATCATTAAAAATATCAACAATATTGTGATAACCAGATTTGTAAACAGACCTATAGATTTGTGGCAAAGTCTAATATACATGGTGGCACACATGAAAAACAGTAATGCAAGCATACTTTGGAAGACATCCACAAACAGCAAAGCGACATAGTCTAATATACAGGGTGGCGCAAAAGTCGCGCATCATAGGAATTTTCAGTGTTGACTATAATATAGTATTTATGGATCACCTGAAGATCCGTCACCCCAGCCTTTTTTAGTTAGCTTTATAAGGCTAACTAACGAAACTATCACGACCTAACCTAACCAATCGTTAGGTCAACTGTACGCCCTTGACGATTGGTTAGGTTAGGTCGTGATATTTTCGTTAGTTAGCCTTATAAAGCTAACTCAAAAAGGCTAGGGTGACGGATCTTCAGGTGATCCGTATTTTTTTTCTTTTAGGTATGGGATGGCTGCGAAATTAATAATAGACGAGAGGGTGAACTTGGTTTTAATGTATGGCATACCAGGTACTACAAATTGATCAATCGGTACAGAATTTAAATTTTTTACCGATTGATTGATTTGTAGTACTTGGTATTGTATGGAATACCAGGTATCGACTTGTAGTACCTGGTATTTCATACATTAAAACCAAGTTCACCCTCTCGTCTACTGTTAATTTCGCAGCCATCCCCTACCTAAAAGAAAAAAATAATGTATTTATAGGCAACACTGAAAATTCCTATGGTGTGCGACTTTTGCGCCACCCTGTATATTAGACTATTTTGCTTTGCTATGTTTGTGGATGTCTTCCAAAGCATGCTTGCATTACTGCGTCTCATGTGTGCCAGCCAGGAAAATGAAACAAGGTAGGGTACGAAACTCATGCTAGTTTCCATTATTTACTGCATTATCCTGCCAAATGAATATTAGGTGCTCGCCACCTAGCGGATGGAGTAAACCTAAGCTTTGCACATGATTTAGAAGTGTATTACCAAACACTGAAGACTACCACATTTTTTTTCAGAAAAATGCAATCGTAACTTATCAACTGATCCTATATTTGATTATATCCTGTACCAAATTATAAAAAGTGTCTAATATTCATGTAGTTTCGCATTTAGGCACGTGCAGAGGAGGCAGAGGACAGAGCTGGGCAATAAATACATTGAATGTATTTAAATACTAAATACTAAATACATGGGAGAAATGTATTTAAATACTAAATACTAAATACATTTTACGAATGTATTTAGATACTAAATACAAAATACATCAATTGTATTTAAATACATTTGTAAATACATTTTAAATACATACACATTTTAACATGCATTCACTAATTCACTAAGCCATGACACGCACACGATAAAGAAATCAACCGCTTTCGACTAAGAGTGGCACAAACTGATTGAACTGACACGTTGAAACATGAACCATGCTGTACTACACTGTCGACGCGTCGTACTGTGCTAGTACAGAACGTGTATTAAATCAGTAAAAGTATTTACATTTTTATATTTTGAGTATTTAAATACATTGTATTTAAATACTCATTAAAGTATTTAAATACTGTATTTAAATACATGAAAAACAATGTATTTATAAATACAGTTCTAAATACACAAATGTATTTAAATACGTATTTAAATACAAATGTATTTAAATACTGCCCAGCTCTGGCAGAGGATATGATTGATGAATCTAAGGATGAGGGGACAGTGGGCTAAGCTTAAAATATGTACTGTACTACTGTATATTGTGTAGTGTGTAATTAAATTTTCGAGAATTATTTGGTGTATTTTTTGGCCTCTGGTCCCTAACCCATTTTTTATATTGAAACCTATGTCGATTCCATACTTCGCGAACATTACTGGTCCTTATCTCGTACTAAATCACGACCCTACTGTACATAGTTTCTTAATTATTGAAGAAACAACACTCTTGTTAAATTCTACAACTTTTTTCTCAGATAATTTTCCATCCCTCCATGCTTCCACCCCTCATTTTCCATCCCTCACATTTCTCTAACTTTTCCAGAATTTAAATTTTCCCAGACTTTTCAAGATTTTCAGTTTCTCCACTTTGGTAAACACCTTGTCCAAATTCTGTCGAAAGTAGAAGTGATGCAAAAGCCCAATATTAGAGCCTATCCATAACAATGGTTTTCAAAGTGCGGGTCGCGAAATATTAATCACTGGGTCACTAGGTGTAGAAAATTCTTTCTATGAAACAGTTATACGAAATTTATACAAAATACAGTAGTTATTTAAAATTGGTGCGTAAAACGAACCGCTTCATTTTTATTTGGAAAGGCGTCGAATATTTGAAAACTGTGTATGTACTGAACAACCCTGAGCAAGAAAACGAGCTGCTGCAACTCACCTGTGATAACACACTGAAAACACACCACATATCATTAAGTTTGTCATCGTTTTGGATCAGCATTTTCAAAGAATATCCATTGTTGAGTAAGATTAGTGTTCTGTTATTGCTGCTGCCAGGGCCGTTTCTAGCTATTAGGGGCCCCTAAGCAGTATACCCATTTGAGGCCCCACCCCTCCATCCACCAATTCACGCCTTACTACATCACCTCAGCACACACATACAAAAAATGGCTGTGTTAATAAAAAACAATTATGAAACAATTTTAATGAAACATTTATTTCCAAAACAACAAATATGTACTTTCAGAAGACAAACAGAAAAAATAGTCTTCATGAAGTTCCTGAAAATTAGCTTATACATTATTTAGAATAAATGACAGAACTATGTATAAAAAATAATGCAATTATCAACTACCAAATAATTACTAACTCTACGATACAATCGTGTAATAGCTAACAGTTATACAGAACAGTTTGTATCTTCAAAATTTTTGACTCCTAGATTTTTTTCTGGGCGAAATCATCAATAACATCATCATATGAAATCTCCCTGCCAACGTCCTGGTTGATGCATATGATGCCAAGGTCACTGAGGCGATCCTGCCCCATTGATGATCTGAGGCAGTTCTTGAATAGCTTCATCTTAGAGAAGCTCCTCTCGGCTGACGCTACTGTCACAGGTAGAGTGCAAGCAATTCTTAGTGCAACCCAGAGATTGGGGTATAGTTCCTCCAGTTGCTTCTGATGAATGAAGGAGAGAAGCTCCACTGCAGTCATGTTGTGTGAAGGTAAAGTCGGCAAGTTCTTAATTTCGAGGACCAATTCTCTTCCATCAATGTCAGAGTCAGCTCCAGGACTCAGTATCTTAGAGAGCTTTTCACACTTGCAGGACAAGTCTTCCTTGTTCATTGTGGTGAAGTTTAGGAGAACCCCAAATATGTCCCTCACATCATCTAATGTTTTGAATCTCTCATTTATTGACCTGATGGCACAATCCACCACCACATTGAAAAATTTGACTTCTAGCCTCTTTAAGGCTTCTGTAAATGGCTCGTCAGGAGCTTCGTAAGCAAAGTGTTTTTTTGTATAAGCATATAGTAAGAATAAAGTTAAATAATATAGAAATAAGATCTCACAATAGTTATTTACACATAACGACCAAAACGTTTCGTTTGTCTCCGTTTTATCACAAATTTTCTCATACAAAAACTTTAATTAATACGACAATAATAATAATAATAATAATAATAATAATAATAATAATAATATAATAACAACAATAATATTAATAATAACTTCAGCTATATTCCTATTCTTGCCCACTAAGCTATGACCTGGGAGCCTCCAGGGGCCCCCTAGTAGCAGCGGGGCCCTCAGCGGCCGCTTAATCTGCTTATGCCAGGCAGGAAACGGCCCTGGCTGCTGCTCACAACAGCCTACATGTGTGAGCTAGGATTTTCAACTTGACAAGGTTTTAAAAACAAGAGAAAGAAACCGACTCTACAGTGCACCTGATATGCATGTCGAGCTTTCATCTTGGGATCTAGATTGGAATGAGATCATGAACAACAACAGGTAGGCCTACCTGTCACAGTAATTAAAACTCAACCTAATCTTTTTTATTTACTGTATTTATGCTGCATTTAAAATGTTTTTATGAGATTATGAGGCGTATATATAGTATATACAGTATATACAGGTATCCCTCACTATCCGAATGGGTTTGGTTCGGTTACTTGTTTTCAGATAGCGAACAGTAGAACTCGTGTATTAAGGAGGGTTGCGTTAAAGTGGGGGGAAAATGTCGGTCAACTAGGGGCTTTCAGTATCAGAGTAGAAAGTGGCATGTCGTGCTGACTTTGGTCCTCGATGGCTCGATCTACAGTATCAACAAACGCTCCATATTTTCCATAACTTGGTTCCTTGATCTTGTTAGTCTGGTGGTACCCTTGGCCGTCACATTCTCAGCGCTTTCCTTAGTCGTTGCTGCATTTTTCGTTATTGTTGCCATTGTCAAAGCTGGTAATACAACGGCATGTCAGATTTTTGTAGGGCCTTCGCCACGATCATGCGATTAATAACTTCTAATTTCACTTTCAAGGTGACAGTTTTGCGCGGTCTCTTGGCACGGGTGGGCGTATTCAGATAAATGAGGGTTGCGTTCGGTTACTGAACAATGGGTGTCAATATAGGATATTCAGATAAGCTGAATATATAATGGGTGTGCCATAAAAAAGGGTACATTTTAAAAAGGCTATAAAATCAACATTTGTCATTTAATTTTAATAAAACTTCTACACAATGAAACATATGTATTTATCTATATGCAAACAAGTTTTCAGACTAAAATATCAAATAATTCAAATTCTATCAATATTTAACGAAATGATTTTTCTACTTAACATGCAAAAATTATTAAACCGTTTTAATATTTTTTTCTAAATATAATTTTCAACGTAAAATTTACCTGAAATTATTAAAAAAATTGTTCGAAATGCTTTCCTTCCATTTCAATAAGTTTTTTTATTCTTGGTCGGAATATGGGAGAACTTAGCAGAGCGAGTCTACAGGACTAGGATAAAAGATGTCGCTCATTTACGCGAGATTATCCTTCAAAAATGGGAAGAGCTTCCACATGAACAAGTAAATCGAGCCATAGATGAATTCCGGCCAAGAATAAAAAAGTTATTAAAATAGAAGAAAAGCATTTCGAACAATTTTTTTAACAATTTCAGGTAAATTTTACGTTAAAAATTATTTTTATAAAAAAATATTAAAAAGGTTTAATAATTTTTGCATGTTAAGTAGAAAAATCATACTCTTTTGTTAAATGTTGATAGAATTTGAATTATTTGATATTTTAGTCTGAAAACTTTTTTGCATATAGATAAATACAGATGTTATATTGTGTAGAAGTTTTATTAAAATTAAATGACAAATGTTGATTTTATAGCCTTTTAAAATGTACCCTTTTTTATGACACACCCGTTTTATATATATATATATATAATCAATGACGAAACCATTGCAAGTAACCATTGCAAGTTTTGTAATTGGTGGCACAGTGTAAGTATATATATACACAGGGTGTTTCATAGCATGTTGGACGCACTTTCAGGATGGATTCAGGACCTGAAAACAATGAAAAAAGGTTTATATAAACATATGCCCGAAATCGCTTTGTTTCCGAGTTACAGCCGGTTATACGTTCCAGCAAGTATCCGCCTTACCTTTAAAGGAAGTGCTCAAAATGACTGCCTTGCGCTTGAATACACGCCTGAACACGCCTCGTCATAGACTGCCTGACGCGTTCAAACATTCCAAGTATTGCTCGGATTTTATGGCATCCTTGTTCTACACGTTGGCGAAGCATTTTGACGTTGTCAATGGGTGTCACGTAAACGATGGATTTCAGATAACCCCACAGGTAAAAATCGAGTGGATTCAGGTCCTGGGAGCGAGCAGGCCACGCAATGGGTCCTCCACGGTCTATCTATTTATCAGGAAAATAGTCATCCAAATAGTCTCTGGCTACTCGACTAAAATGAGGCGGAGCGCCGTCATGCATCAACCACATACGACGTCGGACACCAAGAGGAACTTCATCTAGTAAATCACTTAAATCATTCCTTAAAAAATTGGAATAGGATTCTCCTGTTAATCTTCCAGGCAAAACAAAAGGACCGATTATGTTGTCGGCAATAAGTCCTGCCCATACATTGATACTAAGTTGTTGGTGACTTGGTGCCTTGACTGGATGATGGCATGCGGATTCTCTTCGGCCGAGTGATGAGTGTTGTGAAAATTGATGACGCCATTTCTCGTGAAGGCAGTCTCATCAGAAAACAACACGGAGGATAGAAAAAGAGAATCGCGAGCACACTGTTGAAGGAACCAAGTACAAAAAGCCTCTCGTGGTGGGAAATGAGCTTCAGTAAGGCCTTGTACTCTCTAAATGTGATATGGGTAAAGCTGTTGTTCCCGTAAAATTCTCCACACAGTTGTGTATCTTACACCCTCTGCTGCTGCTATCCTTCGGGTGCTGACACCAAAATGTTCCTCCAACTCAACAGTTCTGGCGCTGATTGGTCTACCACCATCTGAAACTCGCTTGTTGAATGATCCTGTATCACCAAGACGCTCGTCTATTCCCTGAAAGGTCTTCTTATCTGGCACTGGCAGACGGCGATTCGGAAACCTTTCCGCATACAGACGTCTTGCTGCGGCCGCATTACACTCGGCAAGTCCATACATGAGATGCATGTCTGCCATTTCTCCGTCTGAATAAGCCTCCATTTTCACTTCAAATGCACACTATCACTGAATAACACAAAAACTTTTAAGGTTTTTTTTTTCAATACTGGACGATATTGAAACATGTCATAGAGTGTACGAAACATTACAATTGGCAAGGCCATACATGAAATAAGTCTCGTACACACTCACAAACATTGTCGGCAAGCAGTGTTTATAAACAGTTTGCGGAAAGAATTGCTGGAACACAAAACGGGCTGTAACTCGAAAACAAAGCGATTTTGGGCATATGTTTATACTGTACAGTATAAACTTTTTTCATTGTTTTCAGGTCCTGAATCCATCCTGAAAGTGCGTCCCACGTGTTATGAAACACCCTTCTGAGAAGGCGGGGAAACCGGGTTAAATGCCCGGGGCCCGGACCTCTAGGGGGCCCGGAAAGAGGGGGTATAAAACCTAATGCGCCTCGGTGGTGCAGTGGTTAGCATCGCTGACTACGAATCCATCGGCCCCGGGTTCGAGACCCGACGGCAGCCGGCGCGCAGCAAAACCCAGCTGTTTATCCTTCCACACAATAAAGAAAGTGGTTGGTAGATAAATGGGTACCCTAGGTGGCCTAGTGGTTAAGACGCTGGGCTGCTGATGGGGCGTGGTTCGGATTCCACGTTAAACTGTAGGTCTAAGGTGGAGTGAAAAGTTTGACCTTCGTCAGAATGAACAATTCGGGCGGAAGCTAACCAAAGGTGTGTGTGTGTGTGTGTGTGTGTGTATATATATATATACAGTGTTGGGCTTCCGATATTTTCAGCCTGCGCGGAAATATGACCGGGTCAGCAAACAGACGCTCGGTCACTCAGTAACTCTTGACTCCACCCCCCCCCAAAGCAGAGTCACTGGTCCCCCGTTTTCTTTATACGTCATTGTTCACACACACACACACACACACATATATATATATATATATATATATATATATATATATATATATACTAGTGATGTAGGTCACATCCGCATCCGCATCCGCATCCGCGGAACATCCGCACATTTTCTCGCATCCGCATCTGCATCCGCACTTTGGACTGCGGATGTCGTGCGGATGTGGACCGTTGAGATAAAACGTCATTAATAAGCGGAAATTATCAAATTCTACTATAATAATAGAACTAGTTCATTGTGCGCAAAAGTGATGCAAGCGACAAGACGAGAGGCTGTTCTTGTATGAAGTTACTCTCTTGCAACCTACTTAGATCCACGTTACAAAGCTAAGTTATTTTCACCTAGTACATTAGAACGAGTTAAATCATCACTTGGCAAAGCAGTTGAAGAGCTTCAATCTCTTGAATCTGTCGCTTCGCCACCCACCAAAAGAATAAAAGTTTCAGTGACAGAACCAACACCTTCAACAAGCAAATCTATCACAGAATCTCTCTCTCAGTTTCTTGAGTCAAGCAGCGATGACGAGACCTACGTGATGTCAAAAGATGTAGTAAAAATGATCGAGAGCTATCACCAAGAAAAACGCCTGGCTGCATGTGACAATCCTATTAGTTGGTGGAAAAATACGCAGAATATCTATCCATACTTGAGTAAACTTGCAAGGAAACATTTAGCACGTCCTCCAACAAGCGTACCAAGCGAGAGATTATATTATATATGATGAAAAGAGAAACAGACTGGCAGCAGAAAAGGCAGAAAAATTAATGTTCCTTAAGCATAACCTTCCTATAATTAAGTTTGAATATTAAACGATGAACATCTTAGTTTACTTTATTTTAATTACTCATTTATAAATATGCCTAATAAAACTTTAAACTTAATATAAATAGTTATCAAGCTAATTAAAGATCTCTTTCTATAAGGGTGGAGATTGGGGAAAGAGGTCGGGTAACACAATTATGGTTTCTAATTGTGGCTGAAACTCAACAAAATATAACGAATTTATTTGCAGACGAATTCACTAATTGATTTCTATATTAGTTAGATGCTTGCTATTATTTTATATGTTCAGGGAAAAGTACAGCAATTATTGTACAATTAATCAATTATACTACATTATAGCTACAGCTCTCTCTATATAATAACTTATTATATACGTTAAACACAACAAATCTCGAATATATCCTAAAAAATAACGAAAATGTAGACATCCGCATCCGCGGATGTTGAAATCAAACATCCTCATCCGCATCTGCATCCGCGGATGTGAAAAAAATGACATCCGCTACATCACTAATATATACACAGGGTGTTTATAAAGTCCCTATCTATTTCGTTGAATTAACGGTTTTTATTTATTTCTGTTGCAGAACCCTATGAAAATGAATGTACAAGAACGTGTGATGGTGGTGACACTTCGGATTAGAGGAAAGAAATGCAAAGAAATTAGAGAGAAGTTTGAAAGAACATTTCACAAGCCAGGTCCTACAGACAATACAATTCGTGATTTGCTTAATAAATTTAAAAGAACAGGATCTGTTCATCATGAGTCAAGATCTGGACGTCCAAGTGTCTCTAAGCATGCTGTAAATGCGGTATGTAATGTTATCAATGAACATCCAAGCATGTCAGTTCGCACCACGATGAACGATTTCCAAATCGGTGGATCGGACGTGGAGGCAACAGGCCCTGGGCGGCTCGATCTCCTGACCTAACGCCCTTGGATTTCTTTGCATGGGGCTTTATCAAATCAAACGTCTATCAAACGAGGGTTACAGAGCTGCAAGATTTACGTGCTCGTATCGTAACAGCAGTTAAAAAAATAACCCCTGTCATGCTCCAAAATGTGTTCCCCAATGTTGCTGACAGATTCGAACTCTGTAGAGATACTGATGGTGCTCATGTAGAATCATATGCTTAAGTATTCATTAAATGTATGCTTTCTATTATATTGTTATGGAATTTTATCCTTTTTGCTACGTTTTCACTGAAATAGATAGGGACTTTATAAACACCCTCTATATATATATATATATGCACCCCTTTGTGTTTCTTTTTTCCTTCGTGGTTTTATTCATCATGTATATATATATAATATGTATGTATGTATACAGTGGCGGCGTACATAAGGGGGGCATAGACCCCCCCATTGTAGAAATTATTACTACTCTCATTAAAGATATTTGAGAAAGAAATTTTAAAAAATCGATAACTTTGCAACATTCACCACAAAAAAATCTTGATGTCATATGGAATTTCAGTTATTTCATGGTTACCAGCAGTGTTGGGCACTAAAGCGTTAATCCGATAACAGTTAATTAACGAAGTTAACTTTTTTTAACGGACTATTAACGGAAGTTAATTTCCATTTATCGTTATCGGACCAGTTAACTTCCGATAACTCGATATTTAGTCTGTTAAAGTCCGTTAACACGTTAACTCCACTGGCTGCACAGGTTCGACAGCGACCAAACTGTCTCTGTCAGGGCCGCCATGGAGGACGAGGTCGAGAGAGCACTGAGGAACCGGAACGTTGACAGCACCACCAGCTCTAGCGACAGCAGCATGCCTGACGACCTCTCCGCTGGGTGGACGGCCGCTGGCTCAAGTACCAGTGTCAAGCAGAAGGCCAAGAGACTTGTCGACACTTGGCTGGACACTGATGGGAAGGTAGACATGGCCGACTCTGACTTCATGGGGGAGCAGATCTTCATCAACCTCTTCCTGAAGTACAATACGCCAATTCCGTCTTCTGCCGCAGTGGAACGGCTCTTCTCTCTCGGCAAGGACATCCTGAGGCCCAAGAGGTCAAGACTGGCAGTTGGGCCTAACTTTGAGAAGTTGGTCTTTCTGAAGAGCAACCAGCACATTGTGTCATAGTCTTTAATAAATGTGCCTAAAATTTAATTTTACCTTTCAGTTCCCGCCATAATAATTCTCTGGTAAATTAAAATTTAGTTAATGGTTAGTGGTTACAAGGGTTTCAAAACATGCAATCAGTACATTTTTTATTAAAAATAAAATAAAAAGTTATTAAGCAAAAAAGTTGCAAAACTTGATAAAAATACAGTTAACTACCTATTTATTGTTGGATTTTGCATAAATAAACATTTTCTATGGGTTTTAAAGCTTTTTTCCTTGATTTTTTTAAATGTTAGTAAAGAAATAGTTATCGTTAACGGATTATCGTTAACTTCCGTTAACTTTGTAGTAAAATTATCGGATTATCGTTATCGGAGTTAAAAATTGGGATTAACGGATTATCGTTATCGAAGTTAACTTTTTGGTTAACGGTGTCCACCACTGGTTACCAGGATATGTTATTAACTCAAAACTGAAAATCAATTTTGGCTGGCTTAGGAACGTTTATATATGTCTTTATACGTACGATTAATTTGTGCAAAGTTAATTCTTTGCCCATAAATTGGAAATAAAATACAACTGAAGCCTTCTAAGATGCAATTCATTTTGATTCCAAATCAATCATCATCAATGTTGAGCTGACACACAAACACACACACACACACACACACACAATATATATATATATATATATGTATACAGGGCCGCCGAGAAGGCGGGGAAACCGGGTTAAATCCCCGGGGCCCGGAAAGAGGGGGTATAAAATCTAAAAATATTAATAAAGCAATTGATTAAATAACAGAGAGGAAATATAATTAATGAACATACATTTTATGGAGATTATCATAGTCAAACTGAAACAGATAAAATATTATCTGCGGTCCACCAATGCCCAAGACTGACTGACAGATGGGAACCATCGTAATTGAAAGCCAGTTAGCCCGTACTTTAAATTTCATCAGAATCATTTACCACTTTGCTAGAGAGAAGGCGAAGAAAGTACACTTCTAATTATGAAAACCTTGCAGTAAACAATTGTCTTGCCTGTATGGACTGGTATTGCATTTGTAAATTGTATGGTGATAGAATTAATATAATTGATTCGAAAAATAAAATGGTCATTTTCTTCTGAGTTGTTTATTCATACTGTATTTTTTGAATAGTGACTTGGACATATAATTAGTTTGCTTGTTATGTACACAAAAAACATTCATAATAAAATACTGAGTAAACAGAGGGGCCCATATATCAATCCTTCCCCGGGGCCCATGGCAGCTCTCGCCGGCCCTGTTTATATATATATATATATATATATATATATTGTGTGTGTGTGTGTGCCCTCCCCTTTAAGAGATGCTGTGTACGCCCCTATATATATATATACATATTTTTTTTTTAACTGCAAATATGCAGTATAATTAACGTAAAGAACGACGCTTGTATAGGAGAATATTCCGCGCAAGATGAGGAGAGAGAACGAAACAAATGAAAAAATGAGGTAATCACCCGGGAATCGAACCCGGGATCTTCCGATTGCCGGTCAGATATGATAACCATTACACCATGGGCCTCACTCGAACAAATGCCGTAATTCTCCTACATACGCGCAGAAACCAATGCTCCAAGGGGGCACCTCCCGCATGCCGTACATTATATACATTTTAACTGCAAACACGCAGTATAATTAACGTAAAGAACGACGCTTGTATAGGAGAATATTCCGCGCAAGATGAGGAGAGAGAACGAAACAAATTAAAAAATGAGGTAACCACCCGGGAATCGAACCCGGGATCTTCCGATTGCCGGTCAGATATGATAACCATTACACCATGGGCCTCGAACAAATGCCGTAATTCTCCTACATACGCGCAGAAACCAATGCAGTTAAAATGTATATAATGTACGGCATGCGGTAGGTGCCCCCTTGGAACATTGGTTTCTGCGCGTATGTAGGAGAATTACGGCATTTGTTCGAGTGAGGCCCATGGTGTAATGGTTATCATATCTGACCGGCAATCGGAAGATCCCGGGTTCGATTCCCGGGTGGTTACCTCATTTTTTCATTTGTTTCGTTCTCTCTCCTCATCTTGCGTGGAATATTCTCCTATACAAGCGTCGTTCTTTACGTTAATATATATATATATATATATATATATATATATATATATATATATACAGTATATACTTTCTGATAAAACTAATTAATTTAGTACATCTCAAATTCACTGTCATGAAGGTCTACAGTAGGAACCGAAAAATGGGTCACCCATCTACACAGTCTTGGCCTATTTATAATTCATTAAAATGTTTATCACATATTACTTTCCGTTTTGTGTTACGGCTAAATTTTAGGTCCGCTCTTCCACAATATACACAACAAAACCCATCAACTTTATTTGATGGGTTTTGTTGTGTAGATTTGACACTCAAGGATTGTACCTATAAAAAAGTTAAGTTATCACTTCTGCCTAATCTATGTACTAATATTATTCTTGGCCATGATTTTTAGTTAGATGAGAAGTATTAGCCATTGACATTTGACTTTTACAAGGATATACCTTCCATTTGTTTTCTTTTACAATATTTATATCAATAAAATTTTCGATACTACCTGTATCCACTAGCGCCTTCAAAGACAAACCATTAGCTAAAATAGTAAGAATTGCCTCTTTCAAAGAATGAGAAATAGAGCCTGATAGAGAAGCTAAAGTATTAACAGAAGCAGAAGCTTTTGAATTAGAGCGACAAACTCTGACAAAATGGCCTTTAATACCACATTGATGATATAAACTATTTCTTGCAGGACATTTAGCTCGCGGATGCACATTACTCCTACAAAAGAAACATTTACGAGACCTTGCTGCAGCAGTAGAAGACTCCTCGCGAAGAGTTTCATTAGCACCTTGTTTAGTATCATGTTTTTTCTATTGTAATTGTTTCAGTTTCACAACTAACTGAATTTAGAGGAGCATTAGAATCTATATAAGTATCAGACTGAATCTGAGCCAACTCAAGGATGCAAGCTTCATCAAAAGCGATCTGTAAACTGAGAGATTTGTTTTCAAGCAATCGTTGCCTAATGAAAAGAGTATTCAAACCGTTTATAAAAGCATCTCATATATTCATCGCTGTATTGATCTGCAGAGACCGATTGAAAGTTACAGTCTTTACTCAGATGCTTTAATGCATTCATGTAATGGTCCAAACTCTCTCCCATCTCCTGACGACGGGTGGCTAATAGGTGACGAGCAAACTTTCATTTTTCGGTTTTATATAAAGTTCATTGAGCAACTTTATAGCATCTTCATAGGTAGTACAATCAACTATGTACTCATAGACTAAAGGAGATACATAGTTTACGAGCAAACTTAGCTTTTGAGTCTGAAGATCAGAAGGTAACGCGGCCAGAAAGTTCTGAAATGTCTTGAACCAGTGACTCCAGAGACGAGACGAACTTGAGATGAGGGCTCGGCATCAAATCTTTCCGGCTTCAGAAACTTGTCCATATCCTCTGATCTTGAAATTAAGTTGATTAAATTGAAATGAAACGCTCTCCTTTTCTTAGGCTTTAATCAACTTAATTGAACAACATTCCTGTTAATATAAATAATAATAATAATAGGCTATAGTTATGGTACACAAAATATATATATAATCAATGACAAGTTATAATAATAATAATATAGACATAGTAAACATAGGATATTTATATGAATTGTTTATACTACAGATTAGGATTAATTACATCAAAGAAAATATCATTACCTTCATTTAATAAAGTATCTCGCATCTCATCAGTTTAATTCAGACATCATCAGATTCAACAGTTTAATCGAATTGGATATAAACACAAATGATTTTACTTAGGTATAACATTCTAATAAAGTCATCATAAACCTGCAAAATAATATTACATTTCATAATTTCTCTGATTTTTTCATTAAGCTACAATTATATTCTCCTACGAATACAAATGATCTTTTTCAATTAATCAGGTCTCATGTAATAACAATATACATAAAATTGTCAGATAATTAATCAAACAGTATGCCAGTATGCTAGGTAAAGTGGCTATGTTGGCTTCATTTTTGTATTAAGTTTAGTGTATAATACGTAAGATCTCGACGAAAATATAGCCCCAGCGCAGTTTTTGGTCAAAGTAAGGGATGCCAAAACGGGAGCTGGGACTCCTCTCTTCCCAAATCTTTCATCTTTAATGCTTGCATTGCTTTGTCTCCTCCCGCATTCAGAGTGCTATGGTTGAACGAGTATTTTCGTCAATTAATCAAATGAAAACGAAAACCAAAAATCGACTTTCTACCAACACGATAAAAGGCCTGCTTTACACCAAAAGTTTAATGGCGAAAAGTGAATGTTATAACTTAAATATTACAAAAAGCATTGTGGACAAGATAAATGATGGCATCTACAAGCAAGCTAGCATGGTTGAAGAGGAAGATGAGGAACAGATTTAAGTTAAATGGTATGTACTATCACTACTATGTGGCTAGTGTTTAAGTTTTTATTAATATATATATATAAGTAAACATTTAATATATATATATAAGCGACATTGGGTCTGAGTGGTAGTTGGATGGAAGACCGTCCTCCACGCCCAGATTATGTAGCGACCCGTGGTTCGGATCCCACGTAAAGCTGTAGGGCCCCTCCGTCATATGACCTTAGATGTTGCGAAGGAGGTTAAACAACCCCAATATATATATATATATATATATATATATATATATATATACTTCAGAAATTTTAAGCTAATATCTACAAACAAATTAAGTTAGGCACCTGGGCCGACCTGGCAATATTGCCAGTCAGTGTAAAGCCAGTTGTGAGAGTGTGAGGGTATGTCTCTCTTTTCGGATTTGATTCTGAGCATTTTCATTTGTTCGCCATGAACTTTATTCCGAACTAGAAACAGTCGCGTTTCGATAAACAAACTTTAAGATGTATTAATATGAAAGTCAATATAAAAAAATTAAGCAAATAGTTCCGCTCAACATTTTTAAAGAGTTGGTTTTTAAAGAAATTTTTTATTTTTTTGCTTTCTGAGTTTTTTCTGCATATAAAATGAAATAGCAGTAGCTAGAATTTCAAATAACTCTCTACTTTTTGCTCAGAATTAATGTTATAACAAATAAATTTTCATACTGTCACTATATATATATATAGGCGTAGGTGTGGAGGCGGGGCCACCAGCTTGACCGTGTGAAGAGAGACCAACGCACGAAACAACATAAGGTTCATAAGGTATATATATATATATATATATATATATATATATATATATATATATATATATATATATATATATAACCAGAAGCGTAACCAGAATTTCTTTTCGGGAGAGGCTAATATATATATATATATATATATATATATATATATATATATATATATATATATATATATATATATATATATATATATATACTGTATATTAAAAGTGTGAAAGTGTGTAACACTGTGTGTATATATACACTGACGGTCAAAATTATGGAAACTTTTTAAAATGATGATTATGTAATAATAATAACAAACAAACAAAACAAAACATCTTTATTGCGGCTCATTCACAATCCATAGCCACTTAACCTAACATACAAGTACAATCTTACGTATTATCCACTGAACGTATTACAAAAATAAGGCTAGCATAGCCACTTAACCTAACGTACAAATACAATCTTATTATAACACAACTTAATATGCATATATAATCTTTGCTACATTACAAAAATAAGGTATTGTAAACCAGCCAAGACTGCCATATAGGTGAGAGCCTGAGAGGTACACAGTATCTGAAGACAGGACATTGCACAATAACACACTAGAGCTGTTTTGGACCCTAGTAATGAAATTCTTCCGGATTAACATTTGGCTGGTAGGTAGGTTACGCGTAGTAAACATAAAACTGGCACTGCCCCATTTGGGTTCCCTACATAGCATATGAAAAAAATTATTATAAGCAACAGAGAATTTATTCATAACAGTTTTTGTATAGTTCCACCACAGATGGGATGTATACAACGCAGTACAGTAAGTTCTAAAAAGATAAGTTCTAACTGATTCTGAACACATACCAAATTTCCTAACTAGCATGTTACCCTGTACATACAGCTTTTTACGTTGCCTCTCAACATCAAGTAATTACATGACCTACGTATTTAAATGCGTCTTTGACAGGTATTGACAGTATTCTTTCTGTTGCATTTGTTCAATAAAATAATGTATTTGTCTTCTTTTTCCGAGGTCTTCCCTTTCGCCGTCTACCTACTTTATTCATTACAGTCCCAGTTTGAGAATGACGAGAGAGGGTTTTGTTCACCGTGGACAATAAAATTCCCACTTTATTGGGTATTTGTCTCTGTAGTTCTTCACCAAGAGGGTATTACTCAATCAAAATTACGTTTTTGAAGGAAACTGGGATAGAAATGAATGAATACAAATAACAGAAAAATATTGTAACCAATAATATCAATATTTCTGTGAACATAGCCAGTTATTTTAATCCAAACGTGATGTCACCATTAAATACAATTTCTTTCAATATTGATTAATTGCTCGTAAGTTTTCATGAAACAAAACACAACATTAGAAAGCGCTTTAATTAGACAGACATATCATTTTACTTCCTCCAACTTATAAAAAAAATGAAAGCAATTCTATTATTATTATTATTACATAATCACCATTTTAAAAATGTTTCCATAATTTTGACTGCCAGTATATATATATATATATATATATATATATATATATATATATATATATACTGTATATATCAGAAGATCTGCAATATAACTTAAACTGATTTTTAAGTGAAAATTAACTCTGTTTTTTTTGCCTGCTAATATATCATGTTTTTTGTTTATTTATTTTTTAATTTAAAATTGTCGTCGTGACAAACCATTTTTTACGAATTTTTTTTTTAGGTAAATTTGTTAAGTAAAAGTGTTTTACTTTATTCAGAGGTTACTTATGTCTTAAATTTTATTTGTAGAAAAAATGTCAAAATGAACTCCGTAAGGGAAAGCCTCTTAAGGTGTCTTTTGTTTTTCACTTTCGCCTTTCATATTTTTTATATTCCATCTTCATCGTTTCCAAACCACAATTTTTTTTCTTGGTTTGGCCGCCAATCTGGTTTCACGACGGAGAAATATGAAAACCCCACGACTTCGTATTCACCAGTGGTGTTGCGCAATGTTTCATCAGGTGAAGGAATAATTTTGATTTAGTTCTCGTAGGCTTCTTCTTGATCGAACCTTCCTTGATCAATCGTGTTCCACAAATTAAACCTAATCCACTTTTAATCTACTGAACTTTAAGTATTGTCGTTATGTTCTATTCTTCGTAGTGATGTGATAAGGAATGAAACGCAATTAATGAAACTTTGTCTATCTTTTAAAAGGAATTCTTTGCGATCATCCTGGAACAAAATTCCTAGAAGGAAAATGCCTGGAAATGAACACGGTGCCCAAGACGTTCGTTGATGCCACGACCGACTGCGTGAGCAAGGAAGGGGGAAAGCTCTTTGAACCCAACTTTCATAATCCATTTTTGTTTCAATATTTCCAAAAGTTTTTCCCGGAAATATTCGGTAAGTTTGCCGAATATTCTGTCACTTTAATAAGTGAATTGACTGGTTGTAAAAAGTATTATATTGCTTAGTTTTAATAGGTGAAAAGCACAATAAAATATATGTACTTTAAGATGCACGAGGCTTCGAGCAACTCCCTGATCTTCTTCAGGTAGGAAGAAAATCGTAGAATTGTTGTGACATCGTCACTCACTTCACCATGAGTCGTGAGACGTTGTCATTAATGACGTTATCTGTGACGTGATCTTTCCACCTTGAAGCATTTACTCGAGTTGTATGTTTTATAGGTATGAAATAAATGTTATATCAACACTATTAGAAAGAAGCTATCAAATATGTTCATACTTTTTCTCATTAGACGGAGATTTTAAATTTTTAAAATGGTACTTTAGTAATAATAATTACCCTTCGAATCTCTTTGCTAATCAGGTAAAGAAATTTTTAAATTAAATTTTTAATGTTAAAACCTATATAACTACAGTAGAAAAAGAAACCAGATATATTAAAGTGCCTTTTTATGGTTACTTGTCCCTATACCATTCGTAATGAAATGACTAAACGTCTCCGATCACGTTATCCCCAAATTAATTTCAGATTTGCTTTTGTCATCCGACTTAAATTATCAAATTTTTTCAAGTTTAAAAGTAAAATCCCGAAATCTATTTGCCCTAATGTTGTTTACCAATTTACGTGCGACAGCTGTAAAGCTGCGTATATTGGCAGTACTCAATTCCAGTTGGAAGTACGCCTTTCCCAACATTTAGGCTTATTAGTCCGTACTAATCGTCCCCTTAGTAATCCATCACAATCAGCAATTAGAAATCATAGTAACTATAATAACCATCCCCTTCATAAACCCCAATTTGAAATATTAACAAGAACCAATACCTCACAGAGTTGAGAATTTTGGAATCTTTATACATTCACAAAAATAAATCAGTCACTAACAACAATAGCTCATCTTATAAATTATACCTCTCTTCTAACCAACAAATAGTTCTTACAAACCAACCAACTTTACATTGGAATTAATATTCACATATTCTGCCGAATATGAAGGTTGACGTTATTATTATGATTTCGGCATTTCAGGTAATTTTCGATATACTGTACTTTGATATAATTTTATATTTATTTTTAATTGTTTTAATGTCTTAAATTTAACGTCTTTGTGAATTAATGTATTTATGTATTGTGTATATATACACACACACACGAGGGTAATTCAATAAGTGTCCGCACTTTATATTTTCACAATTTTATTTTCACATCTGATAGATTATAAACATCACTTCTCAACATAGTCTCCCTGTTTCTCATACACTTAGTCCAGCGATCTACAAGCTTCCTAATGTCATCACAAAAGAATGTTTTTGGCTGTGTGCGTAGCTAGTCATGCACCACCTCCTTCAGGTCATCATCGCCTTGGAATTGCTGACCTCTCAAAGCGTCTTTTAGTGGTCCAAACAGGTAAAAATCCGAAGGTGCCAGGTCTGGACTATAGGCTGGATGGTCGAGAATTTCAAATTTAAGTTCTTGAAGGCATTTTCTAGTCTGTGCAGCGGTATGAGGGCGCGCATTGTCGTGTAACGGAATAACACCTTCCGACCAGTGCCGTATCAAGGGCGAGGCGAGTGAGGCACTTGCCTCGGGTGCGCAAAACTGAGGGACGCAGAAAAAACTATATAAAATATGTATCTACTATCCCAAGCACGCCATGCCATTAGGGAAAGAGCACATTTCTATAAATTTTCAGTACTTTTCAGTACTTTATGGATGGAAAACAGAAAATATTATTCGATCAGCGCTTTTCCAAACCGAATATTGCAAATCAGAAAACAGGATTGAATGACTGGAAAAATTTAAACCGCATTGTAGAACATGAAAATTCAACTAATCATCGTGAAAATTTCTGTAAATGGAAATCCCTACAAAAAATACTATTGTGCGGACAATGTATCGATGATGCACTACAGAAATTTACCACTTAGAGGATCGTGTAGTGTTATAGGAATAGGGGGGGGCGCAATTTTATGATCTTGCCTCGGGCGCAAAATTAGCAGTTACGGGTCTGCTTTCGACAATCTCCCTCTCCGTTTTATGCGATTTGCTTGCTTTAACTCATTTCGAAGCATGTCAGAATACGATGCACTTGTTACTGTAGTTCCATGCTCTAGATAATGTTCAAGGATAGGGCTGTTAGAAAATCTAGAAGAGGAAGAGCCATTGTTGTCCCAAGGCGATATGATGACTAAGCTGACTGATGCAGCATTGCTTGTATATATTAAGTTAAGGCATATATATATCCATCTCATAATTGTAAGGTTAGTGAAAAAATCACTTAATTTAGAGCTAGCATTTTTGGGCTCTTGTGGCATCATTGTTTGGGCAGTCTTGTGGCATCATTTTTTTGGAGGCACTGCGGGTCCTTCCTACTCGTTTGTTGAATGCGGCACTTACAGGGCGTGGTCTTATAGAGAGCTCTTTTGCAATTCAATTTGGTTGTTTAGATGCAAGATTGTTGCATCGTGCAATGGTGCAGGTTGTGTGTTGTTGCAAGGTTTAGAAAGAAGACCATAAATAGTGCCCCTTTTATTTTTTATCTTAATTTTATGCAACTGAGGCCTAAGGTAGGCCCACATCGAGTCAGCAACCCTGAGATAGGACCTAACAGGACCTCCAAGTCCGTAAGTTTTAGTCTACTTAACTTGGGCTGTAGGTTAAACTGGCCCTTCAGAGTTGGCCGTTCAGGGCTCAGCTGGGATTCTGAACCCAATAAAATAAAAAATAATAAGGGCCTCGTGTATCCCAAAACAGTGTTAACATAACTTTACCTGCTGACGGCTGCGCTTTGAACTTCTTTGCAACGGGAGATGTTGGATGCTTCCATTGCATGCTCTGTCGTTTGCTTTCTGGTTCATAGTGATGGATCCAGGTATGGACGTCTGCTCTCGTCTTTTGGCGCGGTATCATAATGAAAGTGAAAACTTTTTGGAGCGCATTATCACTGGAGATGAAACCTGGATCCATCACTATGAACCAGAAAGCAAACGACAGAGCATGCAATGGAAGCATCCAACATCTCCCGTTGCAAGGAAGTTCAAAGCGCAGCCGTCAGCATGTAAAGTTATGCTAACACTGTTTTGGGATACACGAGGCTCTATCCTTGAACATTATTTAGGGCGTGGAATTACAATAACAAGTGCATCGTATTCTGACATGCTTCGGAATGAGTTAAAGCAAGCAATTCGCACAAAACGAAGAGGGAGATTGTCGGAAGGTGTTATTCTGTTACACGACAATGTGCGCCCTCATACCGCTGCACAGACTAGAAAATTCCTTCAAGAACTTAAATTTGAAGTTCTCGACCATCCAGCCTACAGTCCAGACCTAGCACCTTCGGATTTTTACCTGTTTGGACCACTAAAAGACGCTTTGAGAGGTCAGCGATTCCAAGGCGATGATGACCTGAAGGAGGCGGTGCATGACTGGCTACGCACACAGCCAAAAACATTCTTTCGTGATGGCATTAGGAAGCTTGTAGATCGTTGGACTAAGTGTATTGAGAAATAGGGAGACTATGTTGAGAAGTGATGTGTTTATAATCTATCAGATGTGAAAATAAAATTGTGAAAATAAAAAGTGCGGATACTTATTGAATTACCCTCGTATACTGTATGTATATATAATCATGAATTGACCTAAAAATTCCCCTAGTTTATTTCCAATGTTTGCCCTCTCCTCAGAGGGAAATTGAGATCCTCCGTTCTTTACTGTGCTTCACACGCTCTGCCCCATTGTCCTCACTGGGGTTATGCAAATATCTGGCAAGTGACGTATTTAGACTGGCTTTAACGTATTTCGCTTATACTGTGTTCATGTGTCCTTCCTTAATTCGTAGACGGAGTGGACGAAAAAATCCTAATCGGGTACAAAACCGACTCCGAGATGAACATCAAGAACGGAGACGGCTCCATTGACGTAACGAACAACCCTTATTTCATCTACTTGAAGACTAGGAACTTCGCGAATGCGGACAGCTGCGTGTATATGTTACTTGACAAAGGGGGAATCAACCCCACATCAAATATGTGTAACGGAGAGCAGTTCAGTTACATTTGTGAGTTTCCAAGTAGAATGCCAAATTATGCGCAAGAACTGTAATAAAAATACCCAGATTATCCTCATATATTTGTTTAGGGAAAATACTTGTTTCACATCATGCGAAACTCATCATATAAGTAATTATACAAGTTTTATGTATTTATACTTTGGGTGGTATGTTTACTTTATATTCTGACAAGTCTCGAACAGATACAGGGTGGCACAAAAGTCGCGCACCATAGGAATTTTCAGTGATGACTGTAATGAAAATGAAAAAGTTTATTGGCAGACCATAGTCCATATAACAAATATTAGTAATACAATGACAATTCACATACTAAGGATAGAAATATATACAATAAAGGAGAAATAATACAGTAATGTCGAAGTTAAGTGGAGCTACAGACAAACGTTTTCATACCGTGAATTCCACAATTTAGAAGACATACAGCAGAACTGATTAATAGCTTGAATATATATATTATATAATATATTATATAATATAATATATATATTGGACATAATATAATTTTTTTCTTTTAGGTATGGGATGGCTACGAAATTAACAATAGACGAGAGGGTGAGCTTCGTTTTAATGTATGGAATATCAGGTACTACAAATCGATGAATCTGTACAGAATTTAAATTCTGCAGCGATTCATCGATTTGTAGTACCTGGCACTACCAGAATTTAAAACCAAGTTCACACTCTCGTCTGTTGTTAATTTCGTAGCCATCCCCTACCTAAAAGAAAAGAAAAAAAAAATATATATACAGTATATAGGAGGGGAGGAGAGGAGGGGCGACAAGCTTGACCTTCGCGAAATGAGAAATCATCGCTGGGAACTTTTGTAAGGTTGTAAGGTATATATATCGGGTGGGCAAAAAAAAAAAGGGAGATCTCGAACTTTGGTTGTAAAATCCAAAGTTATGGTCAAATTTAAATATTTTTTCACACCCCACAACTAAGTAAACTTCCTATACGGTGAATGGATTTCAAAGAAAACTAATGAAAATTACGGATTTATTGAACATTTCTTTATGCCACTGGAAATTCTCCATTTACACTACTACTGCATTGTCGGTCGACAAAAAAAAAAGTGAGACCTATTAAATCTTTCATATCTCGGCAAATACGGTACACAGAATCATGAAATAGTATGTTAGTACTAGGTAATTTTATGGTTCGTATGCCATCTTTTAGCATTTTGGCTGAGAAATTAGATTTATGGTGAATATTCCAAAAAATCTTGCGATAATTAAAGCGATTTTAATTAACGTAAGCCAACTGCGGGGGGTTTGGACAAGCTTCTCAAGAAAATCGATAAAACAGGAGATGCTAAAAGATGGCATATAAACCATAAAATTAGCTAGTACTAACATACTAAAATTTCATGGTTCTATGTACCGTATTTGCCGAGATATGAAAGATTTAAAAGGTCTCCCTTTTTTTTTTGCCGACCCGACAATGCAGTAGTAGTGTAAATGGAGAATTTCCAGTGGTATAAAGAAATGTTCAATAAATCAGTAATTTTCATTAGTATTCTTTGAAATCCGTTCACCATATAGGAAATTTACTTAGTTGTGGGGTGTGAAAAAGAAATTTAAATCTGACCATAACTTTGGTCTCCCTTTTTTTTTTTGCCCACCCTATATATATATATATATATATATATATATATATATATATATATATATATATATATATATATATAAGCAAAGAACCACAGGGAAAAGGAAAAGGAAACACGAAATCCGAACGCTTTCATGATATATTCACATCTTCAGGGACAAGAAAGAAATAGACAGAATTTTCCAAGTAAATGAGTTAAATACACAAGCGAAAAAATTCCCCAATAAGCAACTCAATTTAAAAAACAACAATAAAACAATCTAAAGATTTTTTCCCCAATAGATAACTTAATTATTGAACACAAAAAAAAAAAATTCACAATCACATAAATAATAATGTAGACCTTGTAGAAAAATTAAATATCATAGTATCAGTGTCAATTACAATTTTAGATTGGTATGCTTTGATGTTACCTCTTTATTTACAAGAGTCCCGGTGGAGGATCTATTAGTTTTTCTTTCGGAAGAATTGGTTAAGCATAATTTGCCATTACCTGTGACTACCATTATAGAATTAAATAAGCTGTTCATAGTAGACTCGAAATTTGTGCTTAATAATGAATATTTTAGGCAGAAATTTAGTATGGCTATAGGAAACCCCCTCTCTCCCATTTTAAGTAACTTATATATGGAGTTTTTTGAAAATAAATTATTAAGGAAGATTCTGCCAAATTACGTTCCGTGGTTTAGATATGTAGATGATATTCTTTGTCTTTGGCCAGAAACTTTAAATCTCAATGAATTCATATCCAAGCTTAATAATTTAACTCCCTTTATCAATTTTACAGTTGAAATAGAAAAAGACTCATCATCCCATTTTTAGATGTTTTAATATATACAGTAGGGTCGGAAAAAAGTTTAAGTACAATATTTACAGAAAACCCACTAATAATTGTTCCTATATACATTATTATTCGGCTCACCACATTAACGTAAAACGAACCGTTTTTTCTACTTTGTTCCTAAGATGCTTATGAATTTGTAGCCCAGAGTTCATTGATGATGAAATTAGTAAAATATATAAAATTGTGTTTGATTTAAAATATCCAAAGAACTGCATAGATAAATCTTTAAAAATGGCAAAGAAAACCTTCTACGAGGTGAAAGACAAGACTCCTTATACCACAAAAAACGTCTTAGCATTACCATTTAAAGAAAATTTCCTTGATCTGCCGAAACTGCTGAGGACTTTTAACGTAAATATCGCGTTCAAAAATTTAGATGTAATTAAGAATTCATTGATTAAAAACTCCTCTTTAAGTGAACAGGGTTGTGTATATAAAATTCCATGCACAACATGTAATAAATTTTACATTGGTCAAACTGGCAAGACGCTTGAGTTACGTATTAAGCAGCATAAATACAGTACAAGAACCGGACAGGAACCTAACGCCATTTTAATTCACATAAGAGATACTAATCATCCCATTGACTGGAAAAATGCCTCCAAATTAAGTTTTAGTAAATCTATTGTTAGTATTATGCTTTGCCATTTTTTGTGAATGTAAAATATTTGGATCACCTGAAGATCAGGGCCCCCAGCCTTCTTTAGTTAGCCTTATAAGGCTAACTAACAAAAATATCACGACCTAACCTAACCAATCGTTAGGTCAACTGTACGCTCTTGACGATTGGTTAGGTTAGGTCGTGATATTTTCATTAGTTAGCCTAGATTACCAACCTCTTTCTAACCAACCAACCTTTCTCTTTTTAACATATTACTTCCCAGTGTTACTCACTTTAACATATTTCTTCCCAGGAGGGATCACTTTAACATATTGCTTCCCGAATGCTATGTTAAAGTGATCCTCATTTTTTTGTGTACATGCTAATTGTCTAATTTCCTTTATATAGTTTTTTTTAATGTATTCAATAATTAAGTTATCTATTGGGGAAAAATCTTTAGATTGTTTTATTGTTGTTTTCTAAATTGAGTTGCCTATTGGGGAATTTTTTCGCTTGTGTATTTAACTCATTTACTTGATAAATTCTGTTTATTTCTTTCTTGTCCCTGAAGATGTGAATATATCACGAAAGCGCTCTGATTTCGTGTTTCCTTTTCCTTTTCCCTGTGGTTCTTTGCTTATTAAAAAGATCACGTGCTGTTCTGTGATTTTATTGCATATATATATACTTTCTTAAGGTAACACTCTATATAGGGTGTGTATAAAGTAACGCAAGTACAGAGACAAATCCGATTTGAACTGGTTTAAACTAGTTTAAACTTGTTTTTTAACTTTATAAACATTTTCAACACCACTTATAAACCTTGCTATAAAGTTTGTATAAATTACATATAATAAATATTACTCGTCCATGTTCACTCGCGTTAATATAATTCAAACTGGATTTGTCTCTTCATTCGCGTTAATTTACACATACCCGGTACTGGTGACTATATATATGCCAAATAAAAGTGGTCACTTTATAAAAAAATGTTATTTCTCCCAAGACTGGCAAGAGAGTTAATGATAAACTGATGAGCTTTTTTCAAACACGTGTTTGAACCCTAAAAATGATTATTCCACTAATTTTAAAAAAAATGATGCATTTTATTGTGAAATGGCCTCGTGTTTACTTTCCACTTATTTGACTGGAAAGAAACAATTTTTCAGAAATTATAAGTACGAGTCATGACAGGATTAAGTTGTGAGACGATTGTGTTTTATTAAAATCGTACGTACAGTCACCTTAAATTAAATTCTAAACTTGATAGGAGTGTTAGTTACATTAACTATTCCAACACTGTTTATGGCCCAGTAATGAATCTTATAGATGGATTACTTTATCAAACTCGACAACTTTGTTCCTTCAATTATATTTACTGCTAAAAAAGAAAAAAGAAAAAAATTTCATTTTTGAATCTTAAAATTTACCACTGCAATAATCATTTCAAATTTGAAATGTTCGGAGAACCAACAAATAATAACCGTTATGAACCGTTATGAACCGTTCTGACCATCCCTCAGTGAAGAAGTGAATTTTTTTTTTCAGTTTTTACCAATATTTAACATAGTCACTCCCAAAATTTCGGACAGGAATTTGTAACATAACAAATAGGCACAAAAAATCTTTAGCTTAATTAATTTTGGGGAAATTATCTTTTCAAAGATAAAAATAGATATAGGTTATACTAACAAAAGATAATAATAATAATAATAATAATAATAATAATAGTCAAAGATTTTCTCTGCAAAAATATTCTTGCTCTCTTATCGTGTTAATTTTCAGTATCTTCCAAAACTGATTAAAACTGTTAATTTAAACGTAATTTTTACGTACAAAACTACGATTAACTCGTCTCTAATTAAAAATAACCAGAAAAGTTATGTAATGTGATTGCTGCAATTTAGTTTAGGGGCCGTTCAAAAATTATGTAACGCTAGTTTTGCTAAAATTTGACACCCCCCCAACCCCTTATAACGTTCCGTAATGCTAGACCAGACACCCCCTATTAGGGGTTACATAACATCTTAGTGGGTATCTGGTCTAGCATTAGGGAACGTTACAAGGGGGTGGGGTGTCAAGTTTTAGCAAAAATAGGGTGATTAAGAAAAAAATGCTAACACTTATATGGAGTTTTATTTTTTATTTCCAATTTATTTGTAAACATTTTTTGTGATGCAAACGGCGCTTCATACAGTCTCTACTTGCCGTCCACGGATATGTATGCATGTATGAAAGCGGTCAAACGTTGCTTTCAGAGCCCTAAGGCGCATCTCTGGTGGTATTGATTGGATGACCCTAATTCTTTCCCATATAAGTGTTGACATTATTTTGAATCCCCCTGTATATATGTGGAATAAATAACTTTTTTTTAATAATTTTTATAACTTTGATCACAAAATTGATTAGAATATTCTTAAGATTTTTGGCGAAAAATAAAAAAAAATTGTAGAAAAAATGTACAAAAGTGTATTTACATACACTGTACTCGTAACTTTAATAATAATTAATAGGCTGAAAATGTTCAAGCTTGATAAATTTATCAAAAAATTTCTTAACACCTCAATGCTTACGGATAATCTACCTAATCTACAATTGACCTGTATTCTTAATTTGTACCTGACCTCCCTTGACGGATTTGTAGAAATATTTAAATCTCGTGTGCTCTCTCCAAAATTTTCAGTCCTTGATCAGCTATAGAAATACTGTATATTAAATAAAAATGCTTAAAATTATTGTTTTATTTTCCTTGTGGGTAAAATGAGCTATTCATCCAGCGGTTCTCAAACTTTTTCTTCTTCTGTACCCCTTGAATTCTTTCACGAGATTTTCTGGATTTTCGAGAGAGAGAGAGAGAGAGAGAGAGAGAGAGAGAGAGAGGATTTTTACTTTCTTTACGACCGTGTGATTCGTGGCCGTTTGTTAATCGTATATAAAATTAAAAGGGTTATATTTTCAAGACCCCTTCGCGTACCCCCTAAGATTCCCTCGCGTACCCCAATTTGAGAACCATTGTATTAATCTATTCACAGGTTTAATTGGGAATTCTAATATATACGGTGTGTGTGTGTATATAGTATATATATATATATATATATTATATATATATAATATATATATATATATATTACTGAAAACACTGATCATACCCAAATTGGAATACTGCTCGGTTCTAACATGCCCATATAAAAAAGAAGACATTAGACAACTAGAAGGGATTCAGAGAAGCTTCACAGCCAAGATCAATGGGTGCAAAGAACTAAATTATTGGGAAAGGTTACGCGAATTAAGCCTATATTCACTGGAAAAGAGAACACACACACACACACACCATTATTTACACTTGGAAAATAATGGAGAAACTAGTCCTTAATCTTACTCTGAACCCTGTAACTCCCCAAACAACAGTGGAAAGTAGAAAAGGAAGACTATGTCGTGTTCCCAAATTAAAGGCTAGACAGGGAACATCCTTAACACTGAAAGAAAATAGTTTTGTTGTGAGAGGACCAAGACTGTTTAATCAGCTGCCCAAAGACCTAAGGAACATGAGTAGTGTTGCGGTGGACATCTTCAAAAGAAGATTAGACGCCTGGCTCAGAACAATCCCCGATGAGCCGGGCGTACCTGGCTATGTGAGGTGGAGAGTACGAGAAACCAACTCACTACTTCACCAGGCCAACTCGAGAGGAGGGGCGACAAGCTTGACCTTCGTGAAATGAGGAATCATTGCACGGAACATTTGAAAGGTTGAAAAGTATACACACACCTTTGGTTAGCTTCCGCCCGAATTGTTCATTCTGACGAAGGTCAAGCTTTTCACTCCTCCTTAGACCTACAGTTTAACGTGGAATCCGAACCACGCCCCACCAGCAGCCCAGCGTCTAGGCCACCCAGGGTACCCATTTATCTACCAACCACTTTCTTTTACTGTGTGGAAGGATGAACAGCTGGGTTTTGCTGCGCGCCAGCTGCAGTCACCGAGTCTCGAATCCGGGGCCGATGGATTCGTAGTCAGCGACGCTAACCACTACACCACCGAGGCGCATCTCGCATATATATATATATATGTCAGCTATCGACTGGTTGCGAGGAAAGCGCAATTTAATAATAATAGAGAAGCACCAGAGAGACAGAGAACTTCCTTCAATCTTTAATGATTTATTTATCGACGTTTTGGAATACATCTATTCTATCGTCAGAGCTTAGTTGCAACAGAGTAGATCAATCTAGGATTCGTCAGGATTGAGATTAGGTTTGAGTTTGTATATATCTTGTATACATATATCTTTGTATATATCTTAATTTACCTCGCAGGGATTGGAATTGTGCTTTACAGTTTAATTCCCGTCGTCGACTGTACGTGGGTTTGCTCGAAAGTTCACTTTTTCAAATGGTCAAGGAACCCAGTAGAGAACGTAATATTCTAGATTTAGTTTTGAGTACAGACCTACACTTAATTGATAATCTCTCTATGGGGAGACTACTTCTCCATCAGGCAAATAACATTTTAAATTAAAATTAATGTTCATAATTTGGAGAGCCTGCAATACGTTTTGGATTTTAAAAGGGCTCAATTTCGTGACATGAAACTGCAACTTTCGACCCATAATTGGGATGAGGCTCTATCGCAAGATGATATTAATGGCGCATGGACTTCTTTTCATAATTATTTTAAACGTTTAGAATCGAGTAATATCCCATTACGTAAAAAGAGACTGGCGAAGTCTGTTAAACCTAAATGGTGGAAGGCTGAAATTAAAAGTAGCTTAACGTTAAAAAGGAACCCGTAGTTTAAATTTAAAGAAACAAATAATTTGTCCGGTGAAAATGATTACGAGCTATTGAGAAGACGAAATAAAAACTTATTAGATAAAGTAAGCGTAACTATGAGCTATATACTGTATAGTGAACCAAATTAAATCGAATCCGAAGGAATTCTATAATTATGTTAAGAATAAAAAAGTAGCTTCGCGGACTATTGGTCTACTCACAGGCGAAAACAACGAACAAATTTACGATGACTTACGAGTGATGGAAGTTTTAAATAAATTCTTCTCTTCCGTTTTCACTAACGAAAATATGAACAACATTCCTGTTTCCTTAATCATGCTCAGTGATGATCAGTTAAAGCTTCACAGTTTTACCATTAGTGAAACTGAAGTACTCTCGTCCATAGGTAAAATTAATCCTAATAAAACTCCCGGTTCAGATAAGCTCTACCCTAGGATATGTAAAGAACTGAACTGCGCGATAGTCTCTCCTCTCGTATATATATTTAATAATTAATAATAATGGTAAATCGTTACAGTCTGAAGAAATTCCATTCGATTGTAAACTTGTAAACATTAGGGACATATTTAAAAAAGGGGACATCGCTTCCGGGAAATGTGGTACAGATGTGGTACAAATGTACTAAATGTGTTACAAAAGTTAATGAGAAAAAGAAACGAATGGAAGTGCTTTGTGAGTTACGTAAATGGAGACGTTGGTCTCGACGTACCACTACAGGTATACCCGAAACCTTGTCATGAAAGGTAACGCTGGATCCTGAGGTTAAAGTGGTAGCTTATTCCCGGTGGTGATCATTTTGTAGCTTTGTGTATATATTTGAGTGTTTTCAGTCTCGAGCTCAGGTGTCGTGTCCACCCAACTGAGAATGGAATAGTGGTTCTAAAATAATGTATGTAATGAAATTATCACTTTTGTGGTATCAAAATGGACAGAAAAGCATAAGGCTCGGTACTTGTAGGTTATCTCCCCCCTACCAATTTTGACAGAATATTTTCGTTAAAACTAACGAAAATATCACGACTTAACCTAACTACTTATTTATAAAGGGCGTACAGTTGATCTATTATTAATTATAACATTGTTTGTTTCTGGAATAGTATTTACTATCTACTAATAGATCAACTGTACGCCCTTGATAATTGGTTAGGTTAAGTCGTGATATTTTCGTTAGTTTTAACGAAAATATTCTGTCAAAATTGATGGGGGGGAGATAACCTACAAGTACCTAAGGCTCTCTCCCTGCCCTCCGCCCCCTTCCCACCAGAGGCTGGTACGGAAAAAAGTTTAAAAAATACATTGACCATGGAAAAGTATCCAAGGAAATTTTACGGGAAAGAAGAGGGTATATAAGCTAGCTCTGCAATTACGCTATGTACACATAGAAATCGTACACTAGATAGCACCGTTGACAACCAGCCGACATGGTGACGCCCTAAGGACGCTACCTCCAGAGTACAGCCCTGGAGATCCGTACTGGGAACCAAAATCCTGGTGGCTCTTAGTTCGGTTCCACCAGCAGTCTGTCCGATAAGAGTGATCAACTTTTTGAACTTAACAACCTTTATTAATAAAATACAGTAAATATAATTTTAAAATTTTTGTTATTACAATATTTTTAACATAAAATAAATAGATGTGAAATTGGACCACTTATTTTTATTTAATTTGGCCCTTAAACTTTAGGCTTTGCTGAGCTCTTAACTAAAAAATAACACAGATAAATATTATTATTAATAATATATAAATTATGAATAAGAATTATTAATTAGAGTGCATATTAATCTTAAGTTATTATTATAGATATAAAACAAATACAAAGTCATTATTGAACCATACAAAAAATCAACATTGGACACGAGAGATAAGCAAGTATTTGTACTAAACAAGTAATATACATTTAATCCTAGCTTAGACGTGAGAAATGAATAAGTAATAGAGTAATGTACATTTAATCCTAGATTTTTATTAGTTTTACATTATTAACCTTTGGTTAGCTTCCGCCCGAATTGTTTATTCTGACGAAGGTCAAGCTTTTAACTCCACCTTAGATCTACAGTTTAACGTGGAATCCGAACCACGCCCCACCAGCAGCCCAGCGTCTTAACCACTCGGCCACCCAGGGTACCAACCACTTTCTTTTTATTGTGTGGAAGGATGAGCAGCTTGGTTTTGCTGCGCGCCGGCTGCCGTCACGGGGTCTCGAACCCAGGGCCGATGGATTCGTAGTCAGCGACGCTAACCACTACACCACCGAGGCGCATATTAATCGAGATTTCAACTTGGTTTTAAATGAATTTACATTCACAATATTTTTTATATCAGCATTTAAATCATTCCATAGTTTCAGTGTTCGAAATACAGGGGGGGGGCTCAAGGGGTTTGACCCCCAAATCTACATGGGACCTCACTTGCGTCCGAAACGCAGGTTAGGTTAATTAGTTTTTTAAATATATGGATTTAAAAAAGTAGGTACCTCGCTTATGCAGCGATGCGCACATGCGTGTGTGTGTGTGTGTGTGTGTGTGGGTGTGGGTGTGGGTGTGTGTGGGTGTGTGTGACCCATTAACACAATCTCACTTTTTAATGTTTAGATCACAATAACCAACTTGTCTTTGTTTGGGGGCCACTTTCGCTCCCCCCTCCCCCCTCAGTGATAGGGTTCCCGGACGTCTAGAGCGAAATATGGATGACAAATCATTAAAAATAATAATGGTGGTTCAGAAAATGTATATTGGTAAAAAATGCAGCAAATTATGTTATTACATTACGATGTAATTGTCCCAATAATTTTGAGATATTTAATTTATAATAAAAAAAAAATATCACTGAAAATGTTTGTGGGAGTTTTCTGAATGGTCCCGAAGTCAGACAAAACTGTTTCACGAGCCGGGTATAGCTCGCGGCCCTGCAGCTGGATACCCTTCGATTAAATCATCACAAAAACACAAACGGCCAAATCCCTGTTAAACGAAAAATTCCTCTGGCAATGGGGCATTCAGTTTTTGTCTTTTTTTCTGTGAAATTAGATGGGCAGAAAACTAGAAACTGTTTCATGACTGGTTTTGGTGTTTTCACCGGTCAACAAAAATACCTCAGAAGCATGAAAGTCATAACCGCTCTACCTTTTTTTTATGCTCCGTTTATATATATATATATATAATATTTAGTAGAAATCCAATGACAAGGAGAAATGTAAATGCCATGAACGTTTCGAGCAATACGCTCATCTTCAGGCTGTTTAATAACAATGTGAAATTAAAATCAATATTGAATGAAAAACAAACAGAAATTTCTATAACCTATTCGTAAAGACAAATTTTAAAAGACTGAGAAAAGAGGTTAAGTTCTAAGTTATACAGATTTACATATCAAAATTAAGAAGTTATTTTTAAATACATGTAGTAAATGTGAAATTAATACACTGGAAAAATTACCAATAGTACACTGGAACAATGGAGCTATCTACCTTACACAGCAGTATCCGAGGCCGACTAATTTGAGCAGAGGAGACGGGAATGAAAGATGGCGAGGGAGATAGGGGAAGGAGGGATTATAAGGAATTGGGGAAGGAGGAGGGATCATAGCAGATTGAGAGGGACGGACGATGAGTCAACATTCAGACTAGGGGACAATGCTTTAATGAAAAGGGATTCTAAAATTCTTAGTGAGTTGGGACAAGTATTACAACCAAGAATTTTAAAATTGTCTAAAGTGACTCAATTTTTGCATTTGATGCTATGTTCACGTATGCTGGAGGCTTCCTAGTTTTAAATTTACCTGTTCGGCCACTTATTCCCATATGCGAATAAAATCTAGCCCTGAGAGAGCGAACAGTGCTGCCGATGTAATTCCCAAGAGACACCTAGGGCAGGTAAATAAATATACAACACCGCTACGCAACGAGTCAGGGGTTCGATCCTTCGCTGAGAAAAGCTACCTAAAGACGTTTTATAATAAATATGATGCGGAAATCAGTATGATAAAAAATTTCCTTAACAATTTTGTAAATTTAAGCTTAAATTCCTTATTCAAGGGACCCATTTCAGGTACCAAGAAATATTTTATATCCTTCGGCACTGTAATACATGGAAGTTGAGGGCTATAACATTATTTAAGAGGATCTAATTAGTTTGTCTACATATTGAACAGGAAAACTATTATTAGTAAAGTATGATCTTAGATTATTAAATTCATCATTAAGTAAGGTAAAATTAGAGGTCAAATTATATCCTCTGAACAGGAGAGTTTTAATACAAGACATCTTATAGTTGAAATCAGTAAAACTAAAAAAATTCATGCCCAAACCAGTGAAAGTGGGTTTCCTATAAACTGATGTAGTAATAGAATCACCGTTTTCGAAATTAAAAGATCTAAGAAGGGAGGGAGCCATTTTGCTCAGTTTCCATTGTATACGTTATATTGGGGTGCAAAGAATTTAGGAAGTTAAAAGATTGTTGCGCTTGTACCGCATTATCAAAGACTGCTATCGAATCATCAACGAAGCGTCGATAGAAAATTGGCTGAGATGAGTGGAGATTGTCTAAAAATTACACTTTCTAAATGAGTCATAAAAAGTCAGCTGCTAGCGTCCGACTGGTGATCCCATCCCTACCCCATCAATTTGTGGTAAACCTTATTGTTGAAAGTGAAATAGCATTGTTTGAAGACCAATTCTAAAAGTTCCTTCAAATGAGACAATGAAAAACCATGAAAATTATCAACTGAGCTAAAACCCTATCTAAAATAATGGCAATAGTTTCAGATACAGTTACATTTGTGAAAAGTGACTTTACATCAAAACTGACAAAAAACTTTTTTGAATCGAAGTTTACCCAGGAGTTCTTTTTGGAATTCAAACGAGTTATTTATAGTGTAAACATTTTTCGCAAAGGGGGACGGAGACGAACAACAATTTTGCCAATTGAAAGGTGGGTAAGTTATACGAAGCTAAAATAGGACGGAGTGGTGTTCCAGCGTTTATGGATTTTAGGCAGACAGTAATTGAGCAAGATAGCACCGTGCGAACACTGAGAGTAAGTATCATTTTTTATTATCTTTACAGGACTTTAGTCGTGACAGAAATCTAACCTGGTCTTCTAACCTTACAATGACTTTATTACAGGTTCTAGAATTTGTTTGAATTTAGTAAGATCACTTAGGATTTCATTAGTTTTGTTTATGTAGTCCGATTTATTCAAAATAACACTCCGTTACCTTGTCTGGTCTAGTCACAACAATATCCTGGTTCTTTGCCAAATTCTAATACACTGCAAATCACTCTTCCTAAATATGAAAGATTGAAATTTAAGATTCTAAGTTTTAAGAAAAAATTCTTGAGTAAATTTGAGAACTGACATTTGAGATTGTTGAAATCCCCACATGGGGAACATTTTTCAAGCCATTGAAAAATTTTTCAAAGTAAAGAAAAAACGAGGGCTTATATTTGAAACAACGGAAGCTTAAATTGCAAAACCAAGTGACAGTAAAACTTTTCCCGAGGGGAGAGTGTGTAACTAGAAAGATTCGAAATTACCTTCTCTGAATTGAAAAAATTTGGTGAATCATTCCCAAAGCCTTTAACTTACGTTCATGTTTTCCAAGATGGTAGAGTGAAATTTTCTAGTTCACGTTGTACAAGAGAAATTATTAATAAATAGTCACAACGACAAGGTATTTTTAAGAGTAGTTATATAATGCCCAAGAGACTTGTTATGCGAATCTGATATTTTGATTTTATAATTAATTTCATTATTTAATAAATATTCCAGGGACGATTGATAAATTCAGAGTCATATAGATTATCACGGTAGAGTTTGAAGTAAACAAATTTCGGGAAAATCCTGCAAGTCCGACACATTTCAAGAAAATAACAGTCCAGTTTTGACTTGAGAAACTTTCGTGAAGTCTTCCAAACATGCGATAAGCCCTGAGGCCATCTTGTCCATACCTTGAATATATATAATTATGGGGTTGCTTCTACAGAGCTTCAATTTAATATTTAGTAGAAATCCAATGACAAGGAGAAATGTAAATGCCATGAACGTTTCGAGCAATACGCTCATCTTCAGGCTGTTTAATAACAATGTGAAATTAAAATCAATATTGAATGAAAAACAAACAGAAATTTCTATAACCTATTCGTAAAGACAAATTTAAAGACTGAGAAAAGAGGGTTAAGTTCTAAGTTATACAGATTTACATATCAAAATTAAGAAGTTATTTTAAATACATGTAGTAAATGTGAAATTAATACACTGGAAAAATTACCAATGTACACTGGAACAATGGAGCTATTACCTTAACAGCAGTATCCGAGGCCGACTAATTTGAGCAGAGGAGACGGGAATGAAAGATGGCGAGGGAGATAGGGGAAGGAGGGATTATAAGGAATTGGGGAAGGAGGAGGGATCATAGCAGATTGAGAGGGACGGGACGATGAGTCAACATCAGACTAGGGGACAATGCTTTAATGAAAAGGGATTCTAAAATTCTTAGTGAGTTGGGACAAGTAGTATTACAACCAAGAATTTTAAAATTGTCTAAAGTGACATCAATTTTGCATTTGATGCTATGTTCACGTATGCTGGAGGCTTCCTTAGTTTTTAAAATTTTACCTGTTCGGCCACTTATTCCCATATGCGAATAAAATCTAGCCCTGAGAGAGCGAACAGTGCTGCCGATGTAATTCCCAAGGAGACACCTAGGGCAGGTAAATAAATATACAACACCGCTACGCAACGAGTCAGGGGTTCGATCCTTCGCTGAGAAAAAGTACCTAAAGACGTTTTATTAATAAATATGATGCGGAAATCAGTATGATAAAAAAATTTCCTTAACAATTTTGTAAATTAAGCTTAAATTCCTTATTCAAGGGACCCATTTCAGGTACCAAGAAATATTTTATATCCTTCGGCACTGTAATACATGGAAGTTGAGGGCTATAAACATATTTAAGAAGGATCTAATTAGTTTGTCTACATATTGAACAGGAAAACTATTATTAGTAAAGTATGATCTTAGATTATAAATTCATCATAAGTAAGGTAAAATTAGAGGTCAAATTATATCCTCTGAACAGGAGAGTTTAATACAAGACATCTTATAGTTGAAATCAGTAAAACTAAAAAAAATTCATGCCCAAACCAGTGAAAGTGGGTTTCCTATAAACTGATGTAGTAATAGAATCACCGTTTTTCGAAATTAAAAGATCTAAGAAGGGGAGGGAGCCATTTTGCTCAGTTTCCATTGTATACGTTATATTGGGTGCAAAGAATTTAGGAAGTTAAAGAATTGTTGCGCTTGTACCGCATTATCAAAGACTGCTATCGAATCATCAACGAAGCGTCGATAGAAAATTGGCTGAGATGAGTGGGAGATGTCTAAAAATTACACTTTCTAAATGAGTCATAAAAAAGTCAGCTGCTAGCGGTCCGACTGGTGATCCCATCCCTACCCCATCAATTTGTTGGTAAACCTTATTGTTGAAAGTGAAATAGCATTGTTTGAAGACCAATTCTAAAGTTCCTTCAAATGAGACAATGAAAAACCATGAAAATTATCAACTGAGCTAAAAACCCTATCTAAAATAATGGCAATAGTTTCAGATACAGGTACATTTGTGAAAGTGACTTTACATCAAAACTGACAAAAAACTTTTTTGAATCGAAGTTTTTACCCAGGAGTTCTTTTTGAATTCAAACGAGTTATTTATAGTGTAAAACATTTTTCGCAAAGGGGGACAGGAGACGAACAACAAATTTTGCCAATTGAAAGGTGGGTAAGTATACGAAGCTAAAATAGGACGGAGAGGTGTTCCAGCTTTATGGATTTTAGGCAGACAGTATAATTGAGCAAGATACTTACTCTCAGTTGTTCGCATCTGGTGCTAATCTTGCTCAATTATACTGTCTGCCTAAAATCCATAAAGCTGGAACACCTCTCCGTCCTATTTTAGCTTCGTATAACTTACCCACCTTTCAATTGGCAAAATTTGTTGTTCGTCTCCTGTCCCCCTTTGCGAAAAATGTTACACTATAAATAACTCGTTTGAATTCCAAAAAGAACTCCGGGTAAAAACTTCGATCAAAAAAGTTTTTGTCAGTTTTGATGTAAGTCACTTTTCACAAATGTACCTGTATCTGAAACTATTGCCATTATTTTAGATAGGGTTTTAGCTCAGTTTGATAATTTTCATGGTTTTTCATTGTCTCATTTGAAGGAACTTTTAGAATTGGTCTTCAAACATGCTATTCACTTTCAACAATAAGGTTTACCAACAAATTGATGGGTAGGGATGGGATCACAGTCGGACCGCTAGCAGCTGACTTTTTTATGACTCATTAGAAAGTGTAATTTTTAGACAATCTCCCACTCATCTCAAGCCAATTTTCTATCGACGCTTCGTTGATGATTCGATAGCAGTCTTTGATAATGCGGTACAAGCGCAACAATTCTTTAACTTCCTAAATTCTTTGCACCCCAATATAACGTATACAATGAAACTGAGCAAAATGGCTCCCTCCCTTCTTAGATTTTAATTTCGAAAAACGGTGATTCTATTACTACAAGTTTATAGGAAACCACTTTCACTGGTTGGGCATGAATTTTTTAGTTTTACTGATTTCAACTATAAGATGTCTTGTATTAAAACTCTCCTGTTCAGAGGATATAATTTGACCTCTAATTTTACCTTACTTAATGATGAATTTAATAATCTAAGATCATACTTTACTAATAATAGTTTTCCTGTTCAATATGTAGACAAACTAATTAGATCCTTCTTAAATAATGTTATAGCCCTCAACTTCCATGTATTACAGTGCCGAAGGATATAAAATATTTCTTGGTACCTGAAATGGGTCCCTTGAATAAGGAATTTAAGCTTAAATTTACAAAATTGTTAAGGAAATTTTTTTACATACTGATTTCCGCATCATTTATTAATAAAACGTCTTTAGGTAGCTTTTTCTCAGCGAAGGATTCGAACCCCTGACTCGTTGCGTAGCGGTGTTGTATATTTATTTACCTGCCCTAGGTGTCTCCTTGGGAATTACATCGGCAGCACTGTTCGCTCTCTCAGGGCTAGATTTATTCGCATATGGGAATAAGTGGCCGAACAGGTAAAATTTAAAAACTAAGGAAGCCTCAGCATACGTGAACATAGCATCAAATGCAAAATTGATGTCACTTTAGACAATTTTTAAAATTCTTGGTTGTAATACTTGTCCCAACTCACTAAGAATTTTAGAATCCCTTTTCATTAAAGCATTGTCCCCTAGTCTGAATGTTGACTCATCGTCCGTCCCTCTCCAATCTGCTATGATCCCTCCTCCTTCCCCAATTCCTTATAATCCCTCCTTCCCCTATCTCCCTCGCCATCTTTCATTCCCGTCTCCTCTGCTCAAATTAGTCGGCCTCGGATACTGCTGTGTAAGGTAGATAGCTCCATTGTTCCAGTGTACTATTGGTAATTTTTCCAGTGTATTAATTTCACATTTACTACATGTATTTAAAAATAACTTCTTAATTTTGATATGTAAATCTGTATAACTTAGAACTTAACCCTTTTCTCAGTCTTTTAAAATTTGTCTTTACGAATAGGTTATAGAAATTTCTGTTTGTTTTCATTCAATGATTTTAATTTCACATTGTTATTAAACAGCCTGAAGATGAGCGTATTGCTCGAAACGTTCATGGCATTTACATTTCTCCTTGTCATTGGATTTCTACTAAATATTAAATTGAAGCTCTGTAGAAGCAACCCGCATAATTATATATATTCAAGGTATGGACAAGATGGCCTCGGGCTTATCGCCATGTTTGGAAGACTTCACGAAAGTTTCTCAAGTCAAAACTGGACTGTTATTTTCTTGAAATGTGTCGGACTTGCAGGATTTCCGTAATTTGTTTACTTCAAACTCTACCGTGATAATCTATATGACTCTGAATTTTATCAATCGTCCCTGGAATATTTATTAAATAATGAAATTAATTATAAAATCAAAATATCAGATTCGCATAACAAGTCTCTTGGGCATTATATAACTACTCTTAAAAATACCTTGTCGTTGTTGGACTATTTATTAATAATTTCTTGTACAACGTGAACTAGAAAAATTTCACTCTACCATCTTGGAAACACATGAACGTAAGTTAAAGGCTTTGGGAATGAATTCACCAAATTTTTTCATTCAGAGAAGGTAATTTCGAATCTTTCTAGTTACACACTCTCCCCTCGGGAAAAGTTTTTACTGTCACTTGGTTGCAATTAAGCTCCGTTGTTTCAAATATATAAGCCCTCGTTTTTTCTTTACTTTGAAAAATTTTTCAATGGCTTGAAAAATGTTCCCCATGTGGGGATTTCAACAATCTCAAATGTCAGTTCTCAAATTTAACCAAGAATTTTTTCTTAAACTTAGAAATCTTAAATTTCAATCTTTCATATTAGGAAGAGTGATTTGCAGTGTATTAAGAATTTGGCAAAACCAGGAGATTGTTGGACTAGACCAGACAAGGGTAACGGAGTGGTTATTTTGAATAAATCGGACTACATAAACAAAACTAATGAAATCCTAAGTGATCTTACTAAATTCAACACAAATTCTAGAACCTGTAAATAAAGTCATTGTAAGGTTAGAAGCCCAGGTTAATAGATTTCTGTCACGACTAAAGTCCTTAAAGATAATAAAAAATGATACTTACTCTCAGTTGTTCGCATCTGGTGCTAATCTTGCTCAATTATACTGTCTGCCTAAAATCCATAAAGCTGGAACACCTCTCCGTCCTATTTTAGCTTCGTATAACTTACCCACCTTTCAATTGGCAAAATTTGTTGTTCGTCTCCTGTCCCCCTTTGCGAAAAAGTTTACACTATAAATAACTCGTTTGAATTCAAAAAGAACTCTGGGTAAAAACTTCGATTCAAAAAAGTTTTTTTGTCAGTTTTGATGTAAAGTCACTTTTCACAAATGTACTGTATCTGAAACTATTGCCATTATTTTAGATAGGGTTTTAGCTCAGTTGATAATTTTCATGGTTTCATTGTCTCATTTGAAGGAACTTTTAGAATTGGTCTTCAAACAATGCTATTTCACTTCAACAATAAGGTTTACCAACAAATTGATGGGGTAGGGATGGGATCACCAGTCGGACCGCTAGCAGCTGACTTTTTATGACTCATTTAGAAAGTGTAATTTTTAGACAATCTCCCACTCATCTCAAGCCAATTTTCTATCGACGCTTCTTGATGATTCGATAGCAGTCTTTGATAATGCGGTACAAGCGCAACAATTCTTTAACTTCCTAAATTCTTTGCACCCCAATAAACGTATACAATGGAAACTGAGCAAAATGGCTCCCTCCCCTTCTTAGATCTTTTAATTTCGAAAAACGGTGATTCTATTACTACATCAGTTTATAGGAAACCCACTTTCACTGGTTTGGGCATGATTTTTTTAGTTTACTGATTTCAACTATAGATGTCTTGTATTAAAACTCTCCTGTCAGAGGATATAATTTGACCTCTAATTTTACCTTACTTAATGATGAATTTAATAATCTAAGATCATACTTTACTAATAATAGTTTTCCTGTTCAATATGTAGACAAACTAATTAGATCCTTCTTAAATAATGTTTATAGCCCTCAACTTCCATGTATACAGTGCCGAAGGATATAAAATATTTCTTGGTACCTGAAATGGGTCCCTTGAATAAGGAATTTAAGCTTAAATTTACAAAATGTTAAGGAAATTTTTTTATCATACTGATTTCCGCATCATATTTATTAATAAAACGTCTTTAGGTAGCTTTTTCTCAGCGAAGGATCGAACCCTGACTCGTTGCGTAGCGGTGTTGTATATTTATTTACCTGCCCTAGGTGTCTCCTTGGGAATTACATCGGCAGCACTGTTCGCTCTCTCAGGGCTAGATTTATTCGCATATGGGAATAAGTGGCCGAACAGGTAAAATTTTAAAAACTAAGGAAGCCTCCAGCATACGTGAACTAGCATCAAATGCAAAATTGATGTCACTTTAGACAATTTTAAAATTCTTGGTGTAATACTTGTCCCAACTCACTAAGAATTTTAGCATCCTTTTCATTAAAGCATTGTCCCCTAGTCTGAATGTTGACTCATCGTCCGTCCCTCTCAATCTGCTATGATCCCTCCTCCTTCCCCAATTCCTTATAATCCCTCCTTCCCCTATCTCCCTCGCCATCTTCATTCCCGTCTCCTCTGCTCAAATTAGTCGGCCTCGGATACTGCTGTGTAAGGTAGATAGCTCCATTGTTCCAGTGTACTATTGGTAATTTTTCCAGTGTATTAATTTCACATTTACTACATGTATTAAAAATAACTTCTTAATTTTGATATGTAAATCTGTATAACTTAGAACTTAACCCTCTTTTCTCAGTCTTTTAAAATTTGTCTTTACGAATAGGTTATAGAAATTTCTGTTGTTTTTCATTCAAATTGATTTTAATTTCACATTGTTATTAAACAGCCTGAAGATGAGCGTATTGCTCGAAACGTTCATGGCATTTACATTTCTCCTTGTCATTGGATTTCTACTAAATATTAAATTGAAGCTCTGTAGAAGCAACCCGCATAATATATTAATATATATATATATATATATAATATATATATATATACAGAGTGACCCAAAAGTCAGGCACCATGGGATTATGCATTTTCAATGCAAATATCTATACATTTGCGTTGAAAATACATAATCTAATGGTAGTTGACTTTTGAACCACTGTATATATATGTATATATATATATATATATATAGAGAGAGAGAGAGAGAGAAAAGGGGGTGGGGTAAACTCTGGCCAAAATATTATAATTACCAGTGAAAGTTTACTCTTTTATACTCTTTAGGGCAATTCAGTTAATTCATTATTAAAAACTGAATCGGTAATAATAAAAATGATCTTATTACATAAATAATTTTAAACTCTATTTTCAATACTTCCTTCGGTACTGAAACTGGAGTAGGGTAAGAAAGTCTTATCTTGCTGAGAATCAGATCCTGTTGCTCCACTCATTTTAACTCCAGGATATACGCGTAAATCCTAAAGAAAACTTATGGAAAATAACAAAAATGTAAATGAAATTAGAAATTAATAATGAATAAAACAAAATTGATTTCGGGTCTAATTCAAGTCTCGCAACAAAGTACTGAAACTGGAGTACAGTTATTATTAGATAAGGGTTCTTAAAGATACTGTATCTTCATTATTTTTATTGCATGAAACAGTATATATATATATAATATATATATATATATATATATATATATATATATATATATATAAACAAACAACAACAGGGAAAAGGAAAAAAGAAACACGAAATCCGAGCGCTTTCGTGATATATTCACATCTTCAGGGACAAGATTTCTTTCTTTCTCGTCCCTGAAGATGTGAATTATCACAAAAAGCGCTCGGATTTCGTGTTTCTTTTTCCTTTTCCTGTGGTTGTTGCTTATAATAAGATCACGTGTTATTCTGTGATTTTACTGCATATATATATATATATATAATGAATAAAACCACGAAGGGAAAAGAAACACAAAGTGGTGCTCAAGCGCTTTCGTCTAATGACATCCTCAGTAACACTGAAGTAAAAGGAGAGTTCAAGACAATATAGAGGTTACAAAAATACAGATATATATATATATATATATATATAATTATATATATATATATATATATATATATATATATTAAGTATATATAATATATATAATATATAATATATATAATAATATATATATATATATATATACTGTATTTTTGTAACCTATATATTGTCTTGAACTCTCCTTTTACTTCAGTGTTCCTGAGGATGTCATTAGACGAAAGCGCTTGAGCACCACTTTGTTTCTTTTCCCTTCGTGGTTTTATTCATCATAAATACTTTTCACGTGTCTCTTTCGTGAAATAATTTTCATGTATATATAACCTTTGGTTAGCTTCCGCCCGAATTGTTCATTCTGACAAAGGTCAAGCTTTTCACTCCACCTTAGACCTACAGTTTAACGTGGAATCCGAACCACGCCCCATCAGCAGCCCAGCGTCTCTACACCACGAGGCGTGTGTGTGTGTATATATATACTATAATATATATATATATATATATATATATATTATATAATATATTATATATATATATATATATATATGTGTGTAAAAATGAACCAAAATAATTCCCATATTCCTATATTATCTTATCCTTCATGTAATTCTTGTATTCATTTATATAGTCTCTGTATCCATTGTAAGAAAAAGTATCCATTTTAAAAATTCATGTGTTATATGGTTCATGTATAATCTTATATATTTAACTTTATATAATGCCTATACTCATATGTATGTACGTGTGTGTATTCATTTTTACATAAGGACCAAAATCGCCCAACGCGAGTTTGGATAAAATATTTGATTCACTTTTACTTTGCTAAATAATTGGTGACCTGTTGTTTTTTAAAATCTCATAATCATTTTTTTTAGATTTCGCTTAATAAGGAATCCTGTTAAGCTTTGCAATGTTCACATTTTGTATACACTCCCATATATATATATATATGGGAATGAACTCAGAATGGTTCCCTGAGGTTTTTTATGATACATACAGACCGTGCATGGAACAAGGAACTCTTCTAGGATAATAAAATCCACTATAGTCCAAATAAGTAATGGTAAATGACAAATACCATAGTTTTTCTTTTTCATGATGCTAGCCCGACGCGGGCAGTCACTAGCAAAGAGGTCCCAAAAATATAGCTTTCCTCACCATTACTTATTCGGACTATAGTGGATTTAATTATCCTAGAAGAGCTCCTTGTTCCATGCACGGTCTGTGTGTGTATATATACAGGGTGGGGCACGGGAACCAAGTGTTTTTGGAATAATCAGGAAATGATATTTATTTTGTAAAGAAATATATTGGTAGAACAACATTCGTAAGAACATAGCATTTCATATCATAATAATCATGTACCGAAAATTATATCTGGCATATGATGTCCTTGGCCGTCGACGCATTGTTGAAGGCGTTTACGAAAATTGGCCTCCACTCTTCCCAGCAGGTCTCTGTTGATTTGGATGATTTGTTGACGGATCGCTTCCTTCAATGCATCTAATGTACAGGGCTTGTCCTCGTAGACACGTGACTTGAGGTACCCCCATAGAAAGAAGTCACATGTGGACAAGTCAGGGGACCGAGGGGGCCATGCAATGTCACCAAATCTCGAAATGAGATGGTTGGGAAACAGGGGGCGAAGAACAGCCATTGACGCTCTGGCGGTGTGGCGTGGCCCCATCTTGCTGAAACCACAAATGTCGACGAGCAATACGCCTTCTTCGTAACTCAGGGATGAAAAAGGTGTTCACCATCTCAATGTAACGCCCAGATGTTATGGTAACGGTAACCCCATTTTGTTCGAAGAAATAGGGACCGATGACGCCAAACTTTCCCACCGCGCACCAAACTGTAACCTTAGGGCTATGCAACGGTTTTTCATGGAGTTGTCGCGGATTTTCAGCAGCCCAATACCGACAGTTTTGATTGTTGACGGCCCCATTAAGGTGGAAATGGGCTTCATCACTCATTACCACCATCATGTTTTCATTCTGCTCATAAAGTGCAAGCATTTCTAACGTCCACTGCTCCATGATGGCACCTGAAAGATAAAGGTGAGTGTTAGTTAAAGTTAAATGCTATGAACCCAGGAATGGAATGCTACCTACCGCACGCCCCTTCCATTCCTAATGGCCGATTACTAGCTATTCAAAAAACACTTGATTCCCGTGCCCCACCCTATATAACATAGCAGCTCAGCAGTTAATATCGACGTATATAAAAGTAAAAGACGAACAGATTTGCAGTTCAGTGCAAATTGAATTCATTCGTGGGAGGTTGACCTTAACTGGAAAGTGAGTTATAAAACTGAGTTTCTGTTATAACTGCAATATTTGCAATAAGTAATTGATTATTTGAAGCTCGTAATTGTGAAATAACTTATACTCGAACTAATTACCTTACCAGCGTTAATATATATATATATATATATATATATATATACATATATATACAGTATATATATATATATATATGGGCTTGCATCATGAAAAAGAAAAACTATGGTATTTGCCATTTACCATTACTTATTCGGGACTATAGTGGATTTAATTATCCCAGAAGAGTTCCTTGTTCCATGCACGGTATGTGTGTATCATATATATATATATATATATATATATATATATATATATATATATATATATATCCATGCACCTAGGTTGTGTAGTGGTTAGCGTCACTGACTACAAATCCATCGGCCCCGGGATCCAGACCCGGTGACGGCAGGAGGCGCGCAGCAAAACTCAGCTGTTCATCCTTCCACACCATAAAAAAATTGGTTGGTAAATAAATGGGTACCCTCGATAACTTAGTGGTTCAGACTTCAGACGCTGTGCCGCTGGTGTAGCGTGGTTTGGATTCCACGTTAAACTGTAGGTCTAAGGTGGAGTGACAAGCTTGACCTTCGTCAGAATGAACAATTCGGCCGGAAGTAAAACCAAGGTTAACCAAGGTGTATATACCATGTGCCCCCTCCCCAAATGTCCCTATCTCTAACTACATATTCTAAACTTAAGAAAAAAGGAATCTAAACACGAAGACAAATGTAAAATAGGTACGTAAAACACACGTATTTATTAATCTTAATTAACAATCGCCATATTTTTTCTAACACAATTCAACCTTACACAATATTCAACCTTACACAAATGTTTGACATAATTTTGGGAAATATCTCAGCTGGGATGGAGATGATTACTTCATAGACTTTGATCTCTAGGTCTTCAAGTTTCTTAGGTTTGGTAGAATAGTTTTTGTTTTTTATGTAGCCCCTCCCCCCCAAAAGGGGCAGGGGTGTGAGATCAGGTGAGTATGGGGGCCATTCCACTGGCCCATGAAGGAAATTTAGTCGTCTGGGAAAATGCTTCCTCAAAAAGTTGCGAATTTTATAAGCAGTGTGCGGAGGTGTGCTGAGGTAATGCAGTTATTTCTTATACGGGACAAACTAATTAGTTGTAGTATCTGACGATATAAATTTTGTGTTACCGTTGCTGCTTTTCCAGTTTCATTCTCAAAGAAATAGGTACCTACTCTATCATACACCCAACAGTGACTCAGATACTGAGTTTAGCAACACTACGTGGAAGCTCTATTGGAGCGCCAGCATGATTTCCCCAGTAACGAAAGTTATTAATCTCTCTAAACGGATGTACATAACACTCGTCGTTGAAGTGTATGTGTTTCAAAAATTCAGGATCTTCTTCTAGATTTGCTAACTTTAATTCGGTATGAAGTATACGATGCAGAGGGGTTCGTGAAATACCTACTTCTGCTGACAAACGTCGAATTGATTTCTGCGGACTGCGCGCAATAATTTCATGAGCCATATTTGCGTGTCGCGCAGCTCTTGTGGATCGTCGCCTACCACTGTTACCTTTATGCTGATTGCCGACATTTCCTTTTGTTTGAAATTTTCTAACAATTCATGATATTGTGTTTCTATCGAGTGAATCACTTCCTGTCCTATCCACTCCTATGCCGATGATTCCACTCTTCACTTCTCCACCCGCTTCACAAAGCGTCCCTCTCGACAGTCACTCCATGCTTCGCGTGGGACAGCTATGATGCACCTGACCTCTGATCTTTCTATTATTTCTGACTGGGATAGGGGAAAACCTCGTGGCTTTCAGTGCTTCAAAAACTCAGCTTCTTCATGTGTCTACTCGTGACAATCTTCCACACGACTATCCCCTTTCCTTCAACAATACATACGGTAACTCAATCCTTCCTCTTCTCTTAACATTCTTGGCGTTTCTTTTCCTCGTTTTCTTTCATGGAAAAATCACATATACTCTCTTCCTAAAACAGCTTCTAAAAGGCTAGGTTGCTGTACCAGCTCCACAGTTTCTTCAATCATTTTAATTCGCCCAACCTTTAATCACTAGGTTTTAAAAGTTAAATTGAATAAAATCATATAAAATCTATTTCGTGTTTCGACTTTCCATAAGTTAAGCCTACTCACACACACGCTCCCGAGTCAGCATTTATGCAGTTAAACGAAATTCACTACAGAAATTCGTTAAAATTTGTAATGCAGAATAAGTTCGATATAGCAGATATCATTATAAGTAAATAAAAATTATGCTAATACAGTGAAAATCATTATATTAAAAGCCAACCACTGTCCGCCTCTGTATGGAATATGCTTCTCATGTCTGGGGTGCTTCAACCTACACAGTTCTACTTGACTGGCTGGAATCAAAGGCTTTTCGTCTCATCAATTCTCCGCCTCTTACTGACTTTCTTCAATTGCTTTGCTTTGTCGCAATATTGCCTCACTTTTTCTTTACTATTGCTATTATAACGGACAATGCTCTTCTGAACTTTCTAACTGCATGCCTCCTTATTTTAGGAGAACACGCAGTACCAGACATTCAGTTCATTCTCATTCCTTTCCTGTCAAACTCTCTAATACAACGGTTAATCGGTATTTTCAATCTTTTATCCACTCAACAGGTAAACTCTATAACAATCTTCCTCAATCCATCATTCCCCCTGTCTATGACTTCCAGTGGCGTACATAAGGGGGGGCATAGGCCCCATTGTAAAAATTATTACTACTCTCATTAAAGATATTTGAAAAAGAGTTTCAAAAATCGATAACTTTGCAACATTCACCACAAAAAATCTTGATGTCATATGGAATTTCAGTTATTTTATGGTTACCAGGACAATTTAGGCCTGTTCAAAAATCAACTTTTTCTTATTTTCATAGGTTTCTGTACATTTTCCCATGCTTTTTGACCTGGAAAAGCCGAAAATCACAACTATTTTGACCTAGGATGTTGGGAAGCATTGCCGCATGGAGCTTTAAATTTTCTGCCTTGAAATCGGCCAAAGCGCCAATTCCGGGGTCCCTTGAATTATGTTTTGCACTTTAACTTTTGATCTAAACAAGATAGAGCAACAAATTAGGTATCAAATGAAAGAGCATAAAATTAATAAATAATAATAATAATAATAATAATAATAATAATAAATAAATAATAATTAATAATAATAATAATAATAATTATCTATCATTTTTCAGGAAACAACAGAAACTCAATCAGAATCTAGAAAACCATCTACAAGTTACAACTTCACAATGGCATTAAGCAAGGAGCTGAGGGAGCTCCGTGGGCGCACAGTTGATATCTCAGAACCTCCACGTACTGTCCACAGGCAGGTGTCAACTGGGCCATCTACCAGATCTCTCACTGAAACTTTCCTGGTTGGATACCCTTCAGCTTTTATCAGTGGTTCCCAGCTTCCCACCAACAGACAGGCGTTCCAGTATTTCCTTAATCTTCAGAATTTACCGGAAAATGCAGGGAGGCCCATGGTTCAAGACCTTGCATATGAAACAGTTGAATCTATCATCCCATTCTGGCAGATGGCTAGGATCAAGACAATGACCAAGTACAACGCAATGAAGCTCTTCATGAAACTACATGAGAAACATCGTGCTCTGGTGAAAAGCAAAGGAAGAGCAAGTAACCCTGGAGGAAAAAGAGGAGCATTTGTGCTGGAATTAGACAGCCTGTTCGATATAGGAGCTCCAGATGCAATCCAGGAAATACAGAACAACAGACTGTTATCCAGAGAGAAGAAAGATGAGGATATCAGGTTCTACGAAGACCAAAAGACTGAGAGGAAAGGTCATATGTCTGGTCATGACAAGATTTTTGAGACAAGATCCCTGCAGCAAGCAGCGAGGAATGAAAGACTGCAGCATAGACAAGAACAAGGTAAAACTAATTACTTTGAACGTTACAAAAAGTTTTAAGTTTTACTCCATTGCGATATTTAGCATGTACTTAACAATTACTGTCTTAACATGTTGTACTATTTTACAGCTGCAGCAGAACAAGAGGCAGTTGTTCATGTGGATGACATTACCTGGGGTGACTCAACTGACAACGACGCTAACACAGAGGACATGGATTACCATCAGCCTCGTCCTGGATGTTCTCACCATCAAGACCAGGGCCGGATTAACCATTAAGCAAAATAAGCCCGTGCTTAGGGCATCAAGGGAAGGGGGGCACCACAGAAATTTTCCATTGTCGGATTTACCATGGATTTATTATACTATTATAATCGCGGCTTATAGCCTATAAGCTGTTGAAAACTGAATTATATATATTCATATATAGTATTTATTTTTTTTCATTGTTTGAATTTGTAGTGAACAACAACCCTATTGAGAGAATAAATATATTTCGTTGTAATCACACACTTTACGCTTTGCGTTATTATTTTGTTTATATCAAATCTTTGAGCGCCATATTAAAAATACATATAGATTAAATATTTTCGTGTGCTATAGTAAATGTAAAAACAAGATTCAGTCATGCTGAACTTTATAAAATAATTGTAGAAGACAATATTGAGTGTGCCTTCCCAAATGTAGAAATTGCCTTTCGTATATTTTTAACATTAATGGTCACAAATTGCTCAGCTGAGCGTTCATTTTCTCAGTTGAAGTATATTAAAAATACCAACAGAACAACTATGCAACAAGGCAGGCTGGATGCCTTATCTCTACTAAGTATAGAAGCAGATGTGTTACGTAAGATTAGTTTTGAGGATCTGATCAAAGACTTTGCAATTAAAAAAAGTAGGAGAAAACTTTTCAAATATAAATGAAGTGGAAGTATACAAAAATAAACATTATTTTCCATCTTACTGTAAGTTTTGTTTCATTTCAAAAAATAAAATTTTATTTTATGGTTTATTTTTGTTTATATTTTGAATTACATATATATGGGGCACCAAAATCTTTTAAGTGCTTAGGGCCTCTAAAGGTCTTAATCCGGCCCTGATCAAGACACTGTGACTAGTGTGACTTTGACGTTTCCAAGGAAGGTCATGGAATGTGATGTCATCTGCAATACAGCTGATCGTCTTGGTTTATTAGACAATCAAGTTACTGCCATGGTTTCTGCCACCTTGAAAGCTGGAGGGGCTGATCTGGATAACTTCGTCATCTCAACCTCAACAACACGTCGCAACAGAATGCTGTCCAGGTATAATATCAGCCAGAGTCACATGTCCAAGTTTTGTGAAAACCCCCCACAGTACGCTGCCTTACACTGGGATGGAAAGTTGCTCAAAGATGTCTTGGGCAGTGAACCTGGAAGTACCTCAGAGACTTTAGCTGTGCTAGTGTCTGGTCCACCTTCGTACACTGAAGGAAAGTTATTGGGAGTACCTGTCATCGACAATTCTTCTGGCACAGCTCAGGCTGAGGCTTCAATGGATTTACTGGAGACATGGGAACTTATGGATAATGTTACTGCCCTTGTTTTTGACACTACATCCAGTAACAGTGGAGTTCACAGAGGAGCTGCCAAACTGCTAGAGAAAATGCTGAACAAAAAGGTGTTTTATCTGGCCTGTCGACATCACATCCTGGAAATCCTAGTAGGAGCAGTTTGGGAGAAGCTGTTTGGGAAGGTGAAGGGGCCAGATAATCCCTGGTTTGAGCATCTGAAGGATGTTTGGACGGACTTGTCCAAGGAAAACCCAAAGATGCTGGCTATCAACAGCAAATGGCTGAAGGAAAAGAAGAAGAACAGTGAAGAAATACTCCAAGACATTCTAACAGCAGAAAGGCTTCCAAGAGTCGACTACAGGGAAATGGCTGAACTGACAGTCATTGTTCTTGGAGGAACGCCTCCTCGAGGTATTCACTGGAGTCGACCAGGCGCCATTCATCAGGCCAGATGGATGGCCAGAAACCTGTACTCCATGAAAATGCTGATGTTTGCAGATCAACTTGAGTACGACGAAGACACTGTATCAAAGCTGGAAAGACTCAACACCTTCCTTGCGCTGTTCTACACTCCTGTATGGATGATGTCGATGTCTGCTGCAGATGCTCCCGTGAATGATCTAAGTCTAATCCAGGACATGTTGAAGTACAAGAAAACTGACCCAGAGCTTGCTGATGCAGTGCTTAATAAGATGGAAAACCACAAATGGTACCTGACGCAGGAAGTCGTGCCATTTGCCCTGTTCAGCAGTAGATTGAGTGACACATTGAAGCATGACATTGCTGCCCAGTTACATGCCACTGAGAAGCCAGACAGCTTCAGAACAGGAAAGCCTCTATTCCAGAGAGTCACAGCTAAGACCACCCTGGTTGATCTCATTGGCCCAGAATCACATTTCCTGCTGGACACACTGAACACTGGATCCGAGTGGTTTCTGGAACCTGTCACGTCTTGGCCACAGAATGAGGACTACAGAAAAGCATTGGACTATGTTAAGAATCTGAAAGCGGTGAATGACATTGCTGAACGTGGTGTCAAGATGATGAGCGACTTTGCAAATGTCATAACAACAGATGCCAAGCAAAGGGACTATCTCCTTCAAGCTGTGGAGTTCAACAGACGCCGCTTTGACAGCTTCAAGAAACAAACTCTCAACAACTGACTGTGTAAATGTCATTATGAAATTAATCATCATGTAATGCTTTCACTTCTTGATCGATTAGACTTGTGACAAAATGTTAATCTCAAATTTGTGTCATGAATAAGGCGCCTTGTCTGCCTTGAGTGTGAGAAAACGAATTTTGTGATATTTCTGAAATCTTTGTATGTACCAATGTGCCATTTCTTGTTCCAAGACTATCATAATTGTATAAGTTAGAAAGAGGATTAAAAACACTTTAATTTGGTGCCTATTTTGTTGCTCTATCTTGTTTAGATAAAAAGTTATAGTGCAAAACATGATTCAAGGGACCCCGGAACTGGTGCTTTTGGCCGATTTCAAGGCAGAAAACTTAAAGCTCCATGCGGCAATGCTTCCCAACAACCTAGGTCAAAATGGTTGTGATTTTCGGCCTTTTCATGTCAAAAAGCATGGGAAAAAGTACAGAAACCTATGAAAATAAGAAAAAGTTGATTTTTGAACAGGGCTACAGGACATGTTATTAACTCAAAATTCAAAAGCAATTTTGGCTGGCTTAGGAACGTTTATATATGTCTTTATACGTACGATTAATTTGTGCAAATTTAATTCTTTGCCCCTATAAATTGGAAATAAAATACAACTGAAGCCTTCCAAGACAATTAATTTTGATTCCAAATCAATCATCATCAATTTTGAGCTGACACACAAACACACACAATATATTCGCTTTCGTCTAATGACATCCTCAGGAACACTGAAGTAAATAAAGAGTTCGAGTCTATATATAGGTCACAAAAAATATATATATATATAAAGGGTGATCCAGAGAAATGGGACCCAAAAGAAACCCCTGTAACTCTTAAAGTATAAGTCCTTTTATAAAATCATACGCATCATTCGAAAGAGGATAGTTACAAGTTTGTACAGGATTGTATAGGTTTTGACAATACAAGACAAGATAAGATACAAAACAAAATAAAAGTGTTAGTTAAAACTAACCCTTCAAGATGACTGCATGGACTGTGGAACAGCTGCGTTTCATAACTGAGCAATATTATGAGCATGGAAGAAGTGTAGTTTCAGCTCAAAGATCTTTCAAGACAAATTTTCAGATGTCAAAATCACCTTCTAAGAAAGTAATCCGTCGGTGTGTCAGAAATTTTTCCCTAACTGGCAGCATTGGAAAAAGAAAACCAACTGGAAGAGTGCGCACAGCAAGGATAGACGAGATCATTAACAGAACTCATGAAATTGTACAGGATAATCCTAACATAAGCATCAGACGTGCTTCTCAGCTGTTAGGAGTTGGATATGGAACAACACACCGTATATTCAAGCAAAATTTAATGCTCTTTCCATATAAAATTCAAACAGTGCAACAACTAAACTATGGAAAAACTATACGCGCTCACAACATGGTATCATATGTGGTACATTTATTTCATAATTAAATATAAATTATTAATTAATTGAATTAAATATCTATACAAAATTGCCTCGGGATTGGCGACATAGCCTATTGGGAATGAAATAATTGAATTGCCATACGTACAAAGAACCTGTACGTATGAATCAGCCCCACATAGCAACAAGAAAACCCAATTTATTATTTAGTCTACCAAAAGGTAGTAGACACAACAAAATCATGCTAGTTCGGCAAATAATACACCAGAACCAAGGAACGGCTCTCAGGGCTGTTTATGTTACAGCGAAGCTTTAAACTGGGAGGATGTCTTTGTCCCCCCTCTAGTTCTGAGTGAATTCCTTATAATTTAAAACCTAATGACTAAAAAAGGATAGGCCTATTCCTTCAGGGGTTTATATAGTGACTGCCTATATTAATTACCTTAAGTAAATTCGTCGCGAAACTCGATCGTGGCGGCCCTACACCGAAGATGATCGTAACGCCCTACATCGAAGCAAACAAAGACCCAACAAAAATAAGGTGAGGCAAATTATTTTCATTCTAGTATACTGTACGTCGCGCAAATCCCGACGCTAGAATTACCGTAATCACTTAAATATAAAAAGGTCCTTTAAACACCTACATATTCATAACTCTCTAACGAAAAAGCATAGGGCTTTTGTCGGTAACCCTCCACTGAAATCTGCTGGAAATTTTCAGCGGATGAGGGCACAGGCAATCAACCCATAGCCCTATATAGTTTTTTCATATGGTGGCCCTGTGAAGGGGAACTAACCCCTTTAAAATTTACACTGACACACGTAGTGGCTAGGCTTAACTCAGTAGGCCTAACCCTAATTTCAACCGTAACCCCACTATAGTTTTCATATGGTGGCCTAAGCAACTGGGAACCGATTCCTTTACCTTTACACTAATCGAAAACAAAGGCTTGTTCATTTAACAGGCATAACTTATTTTAGGTCCTAAAAAAATAGGCCCGCAACATTAAGCCTATTTAATAGGTCCTACTCTACAAACTCAAAACTAAGCCTTGTTAATTTAACAGGCTTAACTCATTTGAGGTCCTATATAAAATAATAGGCCCAAACATAAGCCTACTTGGTAGGCCCAACAAATAGGCATATTTAGTAGGCCCACCTAACTTTACCTTACATAATAGGCCTACCTCTTAAAGTAGGCCTTACTCTTTACACTCAAGGCCTATCCTAACTAAAAACACTAAATTTATAATTGAACCTGTGGTGTAGGTTATAAAATTTATTTCAGCAATTTAACTTACTCATTAACATCACAAAATTCGACTCAGACCTGTAACATCACAAAATTCGACTCAGACCTGTAACATCACAAAATTCGACTCGAACTGTAACATCACAAAATTCGACTCGAACTGTAACATCACAAAATTCGACTCGAACTGTAACATCACAAAATTCGACTCGAACTGTAACATCACAAAATTCGACTCGACTGTAACATCACAAAATTCGACTCGAACTGTAACATCACAAAATTCGACTCGAACTGTAACATCACAAAATTCGACTCGAACTGTAACATCACAAAATTCGACTCGAACTGTAACATCACAAAGACCTAAAGCAATTGCACGAATTCAAACCTACACCCACCTAACACCTATTCGTGACCCTATTCCAACCTATTCCGAAGTCCTATTTGACATATAGGCATACCAAGTCCTATTTGACATATAGGCCCAACCTATTTCGAAGTCCTATTTGACATATAGGCCCAACCTATTCGAAGTCCTATTTGACATATAGGCCCAACCTATTCCAAGTCCTATTTGACATATAGGCCCAACCTATTCTAAGTCCTATTTGACATATAGGCCCAACCTATTCCCTATTCGAAGTCCTATTTGACATATAGGCCCAACCTATTCTAAGTCCTATTTGACATATAGGCCCAACCTATTACCTATTCGAAGTCCTATTTGACATATAGGCCCACCTATTACCTATTCGAAGTCCTATTTGACATATAGGCCCAACCTATTCTAAGTCCTATTTGACATATAGGCCCAACCTATTCCAAGTCCTATTTGACCAATATAGGCCCAACCTATTCCAATTCCTATTTGACCAATATAGGCCCAACCTATTCCAATTTGACATATAGGCATAAAACAGACAAGGCTTGATATAAGGGTCTCAAATGCAACGTTTGAGGATCTTTACTCAGCCAAATTGATTAACCTAACCCAAAACCCAAAAATAAAACCCTATAACAAAATACACATTTACACACATACGTACGGTACAGTATATAAATATATACATACGACTTCAAACATCCAATTCTTCTTTTAAAAGAAGAATCACAACAGATTTCATCACCAAACATACACACACACATACACACACACACGTACGGTACAGTATATAAATATATACATACGACTTCAAACATCCAATTCTTCTTTTAAAGAAGAATCACAACAGATTTCATCAACAGACACATACATTCCTTGCAAACAGATTGGATTCCTTCAAAACCCCAAACCTTCCAGACCTACCTGTAGGATACAACATTTACTCATTCATAACTACGGGTATTAACTTCATTGGAGTGGTGAATCCAAGTTTTGAAGACCAACTGGATTCGGAGGAATGACAACACACACACACACACACACACACACTACTCTTTCAATGTGTCTCAAACACAACAACCTGTCTAAACATAACCAAGGATCGGAGAGTAAAAGCTTTTATTGCTGCGCTCTGATTCTGTGCACATAATTTTGTGCCAAAAATTATATGGTTAGACAGTGACACGTACAAACAAACTACTACTCCAAAGGGCTTGGCCTACCCTTGGCCATAGCCCAACAAATTCATCAAAGGGCTGATGGCCTACCCTTGGCCATAGCCCAACAAATCATCAAAGGGCTGATGGCCTACCTTGGCCATAGCCCAACAAATTCATCAAAGGGCTGATGGCCTACCCTTGGCCATAGCCCAACAAATTCATCAAAGGGCTTGGCCTACCTTGGCCATAGCCCAACAAATTCATCAAAGGGCTGATGGCCTACCCTTGGCCATAGCCCAACAAATTCATCAAAGGGCTGATGGCCTACCTTGGCCATAGCCCAACAAATTCATCAAAGGGCTGATGGCCTACCCTTGGCCATAGCCCAACAAATTCATCAAAGGGCTGATGGCCTACCCTTGGCCATAGCCCAACAAATTCATCAAAGGGCTGATGGCCTACCTTGGCCATAGCCCAACAAATTCATCAAAGGGCTGATGGCCTACCTTGGCCATAGCCCAACAAATTCATCAAAGGGCTGATGGCCTACCTTGGCCATAGCCCAACAAATTCATCAAAGGGCTGATGGCCTACCCTTGGCCATAGCCCAACAAATTCATCAAAGGGCTGATGGCCTACCTTGGCCATAGCCCAACAAATTCATCAAAGGGCTGATGGCCTACCTTGGCCATAGCCCAACAAATTCATCAAAGGGCCTTGGCCTACCTTGGCCATAGCCCAACAAATTCATCAAAGGGCTGATGGCCTACCTTGGCCATAGCCCAACATTCATCAAGGGCTGATGGCCTACCTTGGCCATAGCCCAACAAATTCATCAAAGGGCTTGGCCTACCTTGGCCATAGCCCAAATTCATCAAGGGCTGATGGCCTCCCTTGGCCATAGCCCAACATATTCATCAAGGGCTGTGGCTCTCCTTGGCCATAGAACAAACAACATTGGTCTTGTGGCCTCCCTTGGCCAGAGACCAAACAACAAGGGTCTTGTGGCCTCCTTTGGCCAGAGACCAAACAAAAAGGGTCTTGTGGCCTCCCTTGGCCATAGGCCAAACAACACAAAAACAGTACAGGATTCAAAGCCCCAAGCCCTCCAGATCTACCTGTGGAGGAGTAAATTTACTCCACTAAAACTACGGGTATTGACTAGTCTGAAGTGGTAGGAGGTTTGAATACAGTACAAACTCTTTCTAATTCTCCTAAATTAAATGAACAAATAACAAAAGACAACAATGGGAACATTGAACCAAACAATTACACGAAAACACTTGGAATGCTTTGGTTTTTAAAACAGAATTCCGAACACGATGACACTCTTTGCACAAAGAGTTATAACTTAAATCCAAATGCCGATACAAAAAGACAAGTGCTTTCAGAATCATCCAAAATTTTCGACCCCATTGGATTATATTTACCAGCAACCATAAGATCCAAAACCCTTTTGCAAGACTTATGGAAAAAGAAAATTGATTGGGATGAACCACTTTCAGTGGAAGACCAACTTCATTGGAAAAAATTAGCCACAGACTTGAACAAAGTTCAAGACATCTACGTACCAAGATGTGCTGGCTACAGATTGAAATCGCAAACACTACACATTTTTACAGATGCCAGCACACAAGCTTATGGGTGTTGTGCCTATTTAACAAGTGAAAATGAAAGTAACTTGGTTTATTCAAAGGCAAAAGTGGCACCCTTAAACCAAAAGAAAACTGTACCACAACTTGAATTATTAGCTGTCTCATTGGGAGTTAAAACAGCAAACTTTCTTTCACAAGTGTATAAAGAAGTTGACATAACAAACATTTACTTAAGGACAGACAGTCAAATTTGTCTAACATGGGTGACCAACACAGATACAACTTCTTGCAAAAATATATTTGTGAAAAACAGACTAACAGAAATCAAAACTGCAAACACAAACCTTGGTATCAAATTTAGGTACATAAAAACAAAAGAGAATCCTGCAGACTTTTTGACAAGAGGGCTCTCTTACAAGCTGTTGAAAACAAATAAAATCTGGTATGAAGGGCCCGAATGGCTAACATGTGAGGATCTTTGGCCAGCCAAAGTAGTTAACCTCACACTCAACTCTACAACAACTGAAAAGATCACTGAGGACAAACCTATATTTGACTATCACCTTTATTCAGACCTCAACAAACTCTTGAGAATTACAGTCTATTGCTGCAAGTTTGTCAATAGCTACCTTCTCAAACACTGTCCTCAGAAAGCCTTTTCTAACTTAACAGAAACTGCAACAAAATACTGGCTCAAACAGATACAAGCTTCAGAATTTGACAAGGAGTTGAAGTATCTTAGGTCCAGTAGCACATTAAACAAAGGTATTCCTTCACTTGTCATGGATCTAAATCTGTACCTGGATACAGAGGGTCTGATAAGGTGTAAAGGAAGGCTTAACAAGTCAACTTTGACTTACAACTCTAAGCACCCAATTCTTCTTCCAAGGAGAAATCACTTCACAAAACTCATCATCAGGGATACCCACACAACACCCATGACAAAGAGAGCTGAGAAAACTTACTGGCTACCAAAGGGTAGAACTGAAACAAAGAAAATTTTAAACACATGCATTCCTTGTAAACGTATCCATTCACGACCCTTTAAGACCCCAAGCCCTCCAGACCTACCTGTGGAACGAGTAACATTTACTCGGCCATTTGAAACCACGGGTATTGACTACACTGGAGCGGTAAATGTGAGTTTTGGAGACAAAATGGATTCAAAGGAATACAAAGTGTACATTGTACTCTTCACCTGTGCTGCCACACGTGCCATATGTCTAGACATAGTAGAAGATCTGACAGCAGAAGCTTTTATTGCTGCTTTCAGACGATTTTGTGCACACAATTCTGTACCCAAAACTATATGGTCAGACAATGCCACATACTTCAAATCTGGTGAAAGAATTATTCATCAGATTTGTGACAGTGAAACAGTACAAACTCATTTAACCAAACACAACATAACCTGGAAGTACATTCCTGTTAATACACCATGGTATGGTTCAATTTGGGAAAGAAACATACAAACTGTAAAGAACTGCCTTAAAAAGACTATTGGGACAAAACATCTACAACTTTTTGAACTCATGACTATTCTGTCAGAAATTGAAAATGTTGTCAACAACAGACCATTAACTTATGTGGGAGATGGTATTAATGAGCCAGAACCTCTCACACCAAACCACCTAATTAAGGGAGAAACAGTAAACATGTTACCAGAATCTGAACATAACAGTACAGAGGATCCAGATTGGGAAATAGGACACAAAGAACTCAACACAAAATACAACATTTGACACAAATCAAGACTCAATTTATAACAAAATGGAGAGAAGAATACTTAACAAGTCTTAGAGAAAGACATAAACAATTAACAAAACAAAGTTGGAATGATTCAGTCAAAATTGGGGACATTGTGTTGATACATGACAAGACACCAAGACAACATTGGTCAATGGGAAAAGTCTTGGAACTCAAAACTGGTGAAGACGAAGTTACCAGGGTTGTAAAACTGAAAACAGCAACTGGTGAAACCACCAGAGATATCACATTACTATATCCTTTGGAGTGTGGGGCTAAATTAGAACCATTACCCCAAAGGATGGATCAGGATACTATTGGGGAGGAATCTCTCAATGTGCCTGATGTAACTCAGACTAAACCAGACAGGCCTCAAAGAAAGACTGCTTTGAAAGCCAGAAAACTTTTACAAGAAAAAATTAAGACTGGTGACTTATAAAACTTACACAAACTGAGCAAAGTTAAAATGCTTAATAACTTTACTTTAATCCCATAAATTTCCTATACCTAAAGGGAGTCAAACTGATTGACATAACTTTAACTAAACTTGAGAAGTTGGCCTCTTGAACTTTCATATTTGAATAGGTCTTGAGTAACCTCTCTTCCTAAATTTCTACTTCATTCTTTTCAATCCATTTCACATGGTTTAAACACAGTTTATCAAAAAATTTTGATCTATAACATACAAATTTTTCTCCGGCCCCCCCCAGTATATGGAAAAACTATACGCGCGCACAACATGGTATCATATGTGGTACATTTATTTCATAATTAAATATAAATTATTAATTAATTGAATTAAATATCTATACAAAATTGCCTCGGGATTGGCGACATAGCCTATTGGGAATGAAATAATTGAATTGCCATACGTACAAAGAACCTGTATGTATGAATCAGCCCCACATAGCAACAAGAAAACCCAATTTATTATTTAGTCTACCAAAAGGTAGTAGACACAACAAAATCATGCTAGTTCGGCAAATAATACACCAGAACCAAGGAACGGCTCTCAGGGCTGTTTATGTTACAGCGAAGCTTTAAACTGGGAGGATGTCTTTGTCCCCCTCTAGTTCTGAGTGAATTCCTTATAATTAAAACCTAATGACTAAAAAGGATAGGCCTATTCCTTCAGGGGTTTATATAGTGACTGCCTATATTAATTACCTTAAGTAAATTCGTCGCGAAACTCATCGTGGCGGCCCTACACCGAAATGATCGTAACGCCCTACATCGAAGCAAACAAAGACCCACAAAAATAAGGTGAGGCAAATTATTTTCATTCTAGTATACTGTACGTCGCGCAAATCCCGACGCTAGAATTACCGTAATCACTTAAATATAAAAGGTCCTTTAAAACCTACATATTATAACTCTCTAACGAAAAAGCATAGGGCTTTTGTCGGTAACCCTCCACTGAAATCTGCTGGAAATTTCCACGGATGAGGGCACAGGCAATCAACCCATAGCCCTATATAGTTTTTTCAAATAAACGATGGAGATTTCGCACGAAGACGACAATTCTGTCAATGGATCCAACAGAAGGTAAATGACACCACCAATTTTCTAGCAACTTTGATTATGTCAGACGAAGCCCATTTTCACTTGAATGGAACTGTAAACAAACAAAATTGTCGTTTCTGGGCAACAGAAAATCCATTGAATATTACCGAAGTCCCGTTGCATAGTCAGCGTGTAACTGTTTGGTGTGGTCTTACTGCATCTCAGATCATAGGGCCGTACTTTTTCGAGGATTCCACCGGAAACACGGTCACTGTAAATGGTAATCGCTACGAAAAAGTGTTGACCGATTTCCTTATTCCTAAATTAAGAGATCTTTGTCTAGAAAACCACTGGTTCCAACAAGACGGAGCTACCTGCCATACCACGAGGAACTGCATGGCAGTTTTGCATCAAACGTTTCCAGGCGAGTTAATCTCAAGATTTGGAGACGTTGAATGGCCCGCAAGGTCTCCGGATTTTTCTCCCTTAGATTATTATCGCTGGGGATATTTAAAGAGTAGGGTCTACAGAAATAACCCAACGACCTTGCAAGAATTGAAGGCCGCCATCACAAATGAGATACAGGCCATACCACCGCACACTCTTGCAAAAGTGATGCAGAACTTACAAGCGAGAACACTGGAATGCTTGGCAACTAATGGAGCATATTTGAAAGGAGTCATTTTTTAAAATAAATATGTCATAATAAACTTGTAACTCTACTCTTTCGAATGATATATAGTTTTTATGAAAGGAATTAAATATTAAGAATATTTGGCTTTTTTTTATGGGTCCCATTTATCTGGATCACCCAGTATATATATATATATATATATGTATATATATATATATATATATATATAATAATATTATAATAATAAATATAGAAATAAAAATTGTGGGAGAGCATACAAATTTGTAAGGAAAACTACCAATTTTAGCACTTTGCCCTTCTTGTCTAAATCCGTTCTGAACGAATTCAACAAGATCAAATGGATTGTTTACAACCAATTTTATAGATAATGCCTGAATGATATATAGGTCACAAAAAATAAAAAAATAAAAAAATAAATTGAAAAATAAAAATTGTAAGAGAAGCATACAAATTTATAAGGAAAAACTACCAAAGTTTTAGCACTCTGCCCTTCTTGTCTAAATCCGTTCTGAACAAATTCAAAACAACAGGATCAAGTTGAAAAAGACCTTTGCTCATGTTAAAGTTATTTGTAAGTTGGATAACAGCAGACTCAAGAATATTTCTGTTAACAATGTTGCTAGAGTGAAACAAAACTGAGGCATTATTCCAATCAGTACAGTGGGATAACTCTGACAAATGGACAAAAAGGGCACTGGACGACTGTCCCGTTCTAACGGAATATTGATGCTGTTTTACACGCGTGTGCAAATTCTTTCCCGGCTGACCAATGTAAAAGGAATCACATTGTTTACAACCAATTTTATAGATAATGCCTGAATTATTGGTAGGGCTATTTTTTACTATGATATTTTTCACAATATTGTTATATGAAAATACTACATTAATATCCAAAAGTTTAAGTACTAATACAATATTAATTAGTTATTAAGTAATGAAAGATTAGAAATGTATAGTTGTATGCAAATAGGTATATGCGGAATAAAAATCTCAATCTGTTACCTTTCTGAAGAAGAAACTCCAATAATAAAATATTACATCCATTATAAAATAACGGGTAAATAAAAATAGGGACTTTTTCGGGGGACACCCTATATAGGCTATATAAGCAGCGCCCTGCCAGGAAAAAAAATTAACACCCTAGGGAACGGAATGGACATGGGGCATCGTCCTCTTAAAAAGTGATGTCCTCCAGGTGAAGTTTCCAGTCCATGTCCTGGAGGACATCATGTTTCAAGAGGACGATGCCACATGTCCATTCCGTTGCTTTAGCAGGGTGTTTATTTTATTCTGGCAGGGCGTTGTATATATGCACGTGTGTATGTACAGGATGTTTATATCTGTGGGTGTGGGATGGACATTATTATCAATGAGATGGTAAGAGCTTATGCGAGTGCACGAGTAGACTGAAAAGCTCGAATTCTATATTCTTCCACTGTACTTTATTCCAGATCCCTTTAATTTTTTGAATAAAAGCATGCATTCGGGTATTCAACATACTTTATTGCATTTTTGCAGGTAACTAAAAATCAAGATGCTCCCATTTTGCATTCTCGTCTCGTTGCCCCTCGCACTGAGTGTGGACACTTATTGGGTGCCTCCATTAGAATGGTTGCAATATACGGTATCTAGAGGGACCGCAGTGAAACCTTTGGAACCTAGGATAGTGCCTTTGGAACCTAGGATGCTCCCTAAATCAAGAGTTAGCAGATTTTTTTCCTTTCCCAAGAAACAGGAAACATCTTCAAATAGGACGCATTACAAAGATGCTGTTAGCTCAGAACGTACGAGATTTTTTGTTTTATGTGTAATCGGTTCGGTCCTTTACAAATATTATTTAAACCAGGGATGGTCAACTTCTTTATGCTCGCGAGCGTTTCTTAATTAGACTGTAGTCTGGGGGGCAAAACTGATTAGTATTGTATTACTTTTAAGTAGGCCTACATCTAAATCAGACTCCCATGGACCCTATTTGTATTTGGTTTATTATTGGTGCCTTTTCTCCTCGTTTTAAAATCCTATTCAGTAGTAAACTAACTATTAAAGAACGTAAGAAACACTACCCTGTAACTGTAGTGTAAAAATTGTAAAAACTGATATGGAGATCCTCTTGTAAACAGAAATGTAACTTTAAAGAGTGATTTACCGGTGCCGGATAAAATGCCTTCGCGGGGCCGCCAATTGGCCATCTATGATCAAAACACATTTCTTTATGGGTTATCATCCTAGTTATTTTTTTCTTTGTCTCCTGTGAACCCTTGTAATGAAATTCTAATACTTTTTTCGTGTGCAATTCTTAATTATGCTTTCATTTATTGTCTCTGCAGCAATATGCGAATTTCAATGTTAAATTTAACCTTTGGTTAAAATAACAAAACATCAACAATTTTATATGATTCTCTTTCCAGTTTTGAGAGTTCCAATTTTTTGTGAATTTCTGATTAGGAAAAATTAGTTTTAATGCATGCTCTAACGAAGTAGCATAATTCTAGACTGCTTAGTATATATTTCATTTAGACATTTGCAATCTGCTGGGAGGAATACAAGTGGAAGAAGAATGCTTAGAATTTGTTGATCAGCCAAAATCGTTTGAGGAGGCGAGGAAAATCTGCAAAGAGAAAGGAGGAAATCTTTACGTCCCGTGGAAACATGAAGGATTACTGTTTGCCAAGTACTTCCTCTACTTCCAGGATGCATTTAAAGGTACGAAGATCTTTATCTGCAAATAATGTATAGGATGCTGTGAGATAATCTGGTTAACGATGACGTTGGATCATACAGAATCCATTTCATTGCCGGACTTATTTCTGTTTGAAGTTGCATTTTGAGGGTTGAGAAAGAGAGGATAACTGCAAATGACAGCAACTTCATTATACTGAATTAATATTAATGAAGCGTGTATAGGTTTTATTACGTTCAGTAAAGTCACGTGATTAATGGTACTTTATTGTTTCAGTTGATTTACCTTCTCTGGGTTGGATTGGCGCTCGAAGGAGTGGAGTGGGAACACCGGTAATAACCACAGCTGGAGAAGACGTGACAATGGACGCTATTTACAACGTCTACAGCATAACGGAGTTCCAGTGTGTAAACATCTTCCTCGACCAAGGAAATGCATTTCTGAAGGGCGAGGACTGCGCCACAGAGTTACCGTTTACCTGCGAGTACATCTTTGACGTAAATTTATTAAAGAATCATTAAACTGTATGCCAAGTATCTCATATTTCCCAACAAAAACTGAAACAAGGTCGAGTCAGACATTCAAATTATTCAGTTGAAGATTTATTTCAAATTGTAATATACAGAATTGAGAATTGTAATTTGTAAATAAATGTATACTTAAATTATAGCAGTAAATCTTTTCAATATGACAATATTTTAAACCTATACTGTAGATATTTATGTTAAGTTGATAAATCAGCGGTATCGAACACACTGCCCATGGAAGTTTCACCTAGTCCGGAAACGTTGATCTTCGTTTGTTTGTTTGTCCATAATATCTCGGGAGACTCGGTGATATAAAATTATAAATTATAACAAACTGTTACTAGTACGTCTTCTAAATATGAACAATTATTCCACGGGCAAAAGTTAACTTAAATTCTAGTTGTTCTAGCGTGGGGAAACTGTTTTAGGCTAAGTAAATACTTTGACATTCGTATGTAGCAAATAAGTAAGTAAATGACAGTATTCTTTCTCTTTAATTCAGTTTTAATGAATAGAGGCATATGAGGGGTCCCGCGTCTTAAGGTACCTAAGCGCCAAAATTAAAATTCGCCAGAAATCGTCTCCAAAGTTCAGCAATATTTTCGCAATAGTATCTCTGTTATTAATTGAGCTAGAACGTTCATTTTTGGCTAAATTAGAGTTCTAAGTATGCTAATGATGATGTTGATGAGTTTTTGGAATAGATTTTCATATTTTATATTTTATATATATATTTTTTTAATTTTTTGATTTTCTTATTATGCCGAACTTTGGGTGCGATTTCTGGCACAGAATGAGGTGAAAAAAGTAGTTCGCTTCATAAGGTTTTCAACCATACTTCTAGTGTCGTAAGGTCATTATAACCCAAACCACGCGATAGAGGAAGGGTGAAAATAGTGATATCCATCAAAAACACGTTTTTGCCTGTCGTGGCGCTTCGGTACCTTAAGACGCGCCACTTGTTCCTGGATGAAAACTAGGCGTGGAGAACTTGGAGTCGTGACACACCGGTCAAGGGTGGATGTTACGAACAAGAAGTCGTGACACGCCGGTCAAATGGTTTTATCCTGATAAATCTTCTTTTATAAATCTTCTTTTATAAATCTTCTTTTATAAATCTTCTTCTTATCCTGGCAGGGTCGCCAGCTGTTAACCCCTCCTTCGATGGCCCTGATTCGGTTCGGATCGACGGGGGTTCTAGTTACGGAGGCAAGCAACGGATATTTCTTCTGTTACTTTTCTTCTATAATTTTCTAATTCTTTCTCTGATACTTTATAACTTATCGACTTTACTAAGTTCCTCTGACGATAGCCCAACTCGAGGGGGAAAATAAAAAGTTTCTCTTACTGTAAATTTACTTCTTAAAAATATACAGGTACTGCTCTGAATTTACAGGGGTAGAGGTTCGACCTCTTTCGACCATAGCTCAGGCCGGAATCTAAAAATATTAAGGAGGCAAGGGGCCTCTGCCCCCCTCCCCGCAGCGAGGCTGCTAACCAGGGGAGTCTCTTAGCAGTGACCAAGGCAGAGTCTCGTAATGAAGTGTTCTTCATTTTACAAATACATGTATAAAATATTCCTGAATGTTGGGGGATGGCAGTTGGAGGTTAAGTTTCCCCCCTTTTAAACACGATCAGGTGTTTGAAAGTTTCCAAATAAAAATTTAAAAAAATAAAAAATAAAAATAAAAACTAATCTTTTTTTTTTTTGCCACGTCTTCATTTCTGAAGGCGATATTATTTCACGACTGAGTACATTTTTGTTTGGGTTTATTACAATTATGATTTCGATTATGGATTACTTCCCATTCGCTTATGATTGTCCCTTACAGTTCTATTAAAGTACATTCTTACAATATATATAAAGTCATTACATTCAATTATAGTTTCATTGAAGTACATTACAAGTTATTATTAATTAAAGTATTAGTTAATTACAATTAAACAGTTACTATAGCTTTGTTTTGTTTTTACAGTGTTTCATATTAATAGACAATTAAGATGTTAGAAATATAATACAAAGTACATGGCACACATGATATAGATTTATATACATAATATGTTATAATATGTTTAACATGTTATAAATTTGGATCAGAGCGAAAGGGGATGTTTATCTTAGAAACGTTCGGTTCTGCTGATTCGCGAATTTGAGCATTTAACTACTGTAAGCCTAATGAATGCCTTGTGAGGGTTGAACGCACTTAAAAAAAAAATAAAAAAAAAATATATGTGGACGTATTTTACATGTACATAATCCAATAGGTTGTGTGCGTAATATAGAGACGCGTAAAATATGGACTGATAGGTTGATAGGTATCAGTAGACAATAGGTAGGAAACAACATAACTAATGATGTATAGAGAATGAAGTTTTTTTTTCTTTTATTATTATTATTATTATTATTTATTATTATTATTATTATTAAGGAATTTACCATACATTCAATACGGAAGATGTCCAAATACTAAACACGTGATTCAGTGTTCAAGGTATGGAAAACGTGAAGAGAATTAAGTTACTTTATGACGTCATAGTTATTGAATTTTGTACGTATAATACAAATCATTATTAGGAAGATTTACAAGAACGAATTAGAGGCAAAGAGAGGGCATTAATGACTAAGAAGTACAACTACGGGTTCCAATCCTGTTATATGCAATGTGTATGCATAATCTAGGGACGAGGGTGAGATGCAAGACAATCATAATTAATTAATAACTTCTATAACAAATAAAAATGGATACGACTAAACCATAGGTATGGTAGATCGTAGGGTTTTGACACGAACAAAAATAGGAAGCCACAAGTAAAATTATTATCCAAACTCGCGTTAAGCGATTTTGGTTCTTATGTAAAAATGAATATTGATTATTCATTTCATTTTTACATTGCTCTCCCCTTTTAAAAAAATGATATTTATACAATAATCTAACAGGGTACCATTAATACAATACAAATGAAAAAATAACATCCTAACTACTACAAGTTAGATGACGAATTTTTCTTTACATTACAAATTTTTATACAGAACAAGTGAGTTCGGTGGTTGCGTACAATGGAGAGTAATCAAATCTTTAAATGACACTTGCTTATAAAATATAAAAAAATCAAAGATTAATACTTTAATTTATGTAAACAGAATAAAAGGATTAATACATTAATTTGGACAAACAATTAAGTTAGACAAAGAATGATATTGTTAATTTAAAAAAAAATTTCTGTGGAGAAAATTACATACATAATGAATAGTAGGTAAAAGGGAAAAATATAAATTATTTTCCAAAGTTACCCTGATCGTGCAGTCTATAACTAATTTTATTGACTATTGTAGGTAAAAATCGAATTACGTAATGGATGATGTATAGACCTGTGGTCTAGTGTGTATGTGTGTGTATTAGATACAAAGTGTGTATCTTATAAATTTGAGGGATAGATTAGCGGAGAGGATTCTTAAATTAACTGAATAAATGCCTGAGCAAAAATTTATATATAGTAAGCAAAAAGGTAGGACTATATAAATAGCAGAGTTAGCACTACACGCTATGAAATAGTTTATGATATCGAATGATTTTAGATAAGGTTTGTATATATATATATATATGTGCATACATGCGTGTGTATGTGTAGGATTTGGAGGTTTTTGAATTAACAAAGTTTAAAAATAATGTATAATAATTTAAGATGGGTTTAGGGTTATAAAATCTTTTGAGTCAATTATTGTTGTTATTATTATTATTATTATCATAAAATCCTTTAAGTTCAAGGTAGTATTTAAGTATTTAATTAAATCAGTTACACGTATTAAGGTAATAAAAAGAAATGTACTTAGAGGACTTACAATTGATGAAAGTAAATCTCACGGTTTAAAAATTGAATTTTGAAGATGGAATTAAATTCGACTAGTAACATTCCTAGCTATATATGAACTATATAACCATTAACATTAACCGGAAGTATCGGTACGATAATTGAATTAAGAAAATTAATAATACAAATTAAAAATATAAATCAATTTATGCATTTTAATGAGCTAAACATAATTTTATAATATTCTTAAAAATAAAAGTAAATCGAACCTTGGATGAGTTTCGGCCAAGAATAAAAAGTGTTATTGAAATGGAAGGAAAGCATTTCGAACAATCTTTTCTTTTAATAATTTCAGGTAAATTTTACATTAAAAATTATTTTTATATACTAAAAAAAATATTAAAAAGGTTTAATAATTTTTTGCATGTTAAGTAGAAAAATCATACTCTTTCGTTAATGTTGATAGAATGAATTATTTGATATTTTAGTCTGAAAACTTGTTTGCATATGATAAATACATATGTTTTATTGTGTAGAAGTTTTATTAAAATTAAATGACAAAAAAGAATAAACACAACTGAAATTTAGGGCATGTGCGGTCCTACGGGTAAATTTCCCGACCATACAGAGCAAGATAAATTAGGTACATGATCGATTAATTATTACACTATTTCTGTCATCATATAATCGCAATAATTATAAAACTCGTTACCAACATTTGTAAAAACGGTTTTGGTTGCCAACAATAAAATATGTCATTTTACCTATATATTTTTATACGCATCAATGGCATGAAAAAGAAGACAAATCGGTCCATTTCCTTCTTACAACAAAACAAAGAAAGGTTAACTAAAGACGCAACCCGGTCAATTCAGGTTGAATTAAATTATCTTTACAAAAAAAAAGGTTGAATTAAATTCTTAAATTACATTTTCTTAAATTAAATTCTCTTAACTTACAAAGAAAAAGTTGAATTCAATTGACTGCATTGAAATGACTTGGGACTTAAAAACTGACTTCTTAAAAACTAACTGCTTCAAAACTAACTGCTTCAAAACTAACTGCTTCAAAACTAACTGCTTCAAAACTAACTGCTTCAAAACTAACTTCTTCAAAACTAACTTCTTCAAAACTGGCTTCTTCAAAACTGGCTTCTTCAAAACTGGGGCGGTTGTCCCTCTTGGATGCAACCTATTGACTTGACCTCTTATCAAGTATTTCTATGAATCTCTGGGGCGGTTGTCCCTTTTGGCGCAACCTTCTGACTTGACCTCTTATCAAGTATTTCTATAAATCTCTGGGGCGGTTGTCCCTTTTGGCGCAACCTTCCGACTTGACCTCTTATCAAGTATTTCTATAAATCTCTGGGGCGGTTGTCCCTTTTGGCGCAACCTTCTGACTTGACCTCTTATCAAGTATTTCTATAAATCTCTGGGGCGGTTGTCCCTCTTGGATGCAACCTATTGACTTGACCTCTTATCAAGTATTTCTATGAATCTCTGGGGCGGTTGTCCCTTTTGGCGCAACCTTCTGACTTGACCTCTTATCAAGTATTTCTATAAATCTCTGGGGCGGTTGTCCCTTTGGCGCAACCTTCTGACTTGACCTCTTCAAGTATTTCTATAAATCTCTGGGGCGGTTGTCCCTTGGCGCAACCTTCTGACTTGACCTCTTGCCAAGTATTTCTGTCTCTGGGGCGGTTGTCCATCTTGGCGCAACCTTCTGACTTGACCTCTTGTCAAGTATTTCTATAAATCTCTGGGGCGGTTGTCCATCTTGGCGCAACCTTCTGACTTCAAAACTTATTTGCAACTTATTTGCAACGAAAACTGACTTGCAACTTATTTGCAACGAAAACTGACTTGCAACTTATTTGAAACGAAAACTGACTTGCAACTTAGTTGCAACGAAAACTGACTTGCAACTTATTTGCAACGAAAACTGACTTGCAACTTATTTGCAGCGAAAACTGACTTGCAACTTATTTGCAACGAAAACTGACTTGCAACTTATTTGCAACGAAACTGACTTGCAATTTATTTGCAACTAAAACTTACTTCAAAACTGACTTGCAACTTCTTTGCAACTAAAACTGACTTCAAAACTGACTTGCAACTTCTTTGCAACTAAAACTGACTTCAAAACTGACTTGCAACTTTTTTGCAACTAAAACTGACTTCAAAACTGACTTGCAACTTCTTTGCAACGAAAACTGACTTCAAAACTGACTTGCAACTTCTTTGCAACGAAAACTGACTTCAAAACTGACTTGCAACTTCTTTGCAACGAAAACTGACTTCAAAACTGACTTGCAACTTCTTTGCAACGAAAACTGACTTCAAAACTGACTTCAAAACTGACTTGCAACTTCTTTGCAACTAAAACTGACTTCAAAACTTCTTTGCAACTAAAACTGACTTCAAAACTGACTTGCAACTTCTTTGCAACTAAAACTGACTTCAAAACTTCTTTGCAACTAAAACTGACTTCAAAACTGACTTGCAACTTATTTGCAACGAAAACTGACTTGCAACTTCTTTGCAACTAAAACTGACTTCAAAACTGACTTGCAACTTCTTTGCAACTAAAACTGACTTGCAACTTCTTTGCAACTAAAACTGACTTCAAAACTTCTTTGCAACTTCTTTGCAACTAAAACTGACTTCAAAACTGACTTCAAATATCTCTCTAAATCTATAAACTCTCTATAAACACTCTCTCTCTTAATTTGCAAGTCAATTCAATTCAGTAATTGAAAAAAATTTGCAAACAAAAATATAAAATGTAAACGACATTTCACTCTAATGTACACGAAGGTACGATACTATTATGTTTGATACATAAACTAAAATTATTCTATACTGAATATAACAGTGAAAATAACTCTGAATTTAACTCTCTCTGAAATTAACTCTCTCTGAAATTAACTCTCTTTTGAAATTAACTCTCTTTTGAAATTAACTCTCTTTTGAAATTAACTCTCTTTTGAAATTAACTCTCTTTTGAAATTAACTCTCTTTTGAAATTAACTCTCTTTTGAAATTAACTCTCTCTTGAAATTAACTCTCTTTTGAAATTAACTCTCTGTTACAATTAACTCTCTGTTACAATTAACTCTCTGTTACAATTAACTCTCTGTTACACTAAGAAAAATGTATCACTAGTGTCTGAAGTGTTCACTGTGTTTCTTGTAAATTCTGACTTAATACTCATTATTAACTGTTAATAATACTGACTTTTCAAGTGTTTATAAATTACTTAAGAAAACAAAATGTACTTAACAAAATTTTCTATGGGGAAATCCTTAGAGACGTGTCCTGAAGACGTGTCTTGCTGGCCACTTGTTCCTGGATGAAAACTAGGCGTGGAGAACTTGGAGTCGTGACACACCGGTCAAGGGTGGATGTTACGAACAAGAAGTCGTGACACGCCGGTCAAATGGTTTTATCCTGATAAATCTTCTTTTATAAATCTTCTTTTATAAATCTTCTTTTATAAATCTTCTTCTTATCCTGGCAGGGTCGCCAGCTGTTAACCCCTCCTTCGATGGCCCTGATTCGGTTCGGATCGACGGGGGTTCTAGTTACGGAGGCAAGCAACGGATATTTCTTCTGTTACTTTTCTTCTATAATTTTCTAATTCTTTCTCTGATACTTTATAACTTATCGACTTTACTAAGTTCCTCTGACGATAGCCCAACTCGAGGGGGAAAATAAAAAGTTTCTCTTACTGTAAATTTACTTCTTAAAAATATACAGGTACTGCTCTGAATTTACAGGGGTAGAGGTTCGACCTCTTTCGACCATAGCTCAGGCCGGAATCTAAAAATATTAAGGAGGCAAGGGGCCTCTGCCCCCCTCCCCGCAGCGAGGCTGCTAACCAGGGGAGTCTCTTAGCAGTGACCAAGGCAGAGTCTCGTAATGAAGTGTTCTTCATTTTACAAATACATGTATAAAATATGCCTGAATGTTGGGGGATGGCAGTTGGAGGTTAAGTTTCCCCCCTTTTAAACACGATCAGGTGTTTGAAAGTTTCCAAATAAAAATAAAAAAAAAAAAATAAAAATAAAAACTAATCTTTTTTTTTTTTGCCACGTCTTCATTTCTGAAGGCGATATTATTTCACGACTGAGTACATTTTTGTTTGGGTTTATTACAATTATGATTTCGATTATGGATTACTTCCCATTCGCTTATGATTGTCCCTTACAGTTCTATTAAAGTACATTCTTACAATATATATAAAGTCATTACATTCAATTATAGTTTCATTGAAGTACATTACAAGTTATTATTAATTAAAGTATTAGTTAATTACAATTAAACAGTTACTATAGCTTTGTTTTGTTTTTACAGTGTTTCATATTAATAGACAATTAAGATGTTAGAAATATAATACAAAGTACATGGCACACATGATATAGATTTATATACATAATATGTTATAATATGTTTAACATGTTATAAATTTGGATCAGAGCGAAAGGGAATGTTTATCTTAGAAACGTTCGGTTCTGCTGATTCGCGAATTTGAGCATTTAACTACTGTAAGCCTAATGAATGCCTTGTGAGGGTTGAACGCACTTAAAAAAAAAATAATAAAAAAAAAATATATGTGGACGTACTTTACATGTACGTACATAATCCAATAGGTTGTGTGCGTAATATAGAGACGCGTAAAATATGGACTGATAGGTTGATAGGTATCAGTAGACAATAGGTAGGAAACAACATAACTAATGATGTATAGAGAATGAAGTTTCTTTTTCTTTTTATTATTATTATTATTATTATTATTATTAAGGAATTTACCATACATTCAATACGGAAGATGTCCAAATACTAAACACGTGATTCAGTGTTCAAGGTATGGAAAACGTGGAGAATTAAGTTACTTTATGACGTCATAGTTATTGAATTTTGTACGTATAATACAAATCATTATTAGGAAGATTTACAAGAACGAATTAGAGGCAAAGAGAGGGCATTAATGACTAAGAAGTACAACTACGGGTTCCAATCCTGTTATATGCAATGTGTATGCATAATCTAGGGACGAGGGTGAGATGCAAGACAATCATAATTAATTAATAACTTCTATAACAAATAAAAATGGATACGACTAAACCATAGGTATGGTAGATCGTAGGGTTTTGACACTAACAAAAATAGGAAGCCACAAGTAAAATTATTATCCAAACTCGCGTTAAGCGATTTTGGTTCTTATGTAAAAATGAATATTGATTATATTCATTTCATTTTTACACGTACATATGTTTTACATTTCAAACTTAGAAAATTATATTAAGAATTTTTAGAAGCTTTTGAGCGTTACTTTTAAAGGTTCATTATTTTTGTTTTTTAGTATTAGAAACTTTAATGTACCATTCAAAATGAGACAAATACTTGGAAACGTTCGCATCGTAAATAAACAATTTCTTTATATTTTCTTTGAGATTTTTTTCCATTTTAAAACCACAAACTCGCTCCTGATAATCATGCACCACTCTTCACCAGGCCCTACTGTAAACTTTCAAAATACAACTTATTCGAAAGCATGATCGAGGTCCGTGAACGTGAAAACTTAATTTATTATTTTCTACCGGTGTCACGTGGGCAAGCATTGTCTTGACCCATTAGTGCCCACTGGTAGAATTTCCTATTTTGGCGGGAGGAAATTCTACCAATTGGCACTAATGGGTCAATATATAATAGTACCAATGGCCGCCATTACGGATGTATCAAAAGGTGAAACTTTCTTCCGTCTCACCCAGCGTCCGTAGTTCAATCGGTAACACCGTTTCCCCGTAAGCGAAGTGAAGACACTGAGGTCGGGAGTTCGACTCCCGATGGTGCTGGTAATAATAATCTGCGAGTTACCGTAATGGGCTGCAACATTTTGGCCTGAGCACTGTAACAGTTTCAGGTCCTCATTGCTAAATATTATTATTATTATTATTATTATTATTTTGCCTTATATTTAATTTATAAAGTTCACACCTATAAAATGCTACAAAATATATATATTATATATATATATATATATATACACACACACACACACACACACACCCCGATTAACTCGGTTAATTTGTCAGCGGAAAGTATCACATTATGTGAACCAGCGTTGATCGGAGAATGTAATCAATGTGAAATAAATTTAGTGTTTCATTATCAGATGTCAATGATAAAGAAAAATCTGAAAAAAACATCGTCTTCTTGCGTGAAAATGAACTAGTTTTAACTGTGAAACAACTGCAAACAATTTAGTTACGAATACGTTTAATTTTTAGCTAAAAATGCGCTCATTATTACGTTCTTTTTTAATCTGTCAAACCATCCGCGAGACCGCGACTAGCAACAGTAAAAGTTTCTTGATACGTTAACGCTTTCAAATGAATTGTCATCTCGCTACGCGGAATTTTTTTTTTATTACAATCTTCAAGCCAAACGGATAAAAGCTGTTCCCTATTTACCATTGTATACTGGATGTTTAATTTTTAGTTAAAAATTAACCCCTTTAATTTTGGAAAAACTGTTATTTTCTACATTTTTTAAAAATCGCGCTTATTTTTAAAATTAACTTCGTTTCATTCAACGTTAAAAAATGCATTTTTGTCAAAAATGTTTGCTACAAAAACGTGCGAGAGCGAATCTGAAGCATCGCTATTCGGAGAATGGTGTCAAGGTTTTATCAGCGTTATGGCGAATCAGCGTTGAACGAATCTGTGTTATGCGTGGTATGCCTGACTGCCTGTACTATATATAGTACACGATCGTTTATTACAGCAATTTCATGAAAATTCAAAGTATATTTAATGGGTTATAAGCGAGCGTTTCTCTTTTCACTTGTTGTTTTCAATTGAATACCGGTCAGAGTTCATACTGATGCATAGGGAAATCCTCTAAATCGTGACCACAGTTGGTGCGTATCTATATAGAAATAGCTCCGCCGGATGATTATCACAACAATGGAAAGCAGCAGAGGTGAGTAGGTCAGCTGGGTGATGGTGATCTGAGGAGCTACATACATCATACATCAAAAGATTCGACAAATTTATTATACTATGTTCAGCAATAAAGCTCTCAGGTTTACATGTTGTCTTGTATACGTGTCTTCTTTCATTGAAATACAATAAGTCAGCTAGATATGGTTACTATCCTAGCCTAATGTTATACATCACAGACACCTTACCCATCCTGCCATGTATCCCAACATCAAGATGCTGCTCCGCATCCTTTGCAGCCTACCAGTCACCAGCTGCACTGCAGAGCGAGCAATCAGCCTGAAGACTTATCTTCGCTGCAGCATGACCACAGAACGACTGACTGGGTTGGCTCTAATGTACATCCACCGTGACATCGCCATTGATGTAGAGACCACTATCACCATGTTTGCAAGACGCCACCCAAGACGAATGACCATGGTCAACTTGTTGGATGACTGACTCCTAACTACTACTCAATCTGTATTAAGCTCAGGACGGGAGGAGACTTTTCTGTCATAAGACTGATATGACATTACATGACCATGAAGTGTAAAGTAAGATGCAATAAACAGATGTCAATTCATGATGCTGAGGCTATTGTACTGTTTTAATGACATAATCAAAGGCGATACCAGACTTGAAGTCTACGATGTCCTTATTGTGTTAGCTGAATCGGAGAAAGCCGATGCAGGGATACGTCATGAAGCACTTACTCTCGCAGACCAACTTCTTAAATATACGAGGGTCACTCAATATATTTTGCCCCACCTTTTTTTTTTTTCCTTTCCAAGTTTCCTTGTAAGTTCCAGAAATTTTGTACACAAGTAGTTTCATACCTTTTTTCAAGTTTTTATTTTTCCACATAGTCTCCATCCTTTTCTACGGCTCTCCTCCACCTCGAAACAAGGGCATTTATTCCTTGCTGGTAAAAGTCCGCTGGGTTCCGCTGGAGCCACCTCTTAACCTCCTCAACAACCTCATCGTCACTCTCAAACTTTCTTCCACGAATATCATCCTTCATTGGCCCAAACAAATGGAAGTCTGAAGGTGCCAGATCCTGGCTGTATGGAGGGTGGGGTACCAGTCAAGTGCATTTTTGTGATGGCCTCTCTTGTTTGCAAACTGTTGTGTGGTCTTGCGTTATCGTGCAAAAGAAGGACGTCTTCTAGTTTTCTCTCCAGTCGAACTCGCTCTATACGTCTCTGGAGTCTCTGTAGGGTAGCAATATATGCCTCTGAGTTGATTGTTTGTCCTTTCTTCATAATGTCCACCAGAATCACCCCTTTCATGTCCCAGAAGATGGTGGCCATAACCTTTCCTGCAGAGGGAGCCATTTTGAACCTTTTCTTGCGTGGGGAGTATGCGTGATGTCACTCCATGGATTGGCGTTTTGGTTCAGGTTCAAAGTGGTGTACCCAAGTGGGGTACCCCAGTCACAATTCGTGAAAGGAAGTCATCCCCTTCTGTCTCGTATCGAACCAACGACTCAGAAACAATTTCTTTTCTTTGGCTCTTCAGTCAGTTCGCGAGGAACAAACTGCGAACACACTTTTGAGTATCTCAATTGCTGAATTATCATATTCACACTTTCTTCACTAATTCCTAGCTCCAGTGATAGCTCCTTGTATGTGACGCGCCGATTTGATCGAATGAAGCTATTAGCACGTTGCACAGTGTGAGATGTGACAGCCGATGCCGGGAGACCGCTGCGTGGCTCATCATTGAGGCTGGCTCTCCCTTTCTCCAATGATCTCATACGTTTAGATCAGGGTCCAACTGTGCTTCGATCAACAACAGTATCTCCGTAAACGTTTTGTAGACGTTTGCGAATATTTCCAACTGTTTCTTCTCTGCGGTTAAGAACTCGATAATAGCTCTCTGTTCACGACGCACATCACTGTCAGACGCCATTTTCGAAACTGCGTTAACTATTGGTTTTATACAAGGACGTTTAAAAGCGGTTTTATACAAGGAGGGGAGGTTCAAACTGGAAAAATCCGGTTATGTGAAACGCAGAAAGTTCAAACTTACGGCCCAAAAGACATTTCAGCCCCATGACCTATTATTTAGCTAAGAAAAAAGGGTGGGGCAAATTATATTGAGTGCCCCTAGTAGTTTCATCATCTCTATCATGATGTGGTATGGCATCCTTTTCCAGGTCAATCTGGTAAGACCATGCAAAGCAAATGTAGCGATATTGTTGCGGCCAAAAATATGATAACAGCTTGCCGTAACTACATTGTAAAATGCAGGGATATATGGTATGAAGAAGCTTTGATAAAAACAAAGGAAATGGCTGAAAAACTTGGTGTCGAGCCAGCGTTTAAATCGCCTTCACGCATTCGTCGTAGGAAACGCCATTTCAGCTACGAAGGTGAAGATGAAATTATTACTACGAACCGGGAAACCAAGTTCAAAATTTACTTCTTCCACCAGCTTGTAGATACTGTGATATTGTCAACAGAAGAACGATTTGAACAGGTGAAACAACATGTGAACCTTTAGGGTTTCCTATATGATCTGAAACAACTTCATGACAAGAAAACTCTATTAAAGAACTGTATGGATGTTCATCACGCATTGAAAGACGGAGAAAGCTGTGACATTAACGGTTTCAACCTTGACGAAGAGCTAAGCTATCTCAAAAGTTTGCTGCCTAAGGATTGGAGCACTCCTCAAGAAGTAATACAATTTATTTTGAATAATAATCTTTGTAACAACTTTCCGAACACCTAGGTATCACTCAGAATATTATTAACCTTGCCTGTCTCAGTGTCAAGTGTAAAGCCGATCGACCATGGGAGACGATAGGCTTTCTTCGCTAATTATCCTTTCAATTGAGAATGATGTGTCCCCCCAAAATAAACCTGTAATATGCTATGTCAGATTTTGCGGCGGCAAAAGCACGAAAAGTGAATGTTTGAATGATTTGTTTTTGTTTTCTAATTATGTATAAAATAAATTATGTATAAAATAAATCTTCTTTACATGAATCTTTCGTTAAAATAGGGTCAGGGGGCGCTGAGTACAAAGTTCGCGCAAGCTACAATTTCGACTAAGGCCGGCCCTGATTTCGGATTAGGGCCAGGATTTGTTACATATTATGCTTCTTACGGTTGTAATAACATACGGATTAGAGGGAGAAAAAAACAATATAATTTTCATTACTTTCCGAGAGATAAAAAGTTGCGTAGGGTATGGTAATTGTAAACAGTAAACGTAAGTTGTATAGTATCGTATATTCGTTTCAGTATGACAGCTCATGAATGAAATGAGGAGATTCGGTAAATTTTATTAGACTATGGTTGAAACATCGTGCGCAGTACTGTTTATGATACGATTATGTGGCAGGAAAGTGAGGTTTATTTACTACTGTTACTGGGTTTGTCCCATCGAAAGACAAGCACCAATTTATAATTACTTTCCATTTGGCGCCATTCCCATTCTCATTCGCCGTCCGAAAGTGGGAATGCTCGAAGAAGAACTTCTAGATTTGGGAGAGGGAGAAAAAAAAAGTTCATGGCGAAGTTGCAGTTTCGAGAGGTTATTTCTTCGAAAATTTAGCTTAATTAAGTCGGGGATCCAACGGCGAGAAACGGAAATGGATCGATTTGAAAATTGCTTCTTTCGAGAGTCCCACTTTCAGATTTCTCATTCTCGAAATAAACTTGAAATGAGAATGAACGAGAGTGGGAAGAGACACGAGGTTAGTTATCATTTACACGAGACACTCTAACAGAATGAACGTAGCTTATCAGATAATTCATTTTTCACTGCAACAAAGCGGGAAAATTTTACTCTTTCTTTTTTTTTTCAGTGAACTTCATCAAAAAATATTAAAATAAATTAATTTAACGACAAAATAAATTAATGTTTTATCAATTAACAGTTAGTTACTTTCGTTCTTAAGGACATTTTATATACCTCACTCTACGAACTGACACGAATTCTTCAACAGATCAGGTTTCATATATAACCTATATATCGTAAAATGGGATAACGGCCCCTAATAATTTTAAGGTAAATTTCGTTATTATTTTTTCTGTACATTTAGGTACGTATGCGTAGGTAGTACCTAAAATTTATGGAAAAAATTCATACCTTTATATAACGAAATTTACCTTAAACGTATTAGGGCCCAGTTACCCCATTTTATGGTACTGTACTGCCTTTTTTGGGGAAGAAAGGTTCCAGAACTCTGTTATAAATTTCCTACAACCTGTGCTATTAAAGCGTCTTTTATATTCCTAAAATTTTGTCATATAACAAAAAAACAAACAAATCGGAATGAAAACGAACATGAAGTTTTCTTCTGCATGTTCAAAATCAAAGGAACCAGAATGACGTTCCAAAAGATATATATATATATATATATATATATGAACACTGAATATTTCCTATATTCATATATTCTTATATTCATTTATATAATTCGTATATTTGAAAATGAAAATGAAAAGGTTTATTGGCAGACTATAGTCCATATGACAAATATTATTAATACAATGACAATTCACATACTAAGGATAAAAAGATACACAATTGATTAGAAATAATACAGTAATGTCGAAGTTAAGTGGAGCTACAGACAGACGTTTTCGTATCAAAAATTCCCATAGCTTAGGCCTTAGAGGATAAACGGCAGGACTCATGGATAGCTTGGATAATTGGGTTGGTTGATTTTTTAATTCTTTGCATTAGACTGTATTGATCACGTCTTATTAGTTATTACCTCGGGGAAGCTCGGGACATTGCGGGTAGCAAACATTTGCGAAGCAATTCGTATATTCGCAATTCGTATATTTATATAATCCTTATATTCTTATATACTGTATTTATATGCATATAATACTTATATTCATATGTACGTACGTTCATATATTAATTTTTACATAAAGATCAAAATCGCATAACGTGAGTTTGGCTAAAAAAAATTATTTGCTTTCTATTTTTGTCAAATAATTGGTGAATTGTTTCTTTTTAAATTACTTAATCATTTTTTTAGACTTAACTTAATAATGAAACCTGATTAAACTTTGCAATGTTCATTTTCTGTATACATTCTCTCTTCGTTATAAAAGATGAAGTCATGTCTTGCTTAAACGTTTAATTGTGAATCTTAAGCCTTTAATTTTTGCTCATATGCATGTTTTAGTGTAAAAATGCATAGTTCAATTTCCATTTTCAGTTAACTCGGCAGATCATGATAACATCAGATCTGTCAATATGCGGTTTAAGATACAAATGCTCCATCTTCAAATATCTTATTTATCTGTTTAGACGCTGCCACAGCTAAAAAAATTTACCTTATCTGCAAATATTGTGCAAAAATAATGCAGCCTATAGATAATAGAAACAAAACAAGTCAACATTAAATAATAATGATGTTAACAGAATTTGGGTATATAAACCCACAAAATTTCTCCTATGTTTATTCTGACTAGACTGATCTAACTTAGAGGCTGAGCATTACCTGTAACATTTTAGCAGTAAATTACCGTAAGAAAAAGTCTTTGTCTTCTCCTTCGAGCCTTGCTCTCTTCAGAGAACTTAGTCTTAAATAGAGAAAAATAATTTCCCAATCCGTTACAAGAAGAATCGGGGAACCTTCAGAGAATTTAATCAGCTTCACAGAATCCGCCGATCCACTACAAGAAGAAATCAGAGAGTAGTATAGAAGAAAACTACTGCGATTCCCTATATGGTACCAGCTACTCCAGAGTAACAAATCCGTTGCTGCCACCTAACCAGAACCCCCGTCAACTTCGAACCGACCATAGACGGAGGGGTTAATATATATATATATATATATATATATTTTTTTTTATTTTTTTTTTTAGTACACTTACTAAACGTTTACAGTTAGATGGGACAATATATTTTCCGAGTGTTTTGGTTCTTCTTGCGGAGTTAGGCAAGGTTCATTCCTCTGTTCTTTCCTCTGCTGTTTAAAATGTATACTGACAATCTAATTATTTTCCTTAATGAGGCAAAATTAGGATGCTGCATAGATAACACGAGGGTAAATAACTTATCTTTGCCGATAGTATGATATTAACCCATTAATGCTTAATGCCCAAAAAATCAGACGGCAAAATTAAATACACACACACACACACACACACACACTTCTGTTGAGGTTTCTAGGACAATATAGAAAAATTTAAGTTTTATGCACTAATGGGTTAATAAACCTTTCGGTTAAAGGTCTGGATCATTTTATGAAACTATGCGAATTATATTCAAAAGACCATAATATTAATTTTAATATTACTAAAACTAAGTTACGCATTTCTATTCCAAAACCTCTAATCAGACAGCTCATATTTTCAAAATGAAAGGTGAACCAACAGAACAAGTACAAGAATTTAAGTATCTGGGTCAAATTATCGCCAACTCCTTTCGTGACGACTCAGACATAAGAAAAGAATATCAAAGTTTCTGTGATGAAACAAACAAGACTCTGAGGAACTTCGGATTCTGTGCAAGTGAAGCTTAAGACACTTTTTTTCGTACGCTGCGCCGATTCTATGGACAGAAAGTGTAGGCTAATAATTATCAAAAAGGTTCTAGCAGAATCCTAAATTTGCTCTGTAATAGATTTTTTAAACTGCAGAATGTTTGCTAACCACAGTGTCTCGAGTCTCCCATAGGTAATGAAACGTACCCAATGCAGTCTAATGCAAATGATTCAAATCCCAGATAATCCAATTATTCAAGCTATTCATCAGTCCCGTCATGTCTTCTAAACTTTGTGCTTCATGGTATGAAATGTTTCTCTATAATTCTACTTAACATCGATATTGTTATTGTCAGTACTTGCAGTTTTCACTTGCACCTTTTGGTGCAACGACCTAATCACTGCGGAGGGGGTTTAGAGTAGTTAAGTTTAGAGTAGTTTGTGAAGTTTAAAAAAAAAACAAAAAAAATGCGAGTGTTTATTTACTAAATGATATTATATATTATAATATCCCATCATAAGTTATAACTATGGTTACGAAAGTGGCCCTTTCCTGTCAAGGGGGGGTTTCGTTCGACTCCCCCGACCCCCCTCCCCCTCCCTACGGGTCTGTTGTTGTTTTCACTTTTATTATCACTATCTGAAAGTATGAAAGTTATTTTTATTTTTATTTTCCTATAAATTGATTAAAAAATAAATAAAAGAATACATTTTAGAAATAAATAAAATAACTAACTTGATTTCGAGCTATAAAAAATGAATAAAAAATTAATAAAAAATTAATAAAAAATTAATAAAAATAAAAAAAAATGAATTTTAGAACCGTGGTCGCTCATTTACGATATATACATTTCGTAAGTTTATTTTTCTTACGTGATTAAACTACAGGGTGTTCATAAAAGAAACGCAACTCATTAGAGAATGCATATATCATTGTAAACTACCCTTTTCTCTTCCATTTTGGGTCGCGTTTCTTTCTTGAACACCCTGTATTTCATTAAATAAACATCGATACAAATAGATTAAAGGTAAACTGGATCTACATGACGGCCGGATTCGGTCGGATCTTTTATCGTTAAGAAATTATAAATTGTTGAGATCATTTCAGTAAATAAAAAAAATAAATAAATTTGTACATACACTGTATTCACAAAAGGAATAAAAAAAGTAACAAGAAGATTAGGAGTACGCAGGGATAAGACTTTTTTAGGAATACAAGCAATCAAAAGTGAAATATTTACATACTTTTCCATCATTGAGTATGTGGTATGTTTACTTTAGGATAATTATTTCATCCCAAAATTAGTGGCGATTATATATTAATCAGAAGGAACAGAGAAAGAAAGCTTTGAAAAACTTAAATTAACTTCAAAAGTCGACTGAGTCAACAAGGCTGAATTGAAAGCATATATATATATATATATATATATATATATATATATATATATATATATATATATACACACACAAGAAAATATTACTTGGAAAAAATATTTTCTCTTTCAGCGACGTGTTGGTGATGTTTTTTAAGAATTAAGAATTTAAGAATTTCTTTTATTTTAAGTTTGCTTTTTTATACATTTCCAACCTAGGAATAAATTTACTTTAGCTTATTATTAATAGTCAAAAGTAAATACTGGTGCGGATATTTGTGCGAAATTACTTCACTTATGACCGAAGTGTGCGTGTGATATATATAAAATAAGATCTGATTCAGGCGTGAAGGAAAGTGTTTAGACGCCCCCAGGGCCTGACGATCTTTGCGTGCAGCATATCGTTCCCTGGCCTCCTTCTCTGTACCTTCCCGCTCCACTTTTGCTACATTACCATAAAATTCGAGCCCCCCACCCCCCTGAGAAAAGCTAACTACGGGCCTGACATGAAACACGGAAGCAGTAATTGTGTTATGCATTTTACTTCAAATGTTACAGAATTCACATCACCATTCAATTAAGAGCGCGTCCGTCTGCAAAAACAACTGACATCATTGCAAAGAATCTTCAATTTCTATGATGCAGTTGCAAATTAGGGATTAATTTTGGCATTTGTATATTTTGACCTCCGGTGTAAACCTAAACCTGTTTGATATGAGGTGAAACGCATTGGCGGAGAACTCGATCTTCTGAAGGAGTGAAATCAATCAACGTTAGTCTCATCGAACGAGTGATTCTTACATACACGCGGTTTGTTCCTAATATATACACACACACACACACACACAACAATATATATATATATATATATATATGTATTATATTGTATTCCTGCGCTTATGTTTCCCGATAATAACCTAATTTTCACTTTCCCATCGTCGTTGTCGTCGTCAGTAGATTGACCTCGTCTAAACTTTTTAAAAGTGTTTTATTACTGATGTATTTTTTTTGGTATAGGGAAGTTTATATAATTATGTAAATGTTACTTTTTGATAGTTTAATTTTATTGCAATCCTGTCTATGTACAGGGTGTTCCGAAAGTTAGGCACGTCTATTCCAAAATTCATAGCGAAGTGTACAGCAAGTGATAAGTCTTTATTTTAAAGTTGAAGTTTCATCGTTTTGAGAGTGTACAAGACATTTTATCACACTAAAAATGTCTCGTTTTGGCCAAGAAATATGGTAAAAACGAATCTGGGAAACGCCAGTAGGAGATATAACGGAATGATAACTTTTGTATGGCGAACCCTTTGAAGTATCCAACCTGGCTCCCTTGACATATGTGTCACTTGCCAAACCACTGACTTTACACCCCTTCCACTCGTGTAGTTTAAAAAGACCACATCGTGTGAGTGCGAGCATGCGTCAGTGTTTCTATGAATTCAAAAGAGCGGTGGACACTTCCAGGATTTGCTGTAGACAGGGATATTAAAAAGTTTTCAGCAAGTAGTGTCTTTTCAATCTCTTCTTCGCTTTCGTGACAAATGTAATACACGATCTCTCGTCTCCTACCACCGTTTCCCAGATTATTTTTATCGTAACTTTGTCATGATCAATTGCTGAAATAAGAGATAATAATAATCATTCAGAAGGGCCAGAAACTGACAGCGCTCAGTCCAGCTAGTGCGGCCCATTGCTCTAACTCCTATTATTATTAGCAACACTATCGGGCAACAGTGTGATTAAATGAAGTGTATATCACTCGAAAGAAGAAACTTCAAAAGTTAAAGTAAGGCCCATATAGCCGGTTGCTATAAGCCTAATAATGAAATTATTAAATTATTTTAATTCAGACGTGCGTAACATCTGGCACACACACTATATATATATATATATATATATATATACACTATATAAAATCTTTTTCTGTATAGTTTCAGAGTTCGACATGAGAATATTAGTACTATATGCTGTGGTGATTCTTCCCTCGACCTTCGCGTTCCTTCCTTTTTGGGATTACTCCTCCGATGATAATGATTCGGAACCTTTATCCAGATATGGCGTTCTGAGTTTTCTTAAACCTCTTTCGAACCTTCGTCTCAGAAGGAAACCATCTTCGAAATCATTAAATGGTAAGACGCTTTGATCTTCAGTTACCATTTTCCTTCTTCAATTGCAACTTTTGCGAACTGATATTTTCCATTTTCAGTTATAGGCATAAATGCCCACACTCATATTCCAAAACAATGTAAGTACCAAAAGCATCATTTTAAAAGAATATAATTGTGCTACCATAGAAGGGAAAAAATGGATTCTAAATTTCGTTTGTATACGATTATGAGATGGATATATATATAACCTTTGGTCAACTTCCGTCCGAATTGTTCATTCTGACGAAGGTCAAGCTTTTCACTCCACCTTAGACCTACAGTTTAACGTGGAATCCGAACCACGCCCATCAGCAGCCCAGCGTCTTAACCACTAGGCCACCCAGGGTACCTATTTATCTACCAACCACTTTCTTTATTGTGTGGAAGGATGAACAGCTGGGTTTTGCTGCGTGCCGGCTGCCCTCATCGGGTCTCAAACCCAGGGCCGATGGATTTGTAGTCAGCGACGCTAACAACTACACCACCGAGGCGCATATATATATATATATATATATATATATATATATATATATATATATATATATACAGGGTGTCCGAGAATTATCTGTACAATTTTTGGCTGTTATTAAAAGTCAACCATGAAGTGTAGAAATTCCAGTGTTGTCCCATTTTACAGAGAATCTCATTAAGTTTTTTCTGATACCAAGTTTTGACAAGTTTTTTAGAAATTCCAGTGTGTCCGAACATTATCTGTACAATTTCATCTTTTAATAAAATTCTTGATAACACACGTAAAATTCTTAAACAAGATTATTTACAATCTGTATTTTCAAAAGTTTCTTTTATTAAAGTAACGTTGTTACAAACATTCGATATGTGCACCATTAGTGATTCGCAAAACATCCAATCGATACTCCAAATGTTGCCATGTACGCTGCAGCATATCAACATCAATTCGCTCAATAGCAGCTGTGATTCTTGCTTTTAAATCATCAATGTCTGTCACCCGCGTACATTTCTAAAAAACTTGTCAAAACGTGGTATCAGAAAAAACAATGAGATTCTCTGTAAAATGGGACAACACTGGAATTTCTACACTTCATGGTTGACTTTTAATAGCCAAGAATTGTACAGATAATTTTAGGACACCCGGTATATATATATATATATATATATATATATATATATATATATATATATATAGAGAGAGAGAGAGGAGAGAGAGAGAGAGAGAGAGAGAGAGAGAGAGAGAGAGAGAGTTACAAGGAGTTACAAGGAAAAGAAGTACCTCAAAAGGCCTTGCGGCCCATACCGAGGAGGTACCAATGGCAACGGGTGCCAGGGAAAATTTTGTACACACTCAAATAGTGTGGAAGATTTGGTCTAACCTTTTCTTGAACTGATCCACAGAGGAACTGTTCACAACTTCCGAAGGTAACCTGTTCCATGTGTCACAGATCTTATACGTAAAGTAATTCCCACACACACTAGTCCTAAATCGTTTCAAATCCAACTTCCATTGTTGCGAGTTGGGTTATCATTTAAACTAAACATACTTCTAAAATCGACATCGTTCAACCCGCGTAAGAGCTTGAAAACCTCGATCAGTTGACCGCGCAGCCTCCGAGTTTCAAGCGAAAACAAGTTCAGGGCGCGTAACCGTCGATTGTAGCCCATATGCCTAACGGAAGGGATTAACTTTGTGGCCCTCGCCTGCACTCGCTCCAGCCTCTCAATATTTTTTCCTGAGGGTGGGCGACCAGAACTGCACAGCATACTCCAGGTGCGGCCGAACAAGGGAATTGTACAGTGAGAGCACAATCTCCTTGTTCCGAAACTGAAATTGCCTCCTGATATAACCCAATAGTTTCTGGGCTTTCTTTTCCACCTCTACACACTGTTTCGTAAACTTAAGGTCGCTGCTAATTAGCACACCCAAGTCCTTTTCTAAATCAGCCACCTAGATATTACTACCCAACATCGAGTAGTCCGAGTTGGGATTGGCGTAGCCAATGCGCATCACTTTGCATTTACCCAAGTTAAACGGCATTTGCCATTTTTCGGACCACTCTCCTATCCTACCTAGGTCCGCACGCAGTTCCTCGATCGCTTCGGGCGTCCCAACATTGGCCCCAAGCTTGGTGTCATCAGCGAATTTGGCGATCCGACTGACGATGCCACCGTCGATATCATTTATGTAAATGATAAACAACAGTGGCCCCAAACCGGAACCCTGAGGAACCCCACTAGTGACCGAGGCCCAACCCGAACTAGCACCTTTAATTACCACCCTCTGCCGCCTATTCCTCAGCCAGTTTTCAATCCACCTACCTATTTCCCCACCGATACCCAGCGCGCGCACTTTCGCCATTAGCCGGCGGTGAGGTACCTTATCAAAGGCTTTCTGAAAGTCGAGATAAAGTATATCAATCGCCCTACTCTTATCGTACTCACTCAACATGACGTGGAAAAACTCGAGCAAGTTGGTGAGACACGACCTATGCCGTCTAAACCCATGTTGGGAGTCCCCAAGCAGCTTGTAGGAATCCAAATGGTCAACGATCCTATCAGCTATTATCCCTTCTAATAATTTACCTACAACTGAAGTGAGACTAATGGGACGATAGTTCCCTGGACTTTCGTGATCCCCTTTCTTAAAGATAGGGGTCACGTTGGCTTCCCTCCAGTCACTAGGCACCTGGCCCATCTCCAACGATTTGTTGAAGACTGTAGCCAGGTGGGGAGCCACCTGGTCGCGCACTTCTCGCAACACTCTGGGGAGAAACTGGTCTGGCCCAGGAGCCTTGAACGCGCTCAATTTGTCTATTCTATCGGCAACGACTGTCGCGGTACATCTAACACTATCCAGGCCAGCACCTTCGTGCCTCACGCCTGGCTCGGGGATGAGAGAGAGAGAGAGAGAGAGAGAGAGAATCCTTCTGTAACATACAATAGAGTTTATAAATTTTTTAAAACAATTTAATACTCGTGATCATGTATTAAATAAGTATGCATTTATTTCGTATAGAACTAAAAAATAATTGCGTACACGTTACTCGGACTTGAAATCGTGCACGAATGGTGAAGGTCACAAAGTGAACATTATACGACTGTTTTCAGTTGGATGCGAGGACGGAAAAACACTCGTTGGTGAGGAGTGTTTGGCAGTTTTTCCTGAACGAGTAGATTTCCTCAGTGCCAGAAACATTTGTATCAGCGAAGGAGGGGACCTCTGGGTGCCAGTTCGCGAGGACTTGGAGGATCCTTTCTTCTTACAGAAGCTCTTCGTCGGATATCCAGAACTTTTTTGTAAGTATTTCAGTATTTAAATGATATGCGTACGGGGCCCTAGCATCACTTTCTCAGACCCGGTACACAGTCACATGCTCGGCCCCACTACCTCTAACTCCTGCTCCCTGGTTTCAGGCAAGCTATTTATGCATACACAGTAGTTATTTAAATAAATGCATTACACCCAGATCAGATCAGAATTAATAGGCACATCATTCACAAAAAGCTACAAGAAAAGGTTTAAAACATTTTCTTAATTAATTAGGCCCAGCTGAGCCCCTTGGCTGTCCGGGCCCCAGTAAAGTTTATTTCGTTTTTACCCCTCATGCTTGAGCCCCGTATGTGACACGTGTTTACTGTAATTTGTTAGTATTGTTCTGAATATATGACCGTTGTACTGTATATTTTTATGTGTACTTTTTCAAGAAACGAATAAATTACTTATTTTAAAAACATATTTTTGGTTCCTGCAGACACCGTCCAGAACACATTTTGGATTGGCATCTACCGAGTGAGAAACAAGTTTTACTCGGTCAAAGGAGATGATGTTACCAAGAACAATTACATTCGAATGAGGGACACTGCAGAAGGAAATTGTGTTACTCTCTCATACGAAAATGGACCACTCATCGCCTCGCCCAAGAGCTGTCGAGCTAATCTAAATGATCCTGCCGCCAAATTCGAGTTCTCTTTCGTATGTGAATATCCAAAGCACAATTAATATATATATATATATATATATATATATATATATATATATATATATATATATATATATATATATATGTATATATATATGCCTGTTTGCGTCTCATAAGGGAGCGAATAACATAACGCTAATAGATTTCTCTGCGATATATCTACTGGAGGTGAATAAAAGACTTACTACAAAAATAGTCTATTCCTTCAATAATTTTAACCCTAATACGAGTAAATCAAAATACAATGGAAAAAATGGAAATGGAACATCAATGAAGTTTTTGAAAGATGACAATAGTTATTTGACATTCATATTTAACTTTATGAATTGGTCAAATTCAAAATTAACATAATCAATTGTTGTCTCTTCTCCTGACAAAGCTGAACTCTTCGCTCAAACTTTCGCCGCCATCTCAACCATGGACGATCCCGGTGCTGTTCCTCCATCTCCTCCTCCCTCTGACTTTATCATCTCTGAAATTAGAATCTCTTCCAAAGATGTTCTTTCTGCCCTATCTAGGCTCAACTCTAGGAAGGCGTACGGCCCTGATGGTGTTCCTCCTGTTGTTCTTAAGAACTGTGCTTCTGTGCTGGCACCCTGCCTATGCAAACGCTTTCGTCTATGTCTCTCATTTGGTACTTTTCCTTCCTGCTGGAAGTTCGCTTTCATTCAGCCTATCCGGTAACCCTCCAACTATCGTCCAACTGCTTTAATTTCTTGCCTTTCTAAAGTTTTTTAATCTATCCTAAAAGGAAGATTCTTAAACACTTCTCTTATAACAGGCCCGGATCCAGACACATAATCTGACTAGTGCCATTTCATTAAATGCATACCAAAATGTAAAAAAGGACATGATTCGTTATTTACTTCAAAATATTTATTTTACAAGATAAATCCTTTCTAATGTTTGTCACTGATAATATCAACAAGCTCCATCCTTCTTGGGTGGAGCCGTGCAAACTTCTCAACCAAAACACATCGAGCTTCCGCCCATAGTGGACATGCATCAGAGCTAAACCATTCATCCTATCATTTCTCATGGTGCTCCTCAGATACATTTTCAGTCGACGCATGGCTGAAACTGAACGTTCATACTCACAGGTGGTGACTGGAATGACTGCCAATACCTTGAGTGCAACACAGATGTTTGGGAATAAGACCTTGTCCATGGAGTGTAAAGTTGACTGCACAGAGTCTAGTATGTCGCAGTTGGCCTGATGGCGCCGCTCCCAGTGGTATTGCCATACATCCAGCACTGCAGACAGAGTACTGGGACTGGGAAGGTCATGTTGGTAGGTCTGACAGAACTGCTGGAACTCTGGGTTTCATGCAGGGCCGGATTAAGACCTTTAGAGGCCCTAAGCACTTAAAAGATTTTGGTGCCCCATATATATGTAATTCAAAATATAAACAAAAATAAACCATAAAATAAAATTTTATTTTTTGAAATGAAACAAAACACAGTAAGATGGAAAATAATGTTTATTTTTGTTTACTTCCACTTCATTTATATTACAATCTAAATTCTTTTATACTGTTATGACAATAGATAAATAAATTATAAAATAAAGATACGTGTATGATAAAATATTGTTATATATACAAATAAAGTACACTTCATAGACTTACCCTAGAGAAGAAGAGAGAGCAACAGATAAACTTCTTCAACGCTAATTAACTTAGGTCAGTATATCTTATTATTATAATGGCCGTGATAAACATCACTTGATACAACAGCAATATAGAGAGTTTATAGTTTCTTTTATTTTAATATTAATTTATATTACAATTCTATAAACCTAAATCTTTCTGTAAAACAATACCAAATGATTATGTAAAATATATATTTAATATTATATGCACAAATCACACGTTCAGAATAACTTCCTATAGCACACGAAAATATTTAATCTATATGTATTTTTAATATGGCGCTCAAAGATTTGATATAAACAAAATAATAACGCAAAGCGTAAAGTGTGTGATTACAACGAAATATATTTATTCTCTCAAAAGGGTTGTTCACTACAAATTCAAACAATGAAAAAAAATAAATACTATATATGAATATATATAATTCAGTTTTCAACAGCTTATAGGCTATAAGCCGCGATTATAATAGTATAATAAATCCATGGTAAATCCGACAATGAAAAATTTCTGTGGTGCCCCCCTTCCCTTGATGCCCTAAGCACGGGCTTATTTTGCTTAATGGTTAATCCGGCCCTGGTTCCATGTGTCTGGCTGTTCTATCATCTTTGCAGGAACACCTAAAATAAATAAACCAGTTGTTAATTTCATGTGACAGTAAGAGAGAGTACATATCAGTCCATCAATTTAATTATCATTCTCAAATTATCCCTATAGCTAAATAATTCCATCACAAACCTGAAAATCCCAGAATGGTTTTCTTTTGGCCATCTTTGAATCTTGATCCAATATCTGCCAGGAGATGATCCAAGAATGGCACAGTCACACTGCGACGGAAATAATCCTCCGTAGTTTCTGCAGGGACATTGTTTCTTTTTTTTGCCGGCCAACTGTCCTGGGCTTTGTCACTGCTATGTCGAGGTCTTCAGCTATTTCCTTTGCAGCCTTGAACCACTCAGAATGTTTTGAGTCAACACTGTCTCTGTTTGAAGAAACCCAAAGACCTCACCAACACTGTCATATGCCTTCTTTGTGTCGAGACTCCTCACCTGCAACTTGACTGTGATACCACGGGTGTATGACAAAACTTTCTTTGTCACAACAAAAGTGAAGATAAACTGGAATGTTCCAATTTGGTGGAGCATACCACTGGCCTTTGTTGATGACTCACTGTCCCAGTTATGAGTGACGTTATCCTCGATGCACGTCAAGGTCGAAACCACGGCGGGCAGTAACTCTTCGAATACATCTAGGGCATCCAAACGCTGGACCCATCTAGCTCGACAAATATCGGCCAGCTCATGATGACTAGACTAGAGGCTGGACACTCCTCCTGAGTGACAAAAACAAAGCAATAATTTTCAGATTAGATATATGAAAAAATAAAATAACTTAAAATAAATTTCACAGCATTAAATTCACTATTACAACACACAGCCATTACAATAGAAAATGCACTGACTATACCAAGAAAAAACACCTTGATCTGTTCTTCAAGCAGCAGCTGTCTTTTCGGTGAGAACTTGAAGAAACGCTCCACTTCCTCCAACGTGCCCATCATGTTGCGTACTTCTTGTAAAGCACAGGCTTTTACAACACACAGGTTCAATCTGTGAGACTGGCAGTGGACATAAGGTGCCTTTGGATACTGCTGTGCTATCAAAGCTGCTGCACCTTTGACTTGTCCAGCCATATTGCCTGCTCCATTATAGCACTGGCCTCTGCATTTCTTCATATCTAAGCCGAGATCACTAACCACTTGCAACAGCAAGTCAGCAATGGCTTTGCCAGTGACACCATTCACACATTCAAAGAAACGAACAAACTCTTCACGAATAGAATCTGTGTTGTCAAAGGTGACTTGTACAACTTGTCCAACTTGCTGCTGTTGTGGCCACTTGCTATACCAAACAGCACACAGGTTAAACAAAATGCGCCACATTCTGATGGTGAATACACCAGCCAGGGATACAGCTTTAGCTATTCTCCATTGAAGAATCGCTTCCTGCCATAATTGTCGGTACCTGGAAACTTGTATCTTGCAGGAGGTTGCCAGTGGGAAGTCAAAAGCTCATACTTCTTGTCATCATTCAAATCGCTCACACACTGGTAATACAGGCCGATGTCATTCCTGAGGTTTGATGATATTATGTCCTCACCTAAAATTCAAAACAAAATTATCTTTAATTCCAGTCATAAAACCATCAATTTATGATTAGTTTCAGTATAAATTGTAGAGAACATCTTGTTCAAACTTGTTTTGTACTACATTCATGACAATAAATGAATGGGATATTTTTTTAGTTAACGGCAACAATATAAGAAATCAATTCTTACCACATGTCGTGTCTGTGTTCTGTATTTTGCACACTGGATCATCTGCGTCATATCTGATTTCATCAAACTTCCTTTTCTGCGATGGTCTGTCACCCAAATCATCTAAGATGTCAGTTGAGCAAGAAGGTACTGGTGGTACTTCCCTGAAAAGAATGACCAATAATATGAATAATGATAATGTGACATTGTGAGACCCCCAGTAGGGAGGAGTAGAGTTGAATATATTATTCTACAATTTGACTGATTTTCCAAGCATAAAATAAATCATTGTCTGATCCGACTTACCGACTGGTATTGAAGAAAGTCCCGATCTTTGCTTGTACCTTCATTTTTCTGTAGACCTCGACGTTCACTCAGATTCACTTTAGCATATAAAATATTATAACACAAAAAATACAAAAGATAGACTTATTCAAAGTGAAATTAGAGCTGCACTGCAAAACACCTGTTATATACAAAGATGGCGCTTGAAAACATTTGAGAAATTAAAAAGTGTACTGCGCATGCGCGAAGTATAAGTTCCTATGCATTTTCCAGCAGAAATCGAGCAGAGAGTATCGTTTCAAGGCAGTCTCGCTAGGGGGCGCTATTTACGTAGAAATACATACAAAGATGGCGCTTGAAAACATTTGAGAAAAAGTGTACGGCGCATCCGCGAAGTATAAGTTGATATGCATTTTCCAGCAGAAATCGAGCAGAGAGTATCGTTTCAAGGCAGTCTCGCTAGGGGGCGCTATTTTCAAAAATATCTGACCAGTGCGAAACGATGCCAAAATTTATCTGACCGATGCCCTGGCATCGTGAGCACTGGTCTGGATCCGGGACTGCATAATCCTCTTTCAGATCATCAATATGGGTTCTGCAAGGGGCGCTCAACTGGCGATCTTCTAACATATCTCTCTGACTCTTGGTCATCTTCCTTTCAGGATTTCGAAAAAACTTTTGCTATTGTGTTAGACAAATCGAAAGCTTTTAATGGAGTCTGGCACAAATCTTTAATTTCAAAACTGCCCTCCCTTGGTTTCTATTCTTCATCTGTAGCTTAGTGTGCCTTCATCTCTAATTTACTTTCTGGCCAATCTATAGCTGCGGTTGTAGATGGCCACTCTTCTTCTCCTAAAGTTATCAACAGTGGTGTTCCTCAGGGTTCTGTTCTATTGTAATATTTTTTTGCAGGTTTATGATGACTTTATTAGAATGTTATACCTAAGTAAAATCATTTGTGTTTATATTCAATTCGATTAAACTGATGAATCTGATGATGTCTGAATTAAACTGATGAGATGTAAGATCCTTTATTATATGAAGGTAATGATATTTTCTTTGATATAATTAATCCTAATCTGTAGTATAAACAACTCATATAAATGCCCTATGTTTACTATATCTATATTATTATCATAACTTGCGTCATTGAGTATATATATATATTTTGTGTACCGTAACTATATTATTGTTATTTATATTAACAGGAATGTTGTTCAATTAAGTTCTTTAAAGCCTAAGAAAAGGAGAGCGTTTCATTTCACCTATCACCCACTCTTCCTTTTATTTATTAATGATTTTTTAATTTGCACTTCCTGTCATATTTACTCCTATGCCGATGACCAGTGATGGGCAGTATCTAGATACATGTATCGCCGATACGTATCGACCGATACTTTTGTATCGGTATCGGTATCGCTTTAGCTACTTGACAAAAGTATCGATTTATCGGTATCGCTAAGGTCAATTTTCTTAAATGTATCGAAAAAAATCGATACTTCGATACATCGATACATTAATAAGAATTTTTAAATATTTAAATAGATGTTATAATATGACACTACTGAGTTATATTTATGAATATACATAAATAATAATATTATTAAATATTTATTTAATGACAGTACTACTCTACTGGTCACGTCACACAGTACGGCGCAACGTTTAAACACGTTTGTACTTGTGTTATTGATGCTGCATCTGACGGAAGTGCAGATGATTTCTTCTGTTATGAGTCTGCTTCCACTAATGTCTCTGCAACCCAAGATTCCACTGAGATGGAAGTTTTACAGTATCTGGGTGACGGAAATCATTCTCTCCAATCTCTGAGGCAGTACCCAGGAATTCTACGAGTCTTCCTGAAGTATAACACACCACTACCACCTACCATCCTCTGCTCCTGTAGAACGGTTGTTTAGTTTGGCTGGTCACATTCACGCTCCAAAAAGGAATAGACTGTCTGACCAGATGTTTAGCCAGCTGGTATTTTTGAAGGGTAATAGTAATTACTTTTAATTGTTAGTGTAATATTTTCAGTCATTCATGTATCCTACAAAATTAAAACATACTTTCATTAAATAAAGCAATTGTTTTTATTTACATCTATAAAACCCATTAAAATGTCGTTGATTTTACTTACAGTGCGTACAAATTACTAGTATAAACAATAATATCTAATACCTACATATTAAATGAATAATTATAAAAATGTACCGGCGATGCATGTATCGGTATCGGTATCGCTTAAGACATCTAGAAAGTATCGGCGTATCGGTATCGCCTAAGACGTTCTTCATGTATCGATGTATCGGTATCGCTTTAGCGATTTTCATGTATCGATGCCCATCACTACCGATGACTACACTCTTCACTTCTCCACCCGCTTCCCAAAGCGTCTCTCTCAAGTCACTCCATGATTCGCATAGGACGGCTATGGAGCACCTGACCTCTGATATTTCTGCTATATCTGATTGGGGCAGAGAAAACCTTGTGTCTTTCGATGCCTCAGAAACTCAGTTCCTCTATCTCTCTACTCTTACAAACTTCCACACGACTATCCCCTTACCTTCAACAACACACAACTCAATCTTTCCTCTCCTTTTAACATTCTTGGCGTTTTCTTTTCACGTGATCTTTCCTGGAAAGATCACATATATTCTCCTTCTAAAACAACTTCTAAGAGGTAGGTGTTCTGTACCGCCTCCGCGGTTTCTTCATCCCCACTCAGTTGCTATCTCTGTACAGGGGTATTGTCCGCCCCTGTATGGAGTATGCTTCTCATGTATGGGGTGGCTCAACCCACACAGCCGTACTTGACTGGGTGGAATCAAAGGCTTTTTGTCTCATCAATTCCCCGCCTCTTACTCATGCCATTGTTTTCAATCCCTTTCTCTTCGCCGCAATGTTGCCTCACTCTCTCTTTACTATCGCTATTATAACGGACACCGCTCCTCTGAACTTCTAACTGTATGATTCCTCCTTTAAGGAGAGTACGCAACACCAGATTTTCAACACTTTCTCATTTCCAACTCTCTAACGCAAGAGTTAAATGGCATTTTCAGTCTTTCATCTACTCAACTAGTGAACTCTGGAACAATCTTCCTCAATCCATCTTTCCCCCTGTTATGACCTCCAATCTTTCAAACGCAGAGTGTCTAGGCATCTCCAAATCCCTGAACTTTGAATTTGGCTCTCTTCTTCTTCGGAGCTATTGAAGAATAGGGACCCCAGCCTTCTTTAGTTAGCTTTATAAGGCTAACTAACGAAAATATCATGACCTAACCTAACCAATCGTCAAGGGCGTACAGTTAACCTAACGATTGGTTAGGTTAGGTCGTGATATTTCCGTTAGTTAGCCTTATAAGCCTAACTAAAGAAGACTGGGGTCCCTATTCTTCAATAGCTCCTCTTCTTCTATTGGGGGGGGGGCGCTTTTGCGGGCATTCGCCCTTGTCCCCTCCTTCCTGCATAAAAAATAATACAGAATTATTAGAATATTCCCAGTTAGAATTTTGGTTACTTATCTTATTGAGACATTTGTACTTAACAGGGACGTAGAAATGTCCCAAGGGCGGGGGGCGAACTTGAGCTACGTTCGTCAGGTTCCGTGGTGAATAAGAACATAAGAAATTTTTATAGTGGGCACACTAGGGGCCACTTCGGCCCATCGAGGTGGCTCCACTATGTAAAAACTGCCTGTACATTGGCAACAACCAATTTTTACAAAACTAATTAATTATCACTGGGGAACAAAAAAATTTTTTGTTCTTGGTGCCTGAGATTTTAGACCTTATTCTGAATATTTTCATGCCACTGATTCAGAAAATATCATCCATTTTGTTCTAGCAGCTCTAGTTTTTGAGATATTGTATACGTCATTACCTACTTTATTACCCTTCTGGAACGGTATTATGAGTTGCTCGTAAATCTAAATGCATCTGTATAATTAAATTGTAGCTATGATTTTGCTGATGTTGCTGTTTTGCATGTGTATTGTACATGTACTAACGTGAATTCTTTCCTGTTACAGGTGTTGACATGGCTTCATCACGAAGAAAGTGTTTAAATCATCCAGATGTGTTTTGTTTTATCTGCGGAGAGTACACGTTCATTGAACAGAGAAAAACTATTACTGATTTTGTGAAAAAAGCTTATTTTGCCTATTTCAAAGTACAACTAGGGGACCAAGATAAGCCATGGGCTCCTCATGTTGTGTGTAAAACGTGTACGGAGCATCTGCGGCAATGGACCAACGGAAAGAGGAGGTGCCTGAAATTTGGTATACCAATGGTATGGAGAGAACAGAGAAACCACAGTGATGACTGTTACTTTTGTTTGGTGAATATAAAGGGCATCAATGGACGTAACCGGAGTAAATGGACGTATCCTGACATAGACTCAGCTAGACGGCCTGTTTCACATTCAGATGAGATACCTGTCCCATCATTCAGCCATCTTCCAGAGCTCCCTCAAGAAGATGATGAATCTGCTACTGACAAAGAAAGCATATGTTGGCAAAATGACAGTGATTTCGAAGGACCGTCATCAGTTGCAGAAGGTTTTAGTCAACACGAATTAAACGACCTCATAAGGGACTTAAGTCTTTCGAAGAAATCGTCTGAATTGTTAGCTTCCAGGCTGGGAGAAAAAAATTTACTGCTGCCGGGAACCAAAATCACGTTATATCGCGACAGAGAAAAGGATTTACTGCCCTTCTTCTCAAAAGAGAACGATTTAGTTTTCTGCAACAATGTGCGCGGATTGCTGATGAAAATGGGCATATCGGAATACACACCAAGTGAATGGCGGTTATTCATAGATAGCTCCAAACGGAGCCTAAAATGTGTTCTTCTACACAACGGCAACAGATACAGATCAATCCCAATTGGTCACTCAGTCGGTATGAGAGAAGAGCACGGGACAGTCGCCCTAGTCCTAGAAAAGATATCATACCGAGACCACCAATGGGTGATCTGTGTGGATCTGAAGATGGTGAATTTTCTCCTGGGCCAGCAGAGCGGGTACACCAAGTACCCGTGCTTTATATGTCTCTGGGACAGTAGAGCTAAAGATGAACACTGGGTGAGAAGACAGTGGCCTCTGAGAGAAAACATGGTGGTTGGGAAAAAAATATCATCAAAGAAGCTTTGGTTGACAGAGAAAGGATCATATTGCCGCCACTGCACATCAAACTAGGTTTGATGAAACAATTTATAAAGGCTTTGAACAGAGATGGGATGTGTTTTGGCTACATATGTAGAAAATTTCCTGTGCTGAGCATGGAAAAGCTGAAGGCAAATCCGGGAACTCATGAAATCCGGGAACTCATGAAAGACCCGCGTTTCCAAGATTCAATGGACAACATTGAGGCACGTGCGTGGTCATCGTTTAGTGTGGTTGTGAAGAATTTCCTTGGGAACTATAAGGCCGATAACTACGGTGAACTAGTGGAGAATATGCTCTCTTCTTTTTGTAAACTTGGCTGTAAAATGAGCATCAAACTGCATTACCTCCACAGTCATTTGGATAGTTTCCCAGATAACCTCGGTGATCTAAGCGAGGAACAGGGTGAACGATTTCACCAAGAACTAAGGACCATGGAAGAACGGTACCGCGGACGATGGGATACTCACATGATGGCAGATTACTGCTGGAGCATCCAACGCAAATGTCCTGGCACATCTCATCGCAAGAAATCTCAGAAACGCGGTTTATGTGAGATGTCTCAATGAAAGAACTTTTTTTGCCGTTCGTGTCTCAAGCTTGTTTGAATTTAATAAATATTTTTCGTACCTTATGCTTGTTTGATGTTAATACACTATTTTTGCTGACATTCATCATACTTTTGTATTCAATTGACAACAACAGTGATTGCCAGTCAGCAATTATATAATATTATATATATTATATAGAAATATATATAGATATATATCATATCTTGATAAGCAGAGCTGATGGAGAAAAACTAATGTCATTTTTAGAATCAGCGACCTCAATATACCCAGAAACAGGTCTAACATCTAAGTCACCAAAAGTTGTGTTCCCCAGTGAATTATCAATTTAAAACTAAAGATAGAATCTCTGGATCCAGAGGATCAAAGTCATAATAGGCTACTATCCACAAATATGTTACACTCTATATCTATTTATAACCGACATGCAAATATATCAGATCCAAAGAATCCAGTCAATTTCATTACGGTACCCATCAATACCAGTACCTTGCCAACCAAAAATAAATCACGGTCCATATCAATTGCGGACCGAGTCACAATTTACAACCATATACTTTACAATATATCGGACGAGCCCAGACAGTTAGGGGGTCTGGGGGAGAGCTGGAAGTTTTCCCAGCGGGGTCCGGGACGGACCCCGTAAGCCAGCGCATTTTAAGCTTATTTTGTGTAAAAACTTTATTGAAATGTCAGTGCAACTGCCATTTTTGAACAGCCACTATACAGCCATCCACATGAAATATGTATCCTTTCCAACAAAAGTTTGGATAGGACAGTCACATTGGTGCAATCTAAGCTATATTATGATGTAATTACTTGTATTTTCTGAAATTTGAAATCAGGTATTGAACCTATAGTTTTCATATTTAACAAAGAAAGTAACTATTTTATTTACACATTTATTAATTTCATGCATACAATTATTTAGTGTATACGCGTTTAACAGTAACCCAACTCGAGGGTAAGGCAAGCCAGCCTTGTCTCGGCCGGTCCCAAGTCCGGATAAATGGGGAGGGTTGGCGTCAGGAAAGGCATCCGGCCATAAAAACCCAGCCAAAACCACAATGATGAGTTGTGATAGCGTGGGGTAGACACCCCAGTTAGGTTACTTAGGTTCTAGCAAACAATCAAAAGCACTTACCGGTGCGTTGAATTAGGTATTCTTTGAAGCCTACCGTTTTATTCCTGTGTCCCACAAACAGCCTACCTAACTCTCTCTTACATTACCAATTTAGAAGCTATAGACATTACCCCTAACTATACTTAAGTACAAACAACTTTCTACCCCATTTGTCACCTTAGAAACATCACCTAATTATACTCAGCACCAAAGATTAGGTCAGATAGGAAAAAACATGTCTAGGCCAGCCCAAAGCAATACGAACAGCCGCGTTGGTTCGTTTATGACTTGCTCTTGCCATTCAGCTTAGATTTAGTGATATTTACCCTTTAGTGACTTTTAGACTATATACATATATTAACAGTGGTGGGCACCGTTAACCAAAAAGTTAACTTCGTTAACCGCTAATCCGTTAACCAAAAAGTTAACTTCGTTAACCGTTAATCCGTTAATTCGTTAAACATGTAACGGAAGTTACCGATAAACCGTTAACGTTAACTTTTATTATAAAAAAAATGAAAAACACAATATATATATAATTTAATTTTCCCTCTTCTTCTCGTTCTCCATTTTGTCCATGAGATGCATGTTGCCCTTCATGAAAATTAGCATATCAAAGTTTTCATCAGACAGGGATGATCTCTTGGCCCTCAGGATGTCCTTGCCCATAGAGAACAAACGCTCCACTGCAGCACTGGAGGGGATGGCTGTGTTGAACTTGATGAACAAGTCCACCAACACTTGCTCATCCAAGAAGGCAGCATCTGTCAGCAAGTCCTTGGAGTTGGTCTCCAGCCAGGTCTTGACCAAGTTCTGGGCCTTGCCCTTGAGTGACCTGTGGCTTCTGCTGCTCTCTTTTGTCTGGATGACAGCACTGAAGAAGTCATCCTCCTCCTCCTCCTCGTTGTTGCTGCCCACTTCGTTGGACTGCTGCTTCATGGCCTCCTCGACTGTACCCTCCATGCTTTTCCTCACCCTGGCGACCTTGGTGTTGTCATACTTGTCCAACCAGATGAGGCGAAACCTGGGATGGAAGGCAGCAGCCAGCTGGCATTCGTCATCCTCCAGGAGGGGCCCAAACCTTTTGTCGATGCCTGCCAAAAGTGCGTCGACCAAGGCGCTGCAGTAGACGAGGCCCTTGGACTTCAAGTCCTTAAGCCTGAAGATTGTCGCAGCAACTGTTGGCAGCAGAGTCCCAAAGTAGGCTTGTTCCTCCCCCTGGATCTTGTTTATTTATGAATTTTTTGGGTTAACGGACTTGAGTTAACGGAAGTTAAATGTAACGGAAGTTAATTAGTCCGATAATGATTTTCAAAGTTAACTTAAAAGTTAAATCGTTAACGAAAAAGTTAACTTCGTTAATTAACGATTAACGGATTAACGGTTTGTGCCCAGCTTTGCATATACAGTATATACATACACGTCACCTCACTCCTCCCCTACAAGTTTAGTCTGTCAGGGGGATGAGGGACCCTAGACGACCTGCGGAGCGGGGTTGATGTAGTAGGATTAGGTGCAACCTGTATAGGCGGGCAAGTTGAACCATTTTCCGGAGGATCAGTTCTCTCTTCCGGAAGACTCTGGTCCTTCTGCACTTCACGTTCCCATATCTGGTCCTGATGGCGTTTAATAGAACGACCATCTTCTAGTTGGCACTTGAAGGAAACAGGGCCCGTTCTCTCCTGCACAGTTGCAGGAACCCATTTTGGTCCAGCCCCATAGTTGCGAATCATAACTGGATCATTAGGTTGCGCTTCTAGAACTCTCCCTCTTTTAGTGTCGTGGTACAACTTCTGTTTTTCCTGATGGCGTAAAACTCGTTGTTGTAACGTTTCGTTTGGACGTAACAAATCGAAAACTGAACGAATTCCCCGGCCAATCAGAAGTTTAGAGGGAGACACCCCCGTCGTGGTGTGTGGTGTTATTCGATATTTAAACAAAAATTTATCCAACACCACTTGCATTTCCTCCCCACGAGAATGACGCAAGGCCGACTTGAAAGTACGGACCATGTTTTCCGCGAGATCGTTAGTAGACGGGTGGAAAACACTAGACCGGACATGTCTAATGCCATTTAGGTGGACGAAGGAACGAAATTCCTCACTGGTAAAACAAGTACCATTGTCGGAAACCAGGACTACGGGTAAACCCCATCGACCGAAAACCGAACGGAGTAAGCGAATAGTAACACCCGAAGTCGTGGAAGTGGTTGGAAGAATTTCCACCCACTTAGAGTAGGCGTCCACAATGACTAGGAAATAAATATTATTTATAGGACCTGCATAGTCAACATGGATCCTATGCCACGGTATAGTAGGCCATTCCCAAGGATGAAGTGGACTTTTCCTTGGGAGATCTCTGTTCTCTAGGCAGCTTTGACAGGAACGAACCAATGATTCGAGTTCTCCATCTAAACCAGGCCACCAGAAATAAGCTCTCGCCAGCTCTTTCATTTTTGTTGCGCCCATGTGTTCAGCATGAAGTTCCTTCACTAAATTCGACCTGCCTTTATTTGGAATAATCACTCTGTGGCCCCATAAGAGACAGCCATTTTGAATCGAGAGGCCAGACTGACGTTGATAAAAAGGCTGTAATTCACTCTCAACCTTAGTAGGCCAACCAACTGAGCAGAAATGGATGACCCTAGACAGAATAGGGTCTGATTTTGTCCACTGCTCTATTTGTACCGCAGATACTGGAGTGGATTCCAAAAACTCCACCAAGTGAACCCATTCTGTAGGTATAGGTACACAATCATTTGGATTTTCTAAGGGCAACCTACTTAGCGCATCAGCCGTACCTAGAAGTTTACCTGACCGATGTACTAAGTCAAATTTATAGGCTTGTAGAATCAGTGCCCATCGTTGAATCCTACCTGAGGCCATAACTGGAATATTTTTATTAGGTGAAAATAAACCTAAAAGAGGCTTATGGTCAGTAATTAGTTTAAATTCATGACCCCATAGATAAAAATGAAATTTTTTTACTGCAAATACTAAGGCTAATGCTTCACGTTCCACTTGTGCATATCGTCTTTCCGTCTCGGTTAGTGTTCTAGAAGCAAAACAGATAGGCCTATCTACACCATCAATGTGGTGAGATAACACTGCCCCAATTCCATAAGAACTGCTGTCTGCTGAAACTACGAGAGGAAGTTTAGGATCATAATGCACTAGGAGAGTGGACTTTAGTAGTACGTCCTTGGAAGCCTCAAATGCCTCATTTTGAGTTTTCTCCCATCTCCACTGTTCCCCAGATCGTAATAGCTTATTTAGGGGTTCAAGGAAAGTCGATGCAATAGGCAAAAATTTCCTATAAAAGTTTAGGAGACCTAAATAAGCTTGTAACTGTGTGATGTTTTGTGGAGGTGGTGCCTTTTCTATTGCTTCTAGTTTATCCACCGTTGGATGAATGCCTGAGGCATCTATGCGGAACCCTAAATATGAAACCTCATTAGTGACCCATGAACACTTTTCTCTCTTTAGCTTAAGTCCGGCATCCCGGAGTCTTTTTAGAACCGTGGTTAATCTAGTTAGGTGTTCTTTTTTAGACGAACCTGAAATGAGGACATCATCTAGAAAGTAAAGTACCCCTGGAATGTGACCTAGAACTTGGTCCATTGTCCTCTGAAAAATACCCGGAGCCGATGCTATTCCATAGCATAGCCTATTGTATTTATATAGGCCTCGGTGCGTATTTATGATAGTTAATTCTTTAGAGTTTTCATCTAAACTTAGTTGAGCATAGGCTTGGGACATATCGAGTTTTGTGAAATATTTACCCCCAGCAAGAGAGCTAAATAATTCATCAGGCTTGGGTATAGGATAGCAATCTAGAAGGACGGCTCTATTTGCTGTTAAACGGTAATCCCCGCATAACCGCACGGACTTGTCCGGTTTTAGTACAGGAACTACTGGGGCAGCCCACTTAGCGTGTGTGACTGGTTCAATAATTTTATCTTTTAGCAGCCTGTCAATTTCTAAATCTACCTTCTTCCGCAGTGCATGCGCAATGAACGAGCCTTACAAAATTTCGGAGTTACATTAGGATCTACTTCTATGCAGACCTGATGGCCTTTTAGGTTGCCTACTTCAGGCCCAAAAACAGAAGAAAACTCCTTTAACAATGAGTCTATGTCAGATGGATATGAGAGTGTATGCACATCTGCCTGACCCCTTGGCAAGATTTTGTCAATCGGCATTTTCAAAGCATCAATCCAATCACGGCCTAGTAGAGTAGGCCCTTGCTCATCCACCACTAACAGGGTTAAGGGATGAGACAAAGTTTTCTGGTTGAGTGTAACTGTGACGTATGCTTCTCCACAAATAGGTATTTGTATGTCTCCATATTTTTTCAAGATAATTTTAGAGGCATGTAGTTTAGGTGCATTTCGGAAAGTTCCCTCAAAAACCTTCCTGGACATGACAGTCCGGGCAGCACCTGTATCCAGTTCTAGAGGAACTGTAATTCCATTTAGGCCTACCTCTACAATATATGGGCCTGTATTATTCCCACTTTGTTGCTCATAAAATAGGTACTCCACTCCAATGTTCGAAGTATTTCCCCTTTCAGGATTTACACTAGAGAGGTTAAAATTAGAATTTTCACCCTTCGTTTTCTTTGAAAAACACACTTTAGCTATGTGGCCTATTTTACTACAGTTTCGGCAAACTGCTTCTTTAAAAGGGCAATCTTTCTTCCAATGGTGTTTTCCACACCCTGTACATGGCTTGGAAGGCTTAGTAGTATTCGCCTCATACCTTTTATTTGCCTGTCTAGTAGGCTCGTTAGGTCTGCCAGGCCTAGAAGATTTAAAGCTATTTACGTGTTGGGCTTTACTACTATGATTGCCAAAAGCTCTAACATCTTTAGCAGCTGCTTCTCTAGCCGTAGCTATTTCTACAGCCTGACTAAAAGTTAGGTCCTGTATGGCTAATAGGGCTCTCTGGGTAGACTCCTCTTTGAGACCCATTACAAACCTATCTCTTAGCATTTCATCTAATTTGTCCCCAAATTTACACGTACGGCTATGGCTTTTTATTCCTGCAACAAACTCTGCAATGCTTTCATTTCCCGTCTGATGCCTTGAAAAAATTTGAAACGTTCATAGATGAGAACTACTCGGGGTTTGTAGTGATCGGTTAGGGCCTGTACCAATTCATTATAGGTGCACGTTTCCGGTGCTTTAGGAGAAACTAGGTCCATAACTAAACCAAACGTTTTAGGGCCTATTATAGTTAAAAAGGTAGGTACTTTCTTAGCATCCGGAATGGAATTTGCCTCGAAAAACAACCTCACCCTAGTGGCATAAGCTTCGAAGTCCTCCCCAGAGTCTTCGTAGGGGTTTATATGGCCAATCACCGACATGCTAGAGCAAAACCGAATTAGGCCAAATCACGTGAAGTAGGTTAGGTTACGTTTAAATTTGGTCTAGTTACTCCCAGTTAGGGCTGAATAGTGAATTTTATTAGAGTTAGGGCTGAGTAGGAATTAGTTTTAGAGTTAGGGCTGAGTAGGAATTAGTTTTAGAGTTAGGGCTGAGTAGGAATTAGTTTTAGAGTTAGGGCTGAGTAGGAATTAGTTTTAGAGTTAGGGCTGAGTAGGAATTAGTTTTAGAGTTAGGGCTGAGTAGGAATTAGTTTTAGAGTTAGGGCTGAGTAGGAATTAGTTTTAGAGTTAGGGCTGAGTAGGAATTAGTTTTAGAGTTAGGGCTGAGTAGGAATTAGTTTTAGAGTTAGGCCGGCGGGACCTACGCTATAGTACGGTAGCTTACCCACACAAACAAACCAAATCGGACGACCGACTAGGCTACATCCAATTTTCCAATCAACCACTTGAACCCAATAAGCCAAATTAAACCAATGAGCCAAATTTAACCTAATGAACAAAATTTAACCAAATGAGCCAAATCCCATCCTCGTCGCCAAATGTGATAGCGTGGGGTAGACACCCCAGTTAGGTTACTTAGGTTCTAGCAAACAATCAAAAGCACTTACCGGTGCGTTGAATTAGGTATTCTTTGAAGCCTACCGTTTTATTCCTGTGTCCCACAAACAGCCTACCTAACTCTCTCTTACATTACCAATTTAGAAGCTATAGACATTACCCCTAACTATACTTAAGTACAAACAACTTTCTACCCCAATTGTCACCTTAGAAACATCACTTAATTATACTCAGCACCAAAGATTAGGTCAGATAGGAAAAAACATGTCTAGGCCAGCCCAAAGCAATACGAACAGCCGCGTTGGTTCGTTTATGACTTGCTCTTGCCATTCAGCTTAGATTTAGTGATATTTACCCTTTAGTGACTTTTAGACTATATACATATATATATACATACACGTCACCTCATGAGTCTTCAACACGAAAATGCGATGACGGCTAGGGCGTACCCCGTAGGCGACGTACAGAGACCTCGCCCGACCTCTGTGGTGAGGCGAGGGCTACCGCACCAAGAGCGGGTGCGGCTAACGAAGCGAGCTCGGGTGGACCTGAGAATTGCGACGCTGAGTGTTGGAAGCATGACTGGCAGAGGAAGAGAGATTGTGGAGTTGATGAAGAAGAGGAGAGTTGGGGTGTTGTGTGTACAAGAAACACGCTGGAAGGGGAACAAAGCAAGAGAACTCAGTGAGGGATATAAATTGTTCTACAGTGGGGCGTCGGTTGAGGGAAGGAATGGTGTGGGTATTGTATTGGCGAAGGAATTGAAGGGTAGCATAGTGGAAGTAAAGCGAAGAGGAGATAGACTGGTGACTTTGAGAATGAATTATGGGGAACATGTACTCAATATGATCAGTGCATACGCGCCCCCAAGTGGATGTCCGGACGACGTTAAGGAAGCATTCTGGAGGTTATTGGAGGAGGAAATGGAGAGTATTGCCGAGGACGAACGAGTGGTGTTGGGCGGGGATATGAATGGACACGTTGGTGATCATAACTTTGAAAAAACTATATAGGGCTATGGGTTGATTGCCTGTGCCCTCATCCGTTGGAAATTTCCAGCAGACTTCAGTGGAGGGTTACCGACAAAAGCCCTATGCTTTTTCGTTAGAGAGTTATGAATATGTAGGTCTGAATAGGACCTCTTTATATTTAATTCTTTATGGTAATTTTAGCGTCGGGATTTTAGCTGCCTATATTAGAACGAAAATAACGGGTCCCACCTTATTTTTGCTGGGTCTCACTTTGCTTCGATGTAGGGCGTTACGATCTTTTTCGGTGTAGGGCCGCCACGATGGAGTTACTCAATGAGTTAACTTCTTGTAATAAATATAGGCAGTCACAATATAAACACTTTAGGGGATAGGCCTATCCTTATTTTATGTATTAAGTTTATTATAAGGAATTCACTCAGAACTTGGGAGAAGACAAAAGCACATCCTCCCTGTTTAAAGCGTTCGCTGTAACATAAACAGCCCCGAGAGCCGTTCCTTGGTTCGCTTGTATTTTCATTATTTGCCAATCTAGCAAAATTTTGTTTGGTCTACTTCTCTGTGGTAAACTAAACAATAAATTGGGTTTTCTTGTTGCTATGTGAGGCTCGATTTATACATACAGGTTCTTTGTACGTATGGCAATTATTTCATTCCCAATAGGCTATGTCGCCAATCCCGAGGCAATTTTGTATAGATATTTAATTCAATTAATTAATAATTTATATTTAATTATGAAATAAATGTACCACATATGATACCATGTTGTGAGCGCGTATAGTTTTTCCATATACTGCGGGGGGCCGGAGAAAAATTTGTATGTTATAGATCAAATTTTTTGATAAACTGTGTTTTAAACCATGTGAAATGGATTGAAAAGAATGAAATAGGAATTTAGGAAGAGAGAGGTTACTCAAGACCTATTTAAATATAAAAGTTCAAGATGGCAACTTCTGAAGTTTAGTTAAAGTTATGTCAATCAGTTTGACTCCCTTTAGGTATAGGAAATTTATGGAATTAAAGTAAAGTTATTAAGCATTTTAACATTGCTCAGTTTGTGTAAGGTTTATAAGTCACCAGTCTTAATTTTTTCTTGTAAAAGTTTTCTGGCTTTCAAAGCAGTCTTTCTTTGAGGCCTGTCTGGTTTAGTCTGCGTTACATCAGGTACATTGAGAGATTCCTCTCCAATAGTATCCTGATCCATCCTTTGGGGTAATGGTTCTAATTTAGCCCCACACTCCAAAGGATATAGTAGTGTGATATCTCTGGTGGTTTCACCAGTTGCTGTTTTCAGTTTTACAACCCTGGTAACTTCGTCTTCACCAGTTTTGAGTTCCAAGACTTTTTCCATTGACCAATGTTGTCTTGGTGTCTTGTCATGTATCAACACAATGTCCCCAATTTTGACTGAATCATTCCAATTTTGTTTTGTTAATTGTTTGTCTTTCTCTAAGACTTGTTAAGTATTCTTCTCTCCATTTTGTTATAAATTGAGTTTTGATTTGTGTCAAATGTTGGTATTTTGTGTTGAGTTCTTTGAATATGTTGTTGTATTGTTCTAAAAGATTGCCATTTTTTAGTTTTCTGTAATTTTTATACAGATGTGCCTTAGCTACTTTCAAATTGTCCATTATTTCTGGACAAGGTGTTTTCCAAGGCAGCTCTACATAGTATTAATTGTCTCTGTGTTGTTTGGTTGAAAGAGTTTGTACTGTATTCAAACCTCCTACCACTTCAGACTAGTCAATACCCGTAGTTTTAGTGGAGTAAATGTTACTCCTTCACAGGTAGATCTGGAGGGCTTGGGGCTTTGAATCCTGTACTGTTTTTGTGTTGTTTGGCCTATGGCCAAGGGAGGCCACAATACCCTTTTTGTTTGGTCTCTGGCCAAAGGAGGCCACAAGACCCTTGTTGTTTGATCTCTGGCCAAAGGAGGCCACAATACCAATGTTGTTTGGTCTCTGGCCAAAGGAGGCCACAATACCAATGCTGTTTGGTCTCTGGCCAAAGGAGGCCACAAGACCAATGTTGTTTGGTCTCTGGCCAAGGGAGGCCACAAGACCAATGTTGTTTGGTCTCTGGCCAAGGGAGGCCACAAGACCCTTGTTGTTTGGTCTATGGCCAAGGGAGGCCATCAGCCCTTTGATGAATATGTTGGGCTATGGCCAAGGGAGGCCATCAGCCCCTTGATGAATATGTTGGGCTATGGCCAAGGGAGGCCATCAGCCCCTTGATGAATATGTTGGGCTATGGCCAAGGGAGGCCATCAACCCTTTGATGAATATGTTGGGCTATGGCCAAAGGAGGCCATCAGCCCCTTGATGAATATGTTGGGCTATGGCCAAGGGAGGCCATCAGCCCTTTGATGAATATGTTGGGCTATGGCCAAGTGAGACCATCAGCCCCTTGATTAATAGGTTGGGCTATGGCCGAGGTAGACCATCAGCCGTTTGATGAATTATGGCCAAGGTAGGCCATCAGCCGTTTGATGAATTTGTTGGGCTATGGCCAAGGTAGGCCATCAGCCCTTTTGATGAATTTGTTGGGCTATGGCCAAGGTAGGCCATCAGCCCTTTTGATGAATTTGTTGGGCTATGGCCAAGGGTAGGCCATCAGCCGTTTAGAGTAGAGTAGTTTGTTTGTACGTGTCACTGTCTAACCATATAATTTTTGGCACAAAATTATGTGCACAGAATCAGAGCGCAGCAATAAAAGCTTTTACTCTCCGATCCTTGGTTATGTTTAGACAGGTTGTTGTGTTTGAGACACATGGAAAGAGTAGTGTGTGTGTGTGTGTGTGTGTGTGTGTTGCATTTCTCCGAATCCAGTTGGTCTTCAAAACTTGGATTCACCACTCCAATGAAGTCAATACCCGTAGTTATGAATGAGTAAATGTTGTGTATGATAGTATCCTACAGGTAGGTCTGGAAGGTTTGGGGTTTTGAAGGAATCCAATCGGTTTGCAAGGAATGTATGTGTCTGTTGATGAAATCTGTTGTGATTCTTCTTTTTAAAAGAAGAATTGGATGTTTGGAGTCGTATGTATATATTTATATACTGTACCGTACGTATGTGTGTAAATGTGTATTTTGTTATAGGGTTTTATTTTTGGGTTTTGGGTTAGGTTAACCAATTTGGCTGAGTAAAGATCCTCAAACGTTGCATTTGAGACCCTTATATCAAGCCTTGTCTGTCTTATGCCTATATGTCAAATAGGACTTGGAATGTGTTGGCCTATATGTCAAATAGGACTTGGAATAGGTTGGGCCTATATGTCAAATAGGACTTGGTATGCCTATATGTCAAATAGGACTTAGAATTTGTTGGGCCTATATGTCAAATAGGACTTAGAATAGGTTGTGCCTATATGTCAAATAGGACTTGGAATAGGTTGGGCCTATATGTCAAATAGGATTTGGTATGCCTATATGTCAAATAGGACTTAGAATAGGTTGTGCCTATATGTCAAATAGGACTTGGAATAGGTTGGGCCTATATGTCAAATAGGACTTGGTATGCCTATATGTCAAATAGGACTTAGAATTTGTTGGGCCTATATGTCAAATAGGACTTGGTATGCCTATATGTCAAATAGGACTTCGGAATAGGTTGGGCCTATATGTCAAATAGGACTTCGGAATAGGTTGGGCCTATATGTCAAATAGGACTTGGTATGCCTATATGTCAAATAGGACTTCGGAATAGGTTGGGCCTATATGTCAAATAGGACTTGGTATGCCTATATATCAAATAGGACTTGGAATAGGTCGCGCCTATATGTCAAATAGGACTTGGTATGCCTATATGTCAAATAGGACTTGGAATAGGTCGCGCCTATATGTCAAATAGGACTTGGTATGCCTATACGTCAAATAGGACTTAGAATAGGTTGTGCCTATATGTCAAATAGGATTTGGAATAGGTTGGGCCTATATGTCAAATAGGACTTGGTATGCCTATATGTCAAATAGGACTTCGGAATAGGTTGGGCCTATATGTCAAATAGGACTTCGGAATAGGTTGGGCCTATATGTCAAATAGGACTTCGGAATAGGTTGGGCCTATATGTCAAATAGGACTTGGTATGCCTATATGTCAAATAGGACTTCGGAATAGGTTGGGCCTATATGTCAAATAGGACTTGGTATGCCTATATGTCAAATAGGACTTAGAATTTGTTGGGCCTATATGTCAAATAGGACTTGGTATGCCTGTATGTCAAATAGGACTTCGGAATAGGGTTACGAATAGGTGTTAGGTGGGTGTAGGTTTGAATTTGTGCAATTGCTTTAGGTCTTTGTGATGTTACAGTTCTGAGTCGAATTTTGTGATGTTAATGAGTCTTATGATTAAGTTAAATTGCTGAAATAAATTTTATAACCTACACCACAGGTTGAATTATAAATTTAGTGTTTTTAGTTAGGATAGGCCTTGAGTGTAAAGAGTAAGGCCTACTTTAAGAGGTAGGCCTATTATGTAAGGTAAAGTTAGGTGGGCCTACTAAATATACCTATTTTGGTCCTGCCAAGTAGGCTTATGTTTGAGCCTATTATTTTATAGGACCTCAAATGAGTTAAGCCTGTTAAATTAACAAGGCTTTGTTTTGAGTTTGAAGAGTAGGACCTATTAAATAGGCTTAATGTTGTGGGCCTATTTTTTAGGACCTAAAATAAGTTATGCCTGTTAAATGAACAAGCCTTTGTTTTCGGTTAGTGTAAAGGTAAAGGGATCGGTTCCCAGTTGCATAGGCCACCATATGAAAAAACTATAGTGGGGTTATGGTTGAAATTGGGGTTAGGCCTAATGAGCTAAGCCTAGCCACTGCTTGTGTCAGTGTAAATTTTAGAGGGGTCAGTTCCCCATACACAGGGCCACCATATGAAAAAACTATATAGGGCTATGGGTTGATTGCCTGTGCCCTCATCCGTTGGAAATTTCCAGCAGACTTCAGTGGAGGGTTACCGACAAAAGCCCTATGCTTTTTCGTTAGAGAGTTATGAATATGTAGGTCTGAATAGGACCTCTTTATATTTAATTCTTTATGGTAATTTTAGCGTCGGGATTTTAGCTGCCTATATTAGAACGAAAATAACGGGTCCCACCTTATTTTTGCTGGGTCTCACTTTGCTTCGATGTAGGGCGTTACGATCTTTTTCGGTGTAGGGCCGCCACGATGGAGTTACTCAATGAGTTAACTTCTTGTAATAAATATAGGCAGTCACAATATAAACACTTTAGGGGATAGGCCTATCCTTATTTTATGTATTAAGTTTATTATAAGGCATTCACTCAGAACTTTAGAGAAGACAAAAGCACATCCTCCCTGTTTAAAGCGTTCGCTGTAACATAAACAGCCCCGAGAGCCGTTCCTTGGTTCGCTTGTATTTTCATTATTTGCCAATCTAGCAAAATTTTGTTTGGTCTACTTTTCTGTGGGAGACTAAACAATAAATTGGGTTTTCTTGTTGCTATGTGAGGCTCGATTCATACATACAGGTTCTTTGTACGTATGGCAATTATTTCATTCCCAATAGGCTATGTCGCCAATCCCGAGGCAATTTTGTATAGATATTTAATTCAATTAATTAATAATTTATATTTAATTATGAAATAAATGTACCACATATGATACCATGTTGTGAGCGCGTATAGTTTTTCCATAATAACGATGGAGTGGTCAGAGTGCACGGTGGTCATGGCTATGGAGAGGCAAACGTGGACGGTGAGAGAGTGTTGGATATGGCTGTATCGTTTGATCTAGCGATTGTAAATACGTTTTACAGAAAGAGGGAGGAGCATGTTATTACGTACAAGAGTGGAGGCAGAACATCGCAAATTGATTTCAGACTGTATAGGAGGGCGCAATTGGCCGGGGTGAGGGACTGCAAAGTTATTCCAGGAGACCATGTGACGCCACAACACCGGTTGGTAGTCATGGATGTGATGTTGAAAAGAGGAAGAAAGACCCGAGGAACAACAGTGAGGAGAATTAGGTGGTACAAACTGAGAGAAGAGGGGAAGAAACGGGAATTTAGAGAGAGAGTGTTGAGTGAAATCCATGTTGATGAACAGAATGTACAGGATTGGTGGGTACATAATGCGAATGTCATGAGAACGGCAGGTAGAAACATATTGGGGGAAACAGGTAAAGTGTGGGAGGATAAGGAAGGATGGTGGTGGAGTGATGAGATCCAAAAAGCACTACGAAGTAAGAGAGAAACAAAGAAGTTATGGGAAGAATCGAGGAGTGAAGAGTGTAAGGTGGTATATAAAGAAGCAAAGAAACAGGCAAAGAGAGCAGTGGCGAGAGCAAAGGCGGAGGCATATCGGCAGATGTATGAGGATTTAAAGGATCGTGAAGGACAAAAGAAGATATACAGATTGGCTAAGAGCAGAAATAGAGCGACAAAAGACTTTACACAGGTAAAACAAATTATGGGAAGGGAGGGGGCGGTGCTGCAAAGAGATGAAGAGATAAAGGATAGATGGAAGGAATATTTTGAGGAATTATTAAATAAAGAAAACCCAAGATCTTTCTATGAGGATGGATTACCAAATGTAGCTATGACAGAACAAGTGGGGAGGATGGAAGTGAGTCGTGCTCTGAATAGGATGAAAAATAACAAAGCGACTGGCCCAGACGAGATACCAGCTGAGGCATGGAAGGCACTGGGAGATGAGGGGGTGGATCTGGTGTGGGATCTAATGCAGAAGTTGTCTGACCAGGAGGTGATTCCGGATGAGTGGCGGACCAGCATCATAGTGCCTATATTCAAAGAGAAGGGAGATGTACAAGATTGCACGAATTATAGAGGGATCAAGCTAATATCACATACAATGAAGATATGGGAGCGAATAGTGGAGAGTAGGTTGAGAGACGAAGCGGAAGTGTCAGTGGAACAGTTTGGATTTATGCCGGGAAGGAGAACGACATATGCAGTTTTTGCATTGAAACAGTTGGCAGAGAGGGGCAGAAGGCGTTGCACATGGTTTTTATTGACTTGGAGAAGGCATATGATAGGATACCACGGCAGGAAGTTTGGAGATGCTTAAGGGAAAAGATGGTACCGGAGAAGTATGTTAAACTGATCAAGGGGATGTACAGGGGAGTAACTACTAAGGTGAGGAGTAGTGTGGGTGTGTCGGAGAGTTTTGGGGTGGAAGTTGATCTGCACCAAGGATCAGCTTTGAGCCCCTTCCTTTTCAATGTGGTATTCGATGTGTTGACGGACGGGATTAGAGGGGAGGCGCCGTGGTGCATGATGTATGCAGACGACGTTGTGTTGAATGGGGAGACGAAAGAGGAGGTGGAGCAGCAGTTGGAAAATTGGAGAGAGGCGTTGGAAAGTAGGGGGATGAGAATTAGCCGAAAGAAGACCGAATATATGAGATGTGATGTGCAGCAGGACCGAGGAGGGGAAGTGACATTGAGTGGAGAGCGTGTTAAGACGGTGGAGTATTTTAAATACTTGGGGTCAACAGTGGATGCAGAGGGGGGAGCAGAGAGAAAGAGAAACTGTAGAATACAGTCGGGGTGGAAGAACTGGAGGGACGTATCAGGGGTGCTCTGTGATAAGAGGGTCCCAGTGAAACTGAAGGGAAAGGTATTCAAAACAGTGGTGAGGCCGGCAATGTTGTATGGAATGGAGACTGTGCCAATGAAGAAGAGCAATGAAAGAAAAATCGATGTGGCTGAAATGAAGATGTTGAGATGGATGTGTGGAGTGACGAGGAGGGATAGGGTCAGAAATGAGCATATAAGGGGAACAGTGAAGGTGGCGGAAGCATCTAAGAAGGCATCTAAGAAGGTGCAGGAGGCCAGGCTGAGGTGGTATGGACCAGGGCTGGGCAAGTTCCGCACACCTTCCGCACGTGTCCATACTATGGACACGTCAGGAGAAGAGAGGAGGAGTATGTGGGGCGCAGAGTGCTGGAGATGGAGTTGCCGGGACGGAGAAGAAGAGGAAGACCGAAGACGAGATTGAGGGACTATGTGGTGGCGGACATCAGGGAGAAGGACTTGGAGGAGGACGTGGTACACGACAGAGGAGAGTGGAGAAGACGAACCAAAAACAGTTACCCCATGTAAAAATGGGATAATAAGCTGCGGAAGAAGAAGATAGCGTTTAACAGTATAACATATCTATGAATAACGAAATCATTAGAAGAGATCCAAATGAAATTCTCACGTATAAGGCAAGTCAAACGGAAGCGGAAACAGCTAGATCAGTTGAGACAGAAGAAACGCACATCTGTTTAACATATATAAAATTTTAAACAGGATAATCGCATGGAAAAATAATGTAGGGGCTATTTGACGAAAAAATATGTACTTTATCAAATATGCAATTACTTTACTAAATCAAAATCGAATACTTTAGTAAATACGCCTTCATATGCATCAAACACGTAGACATTTCTTTTGTAAATTTGTAATTATACCAGATCAACTTACCAGTGGTCGGTTGGTCCTGTGAAGCCTTCGTTTCAGACGGCACCTCAACCTGTACTTGATTGCTGTTATTTTATTTATTTGTTGGGTTCAAAATCCCAGCTGAGCCGTGAACGGCCAAATTCTAAAGGGCCAGTTCTACCTACAGCCCAAGTTAAGCTAAAATTAAAACTTACGGATTTGAGATCCTATTAGGTCCTACCTCAGGGTTGCTGACTCGATGCGGGCCTACCTTAGACCTTAGTTACATGAATTTAATATAAACAAAAGGGTACTATTTATGGTCTTCTTTCTCAACCTTGCAACAACAACGCAACCTGGACTATTGCACGATGCAACAATCTTGTATCTAAACAACCAAACTGAATTGCAAGAGAGCTCTCTATCAGACCACACCCTGTACGTACGACATCCCACAAACGAGTAGAAAGACGCGCAGCGCCCCAAAATGATGCCACAGAGTCCCAAACATGATGCCACAAGAGCCAAAAATGCTAGCTCTAAATTAAGTAATTTTTCACTAACCTTACAATTATGAGATGGATATATATACACCTTAACTTAATATATACAAGCAATGCTGCATCAATCAGCTTAGTCATCGTATCGCCTTGGGACAACAATGGTTCTTCCTCTTCTAGATTTTCTAACACTCCCCACCGAAGAGGCATTGTTGTCATTACCTTCTGCAAGGTTAGCCAAGCCTTCTCCATGAGGCTGTAACTCAAATGTTTCATCTTGACTATCTGTGTTTTTGCTGATTTCTAAAGCATAGAGTTTTTGTATAGGTCTCTTTAACTTTCCTCCTGAAGTCTTTACCAGTGCAGACCTAACTAAATTGTCTTTGCCAACAAACAACTCTTCAATTATGCCAAGCTTCCAGCATTGCCTTGGTCTTTCATCCCCAATCATTACCACTTCTCCCACCTTGATACAATTTGCATTGGAGCCCTTTACCTTGCCTGATGGGTAATAATTGAGTTCTGGCAAGTATTCCATCTGCCACCTCTTCCATAACTGATCTTGTAGCTCTTCAAGGTACCTGAACCGTCTGGTTAACTCTCCTTGAGTGCTCTGGATAGGCTGCAAGTCTTCTGGCACACTGGGGCTTGATGTTAATCGTTTACCACAAAGAAAATGATTTGGTGTCAATGGCTCTGCATCCTGCATACTGTTGTAAACAAAAGTGATAGGCCTACTGTTCACCATTGCTTCTACTTCACATAAAACAGTGCAGAATTCTTCTTTGCTCAAATGAGCATTAGCTAAAAGTTTCTTTAATGGACACTTTACACTTCTCACTAGCCTTTCCCAAAATCCTCCCCACCATGGTGCTCTCTCAACAATAAACTCCCACTGTACCCCTTGGTGTGAAAAGTAGGATTGGAATCCTTCCTCTTTTAGCAAGGACCAAATTTCTTGGAGTTCCTTTGCAGCCTTTTTGAAGGTTTTTGCATTATCCGATATGATTTTATTTGGGAAACCCCTTCTGTTCACAAACCTTTTAAAGGCCAAAAGAAATACATCACTACTTAAGTTGCTTACCAACTCCAAATGGATTGCTCTGGTGGTAGCACAGGTGAAAAGACATATATAACCTTTGTTAGACTCCCCTCGCTCATACACATAGACTGGCCCTGCAAAGTCTACTCCCACTACATCAAATGGGGCAGTATAGACACACCGTTCTCTTGGAAGTGGAGCCACCTTTTCATAATAAGGCTTTGCACTCCAACGCTTGCAAACCACACATTTATGCAAGACCTTTTTTACTACTTGTCTAATTTTGGGAATCCAAAATTGTTGTCTAATCTCTATTATCACTTCTCTAACTCCAGCATGTAACAGCTTATGATGAGTATCCAGGATCAAAAGGTCCACAAAGTGCCCCCCAGAAGGTAGCAAAATTGGATGTTTTTCTCCTCTGGAAGCCCAGAAAACTGTAGTCTACCTCCTACTCTCAATAAATCCTGATCCAAAAACACATCCAAACCCTTGAGCGCAGAATGTGTTGGTAGAACCTGTAATGGATGGCTGGTGAGCAATTCTCTCTCTTCACCAAATTTTTCCTTCTGCATATATACCACCCAGTATTTCCTGGCTTGCTGAATCTCATTACTGTTCAGAATTCCTTCCCTTCTTGTTTCTCCCTTAATGTTGTTGGTAAATCTATATACCCATGCTGTCACTCTTAACAATCTTTTCAGACTGCTAATGTCCTCAAGCCTCAATATGGGGTCCTGCTGCATAACTTGACAACTGTTCACAGCGCATTTTCTCACCTCACTCACCCATGCTTCTTCAGCCTGGCATTCTCCTACAATAGGCTGATTAGAAGGCCAGTTTTCACTTCCAAGTTTTAGCCACTCTGGCCCATTCCACCACAAACTTGACTGTGCAAGATCTTTCACTGAAATTCCTCGTGTTGGTAAATCAGCGGGGTTTTGGTGCCTGGACAATGCTTCCATTGCTTGGGATCTGTGTGCGCTTGAATTTCCTCCACCCTATTGGCAACAAATGGTTTCCATTTCCTTGCCTGACTTCTTAACCAGTGCCAAACTATAGTGGAGTCTGTCCAATAATAGCTTGGAATTTCATAGAGGGCCAAAGACTTTGCACTGTAACTGCAAGCCGACTAGCAATAACGGCACCCATCAATTCCAACCTTGGAACAGAAAGCCTTTTCAAAGGTGCTACTCTGCTCTTTGCAGCAACCAACCTGCAACTTACTTCCTCTTGCAATGCGCCTCTTATATAAATACAAGTTGCATAGGCTTCCTCACTTGCATCACAAAAGATGTGCAGCTCCAAATTGTCTGGACTATTGTTCAACTCTCCAAAGTACCATCTTGGGATTTCAATGTCTCCAAGATGTGCCAATTCTTTGAACCAATATTTCCACCTTACCACCATATGATCAGGTAACTCTTGGTCCCAACCAAGTCCAATTTCCCAGAGGCTCTGAAACCAAATTTTTGACTTTATCACAAATGGAGCCAGGAATCCAAGAGGATCAAAGACCTTTGAAGCCAAACTAAGAGCTGTACGTTTTGTCCACCTTGTCTCATTCTCAGCCAGCTCTACTAAAGATTTCCCATTGAAGGTAAACAAATCATCATCTTGCTGCCAAACAATGCCTAGCACCTTTGCGTCTATTGCCCACAACTCCTTAATACCAGAATCCTCAATACTTTCTGCTGCATCAGGTACTATACAGGAATGACTCATAAACTCTTGTAATTGCGAATGATTGGTCTGCCATTTTCTAAGCTCCATGCCAGCCTCCCTCATTATAGCTCTAGCCTCCATGAATATCTGTTTAGCCATTTCTGTATTATCCACGGAACACAGCAAATCATCAACATAAAATTTTTCCTTATGTGTTCAATAGTGTTAGGATAGACTTCAGAATATTTCTTAAAATGGTACTGCATAGTAGCTGCCAACAGAAATGGACTAGAGCTGAGGCCAAACAACACTGACTTCATTCTATATGCTTGAACCTTAGGTTCATTTTCCAACAAGTCTTTCGTATCCACCCACAGATACCTTACTGCATCTCTGTCCTCTGGTTTTAACTTTATCCGCAAAAAGGCTTGCTTCACATCTGCAGTCAATGCTACTCTACCAAACCTGAATCTCAGTAACAAGGAAAATAAATCTGCATTTAAATTTGGCCCAGCATCCAAACAGTCATTCAAGGACATACTACCTTTGTCCTTGGCTGAGCCATCAAAAACTACCCTCAGTTTGGTGGTAGTTTTGTCTCGCCGTACCACTGCATGGTGTGGCAGATAATGTGCCTCCTGGTTCACCAGCTCACCTTACCACTGCATGGTGTGGCAGATAATGTGCCTCCTGGTTCACCAGCTCACCTTGCACCCTTTCAGCATAGCCCTCCCTTACATAACTTAGGATGGCCTCATTGTATTCAATTAACAACTCCTCATTTTTCTTAGCCTGTACAATGAAGTTTCCAACCTCCGATTAGCTAGCTGAAGGTTTGAACCGGGTTTGCAAGAATCCTTCCACGGGAGGCCAACTTCATAGCAACCATCTCTAAACCCAATCCCTTTTTCAAATTGCTCTAAAACATCATTGTTCACTGTACTTGACTGTTTGTCCTTTATGCCAATAGATTCAAGTTCCCAAAACGCTTTCAAATGCCTTTCCAACCATGGCTGTTCTCCTCAATTTACAAAAAGAGCCTTAACTTCCATTTCATTGCAATAACTACCATGTAGCATCCAGCCTAGCTTACTTTCAATAGCTACCGGGCCGAGATGTGCGGACAATATTACCAGTGATGAAGTCCCAATAATAGTCAGCTCCAATCAAAAGACTAATATCTTCTGTTCCTTCAAACTTATTATTGCCCAAATTAATTCCTTTAACTTGCAATTCTTGGACACATGCCATATCTAAACAAGTAGTGACTGGAGCACAAAGTTCCTCAATCTCTACAGCTTGGACCTTGATAGTGGGACTTTGCGGTAACAACCCTTTAACCAGAACTTCTACCTTCTTAAATTTGGTTCGGTTTTGAACGGAACCCCCAAACCCAGAAATTCTTAAATTTTCCCTCTTAAGTTCTTTAAACTTCAATTTTCTGGAAATTCTGGTCTTAATAAAACTACACTGGCTACCACTAAAACAACACTCTTACAGTAGCTTCTCCCTCATTCCCAATTAATAAGGCTGCAGTTGTTTGCAATAATCCCCCTTTACTTTTACTCCCTTGCATAGCAGTGGCATGTGCCACTGATGTCTCTACTTCTGGGGTAGGCCTACTAGGAGTGTTTCACACAATAATGGCTGATGCCTACCATGACATTTTTTGCACAAAATTTTAAACTTACAAAACCTTGCTCTGTGACCTTTCAAAAAACATTTAAAACATGCTGTGGACTTAGTTACCCTGTCCTTTCTCTCCTCAAAGGGTAATGCCTCAGCCACCTCACATTTATATGACTTGTGGTTGCCTTCGCAAAATATGCATTCCTTGATTCCCTTTAATTTATTCTCAGAGGATGCATGTAGAGCTGACACTGTACCTGGGCTATTCCTTTTTGTGGAAACTTTGGTGCTGTGCCTGCCTTTGTCCCCTTGTTTACCATCCCACTGTGCAAACTCAATTCCCTCTCGTCTTGCTAATTCTGTGCCTAAAAGACTTAACATCTGCTGAAGGGGGATGTACACATGTTCTGTAGAGTGTCCCCTACTTAATTCAAGCAAAATTGAGCTAGGCAATTTAGACTCCAGTGTAGGAACCAACATTATACCATACCTTTCCATTCCTACACCCAAGTTGTCCAGGGACCTAGTTCTAATTTCAAATTCATCATATAACTGCCGTAACTCCTTGACACTATTAGGATTATTAACAGGAGGTATAGCTAAAAGTGCACGGAGGTGGCTTTTAATTAAGATCTCTGGCTTACCAAACCGTTTCTTTAATATATCCCAAGCCACATTATAATTAGCCTCTGTTAATGCTAATCCTGCTATAGTCTTTGCTGCCTCCCCTTCCAAGAGGGACTGCAAATAATTAAACTTCTCCACGGCACTTAACACTTGACTAGAATGAACTGCTGATTGAAAACTGTCTGCCCATCCTTGCCATTCCTGAATACTCCCAGAAAATGGTTTGAGTACAAGCCTCGGTAATTGAACTACAGATCTGTTAACCTTAACTTCACAAACATCATTTGTTGAGTGTTGTGTTTCATTATTAGACCTGGTCTCTAACTGTACTGAGCTGCTAAACTCTTTTGCTCGGAGGCCTACTTTAATTATATCATCAATAATCTCTTCAAAGTTGTGATAGCGTGGGGTAGACACCCCAGTTAGGTTACTTAGGTTCTAGCAAACAATCAAATGCACTTACCGGTGCGTTGAATTAGGTATTCCTTGAAGCCTACCGTTTTATTCCTGTGTCCCACAACAGCCTACCTAACTCTCTCTTACATTACCAATTTAGAAGCTATAGACATTACCCCTAACTATACTTAAGTACGAACAACTTCCTACCCGATTTGTTACCTTAGATTCATCACCTAATTTTACTCAGCACCAAAGATTAGGTCAGATAGGAAAAAACATGTCTAGGCCAGACCAAAGCAATACGAACAGCCCGTTGGTTTGTTTATGGCTTCGTCTTGCCATTCCGCTTAGATTTAGTGATATTTACTCTTTAGTGACTTTTAGACTATATACATATATATACATACACGTCACCTCACTCCTCCCCTACAAGTTTAGTCTGTCAGGGGGATGAGGGACCCTAGACGACCTGCGGAGCGGGGTTGATGTAGTAGGATCAGGTGCAACCTGTATAGGCGGGCAAGTTGAACCATTTTCCGGAGGATCAGTTCTCTCTTCCGGAAGACTCTGGTCCTTCTGCACTTCCCGTTCCCATATCTGGTCCTGATGGCGTTTAATAGAACGACCATCTTCTAGTTGGCACTTGAAGGAAACAGGGCCCGTTCTCTCCTGCACAGTTGCAGGAACCCATTTTGGTCCAGCCCCATAGTTGCGAATCACAACTGGATCATTAGGTTTCGCTTCTAGAACTCTCCCTCTTTTAGTGTCGTGGTACAACTTCTGTTTTTCCTGATGGCGTAAAACTCGTTGTTGTAACATTTCGTTTGGACGTAACAAATCAAAAACTGAACGAATTCCCCGGCCAATCAGAAGTTTAAGGGAGACACCCCTGTCGTGGTGTGTGGTGTTATTCGATATTTAAACAAAAATTTATCCAACACCACTTGCATTTCCTCCCCACGAGAATGACGCAAGGCCGACTTGAAAGTACGGACCATGTTTTCCGCGAGACCGTTAGTAGATGGGTGGAAAACACTAGACCGGACATGTCTAATGCCATTTAGGTGGACGAAGGAACGAAATTCCTCACTGGTAAAACAAGTACCATTGTCGGAAACCAGGACTACGGGTAAACCCCATCGAGCGAAAACTGAACGGAGTAAGCGAATCGTTACACCCGAAGTCGTGGAAGTGGTTGGAAAAATTTCCACCCACTTAGAGTAGGCGTCCACCATGACTAGGAAATAAATATTATTTATAGGACCTGCATAGTCAACATGGATCCTATGCCACGGTATAGTAGGCCATTCCCAAGGATGAAGTGGACTTTTCCTTGGGAGATCTCTGTTCTCTAGGCAGCTTTGACAGGAACGAACCAATGATTCGAGTTCTCCATCTAAACCAGGCCACCAGAAATAAGCTCTCGCCAGCTCTTTCATTTTTGTTGCGCCCATGTGTTCAGCGTGAAGTTCCTTCACTAAATTCGACCTGCCTTTATTTGGAATAATCACTCTGTGGCCCCATAAGAGACAGCCATTTTGAATAGAGAGGCCAGACTGACGCTGAATAAAAGGCTGTAATTCACTCTCAACCTTAGTAGGCCAACCAACTGAGCAGAAATGGATGACCCTAGACAGAATAGGGTCTGATTTTGTCCACTGCTCTATTTGTACTGCAGATACTGGAGTGGATTCCAAAAACTCCACCAAGTGAACCCATTCTGTAGGTATAGGTACACAATCATTTGGATTTTCTAAGGCAACCTACTTAGCGCATCAGCCGTACCTAGAAGTTTACCTGACCGATGTACTAAGTCAAATTTATAGGCTTGTAGAATCAGTGCCCATCGTTGAATCCTACCTGAGGCCATAACTGGAATATTTTTATTAGGTGAAAATAAACCTAAGAGAGGCTTATGGTCAGTAATTAGTTTAAATTCATGACCCCATAGATAGAAATGAAATTTTTTTACTGCAAATACTAAGGCTAATGCTTCACGTTCCACTTGTGCATATCGTCTTTCCGTCTCAGTTAGTGTTCTAGAAGCAAAACAGATAGGCCTATCTACACCATCAATGTGGTGAGATAACACTGCCCCAATTCCATAAGAACTGCTGTCTGCTGAAACTACGAGAGGAAGTTTAGGATCATAATGCACTAGGAGAGTGGACTTTAGTAGTACGTCCTTGGAAGCCTCAAATGCTTCCTTTTGAGTTTTCTCCCATCTCCACTGTTCCCCAGATCGTAATAGCTTATTCAGGGGTTCAAGGAAAGTCGATGCATTAGGCAAAAATTTCCTATAAAAGTTTAGGAGACCTAAATAAGCTTGTAACTGTGTGATGTTTTGTGGAGGTGGTGCCTTTTCTATTGCTTCTAGTTTATCCACCGTTGGATGAATGCCTGAGGCATCTATGCGGAACCCTAAATATGAAACCTCGTTAGTGACCCATGAACACTTTTCTCTCTTTAGCTTAAGTCCCGCATCCCGGAGTCTTTTTAGAACCGTGGTTAATCTAGTTAGGTGTTCTTTTTTAGTCGAACCTGAAATGAGGACATCATCTAGAAAGCAAAGTACCCCTGGAATGTGACCTAGAACTTGGTCCATTGTCCTCTGAAAAATACCTGGAGCCGATGCTATTCCATAGCATAGCCTATTGTACTTATATAGGCCTCGGTGCGTATTTATGATAGTTAATTCTTTAGAGTTTTCATCTAAACTTAGTTGAGCATAGGCTTGGGACATATCGAGTTTTGTGAAATATTTTCCCCCAGCAAGAGAGCTAAATAATTCATCAGGCTTGGGTATAGGATAGCAATCTAGAAGGACGGCTCTATTTGCTGTTAAACGGTAATCCCCGCATAACCGCACGGACTTGTCCGGTTTTAGTACAGGAACTACTGGGGCAGCCCACTTAGCGTGTGTGACTGGTTCAATAATTTTATCTTTTAGCAGCCTGTCAATTTCTAAATCTACCTTCTCCCGCAGTGCATGCGCAATTGAACGAGCCTTACAAAATTTCGGAGTTACATTAGGATCTACTTCTATGCAGACCTGATGGCCTTTTAGGTTGCCTACTTCAGGCCCAAAAATAGAAGAAAACTCCCTTAACAATGAGTCTATGTCAGATGGATATGAAAGTGTATGCACATCTGCCTGACCCCTTGGCAAGATTTTGTCAATTGGCATTTCCAAAGCATCAATCCAATCACGGCCTAGTAGAGTAGGCCCTTGCTCATCCACCACTAAAAGGGTTAAGGGATGAGACAAAGTTTTCTGGTTAAGTGTAACTGTGACGTATGCTTCTCCACAAATAGGTATTTGTGTGTCACCGTACTTCTTCAAAATTGTTTTAGATGCATGTAGTTTAGGTGTGTTTTTGAAAATCTTATCAAAAACTACCTTGGACATGACCGTCCGGGCAGCACCCGTATCCAATTCTAGAGGAACTGTAATTCCATCTAGGCCTACCTCTACAATATATGGGCCTGTATTTTCCCCACTTTGCTGCTCATAGAATAGGTACTCCACTCCAATGTTCGAAGTATTTCCCTTTTGAGGATTTATACTAGAAATGTTAAAATTAGAATTTTCACCCTTTGTTTTCTTTGAAAAACACACTTTAGCTATGTGGCCTATTTTACTACAGTTTCGGCAAACTGCTTCTTTAAAAGGGCAATCTTTCTTCCAATGGTGTTTTCCACACCCTGTACATGGCTTGGAAGGCTTAGTAGAATTAGTAGGCTTAGTCATATTCGCCTCATACCTTTTATTTGCCTGTCTAGTAGGCTCGTTAGGTCTGCCAGGCCTAGAAGATTTAAAGCTATTTACGTGTTGGGCTTTACTACTATGATTTCCAAAAGCTCTAACATCTTTAGCAGCTGCTTCTCTAGCCGTAGCTATTTCTACAGCCTGACTAAAAGTTAGGTCCTGTATGGCTAATAGGGCTCTCTGGGTAGACTCCTCTTTGAGACCCATTACAAACCTATCTCTTAGCATTTCATCTAATTTGTCCCCAAATTTACACGTACGGCTATGGCTTTTTATTCCTGCAACAAACTCTGCAATGCTTTCATTTCCCGTCTGATGCCTTGAATAAAATTTGAAACGTTCATAGATGAGAACTACTCGGGGTTTGTAGTGATCGGTTAGGGCCTGTACCAATTCATTATAGGTGCAAGTTTCCGGTGCTTTAGGAGAAACTAGGTCCATAACTAAACCAAACGTTTTAGGGCCTATTATAGTTAAAAAGGTAGGTACTTTCTTAGCATCCGGAATGGAATTTGCCTCGAAAAACAACCTCACCCTAGTGGCATAAGCTTCGAAGTCCTCCCCATTGTCTTCGTAGGGCTTATATGGCCAATCACCGACATGCTAGAGCAAAACCGAATTAGACCAACTCACGTGAAGTAGGTTAGGTTAGGTTTAAATTTGGTCTAGTTACTGAATAGTGAATTTTATTAGAGTTAGGGCTGAATAGTGAATTGTATTAGAGTTAGAGCTGAGTAAGAATTAGTTTTAGAGGTAGGGCTGAGTAGGAATTAGTTTTAGAGTTAGGGCTGAGTAGGAATTAGTTTTAGAATTAGGGCGGCGGGACCTACGCTATAGTACGGTAGCTTCCCCACACAAACAAACCAAATCGGACGACCCACTAGTCTGCATCCAATTTTCCAAACAACCACTTGAACCCAATAAGCCAAATTAACCCAATAAGCCAAATTAACCCAATGAGCCAAATTTAACCCAATGAACAAAATTTAACCAAATGAGCCAAATCCCATCCTCGTCGCCAAATGTGATAGCGTGGGGTAGACACCCCAGTTAGGTTACTTAGGTTCTAGCAAACAATCAAATGCACTTACCGGTGCGTTGAATTAGGTATTCCTTGAAGCCTACCGTTTTATTCCTGTGTCCCACAACAGCCTACCTAACTCTCTCTTACATTACCAATTTAGAAGCTATAGACATTACCCCTAACTATACTTAAGTACGAACAACTTCCTACCCGATTTGTTACCTTAGATTCATCACCTAATTTTACTCAGCACCAAAGATTAGGTCAGATAGGAAAAAACATGTCTAGGCCAGACCAAAGCAATACGAACAGCCCGTTGGTTTGTTTATGGCTTCGTCTTGCCATTCCGCTTAGATTTAGTGATATTTACTCTTTAGTGACTTTTAGACTATATACATATATATACATACACGTCACCTCAAAAGTAAATTATGTTATTTTCTATTTCATCCTCTTCTATAAGAGCCTCAATTTTAACATTTACCTCACTTAGAGCAACTTTTTTAGTTTCTAATATGGAAAGCTGCGCAGTCACTAAGCGTAAATCCTCTTGCTCTATGGCAGAATCTATAGTGGCATTGACCTTTGTAATTAGACCTTTGTAGGCGCTTCTTCTTTTTATAAATTTGTTCAATTCAGATGCACTCATCTTCAATGCAAACAACAATTGGGCTCAATGCCAAATGAGCTGAATTGGCAGAAATACTTAACCAAACTGATCAAACGCAAATTTTACTTTCAAATAAACTGAATTGCTGGGTGGGGTACTAACCAAACACCAGTATGGAATACCAAATTTTCCACCCCAGGACCTTAATTCAATAATAACCCAAAATTAACCAAACCGGTAAAATGTAGGCGAAAAACGACGACAGACGACTGGCCAAGTTTAGCAATTGGGCGACCGAACTTTCTACCCTGGGACCTTAATTCAATAATAACCCAAAATTAACCAAACCGGTAAAATGTAGGCCAAAAACGACGACAGACGACTGGCCAAGTTTCGCAATTGGGCGACCAAACTTTCTACCCTGGGACCTTAACTCAATAATACTCAACCCGTCTAGGCCTAACTTGGGCTACAATTTGCACAATCAGAACTTTGCCGAAAAATAGTCACTGACTCAGTCTTGGGGTAGAATCCGGTTCTGAAGGACCATGTTATTTTATTTATTTGTTGGGTTCAAAATCCCAGCTGAGCCGTGAACGGCCAAATTCTAAAGGGCCAGTTCTACCTACAGCCCAAGTTAAGCTAAAATTAAAACTTACGGATTTGAGATCCTATTAGGTCCTACCTCAGGGTTGCTGACTCGATGCGGGCCTACCTTAGACCTTAGTTACATGAATTTAATATGAAAACAAAAGGGGTACTATTTATGGTCTTCTTTCTCAACCTTGCAACAACAACGCAACCTGGACTATTGCACGATGCAACAATCTTGTATCTAAACAACCAAACTGAATTGCAAGAGAGCTCTCTATCAGACCACACCCTGTACGTACGACATCCCACAAAACGAGTAGAAAGGACGCGCAGCGCCCCAAAATGATGCCACCAGAGTCCCAAACACTGATGCCACAAGAGCCCAAAAATGCTAGCTCTAAATTAAGTGAATTTTTCACTAACCTTACAATTATGAGATGGATATATATACACCTTAACTTAATATATACAAGCAATGCTGCATCAATCAGCTTAGTCATCATATCGCCTTGGGACAACAATGGTTCTTCCTCTTCTAGATTTTCTAACAATTGCTGACACTTGCATTTTCATCGTTTAGTTCTGGTTGATGTGCATCGTCTTCCGCTTGTCTAATAACTTTACGGGAGGGTTCTGCTGTTTCACTTTCAATGTGCTCTTCAACTGACTCAACTGATTTTCTTTTGAAATATTTTCGTATATCCATCGCAATATTGTATAACGAATTAACGAAGCTTGACCAACATGTAAAGATGCAACACGCCCCACTCGTCACACTGTACTATACTGCAGTGTATGCAAAACTAACTGGCGCCGAGCTGTGTTCAGTTTCCTCGCTTCATATTTCAGTAGTTCAGTACAATACGGATTTAAGCACGTCGAAACGTGTTTGACGTGTTTAAAAAACGACTTAAAATATCGCATGTTATAGTTTGGCGGTGAACCTTGGTTGTAATTACCGTAGATTTTTTCCTAGACTTTCCAAAGAGGGGGGAGGAGCGACCGCCTCTGTCGCCCCCCCCCCTTGGCTACGTCCCTGCTGTAGTGTTCCTTCCATAATTTGACATATTCTCAGTCCCAGTTACATTTTCAATATTAGCAGGGAGAGACTGCACTATTATTCATTGTTTTTAATTCTTCCCAAAAGTTTCTTGGATTCTTACTGGCAAGCTTTCTAGCTAGTAGCCAGAACATCCCTACTTAAATCATCCTCATAATTTTTTATATACCTTAGCTTAATGCATACTTGAACCTGGCATTAGCCCTCTGTTTTTGTTGTAATACAGGGCCTTGCCTTGGCTTCCCTTTTTCAAACCACATTAAAAAAGCATCTCTGGATGCATTATGAAGTTCAGCCACATAATCGCTCCAGCCAGGTCTACATGTATAATTTTTTCTCCTAAAGATATTTAAGTCTAGGAAGCATTATTGAGAGAGGAAACAATTTGTTCATACATGTCTTTAAATTCCAAAGTATGTACTTGAATTCTACAGTTTACTTCCTGGCAAGCTAGAGCATCATTAGGGATATATATATTACTTAGCAATACATCACACTTATTACAATACTGTTGTTTGCCCTCATCATCAACTTTGGACTAGTCTAACTTCGCTTAACGTGTAACATTTACCTGTGATAGCAATGGAATACAATTAATTAATGTCAAACTCAATTAATAGGGGCATGTGGCCAGAACTAGCATAGGAGTACAAAACTGCCATATTCAGAACTGCTTGATTTGCATCAGGTGTACAAATACAATGATCCAACCATGAGTTGGTGTGCCAACTATCACTAACATAAGTAAAGCTATCACCAGGAAGACTAAACATGGATGAAAGGGTCAAGTTATCATCTTCACAGAAGGGTTTTAAGTGGTTGCTAAACAAAGAATTATCATTAAGCACATTAGCATTAATTCATCAATAGCTACACATGTCGTATCCAACTCATCACTAATACTACTGACCTGCCCTAATTTAATGAGGTAATCTTCTTCATTATCAACTCTCTGGAAAGGCATATAGATACACAGAATTACAAATTTTTTATTGTCTACACAAATTTCTATCCCAGTTAGCCAGTTTTGATGGTTGTGACTGTTTGAATATACATACACACACGTATACTATTATAATTTTTAAGAATTTGTCGCAAAAAATTTACGACAAGAAGACTTGATTTTTTAGAAAAATCCGTGAATAAAATATTTATTCAATCTAAACATATTTTTTTCTGAAAAATAGAAACATTGGCGGTAAAACTGAAAAGAACTGTTAATTTGAATGTCGATTTTGGCGGCCCTTGGTTGCGGCGCCCTGGCGGGGAGGTGGGAGGGGGACATACGTCGTACACCCCAAGGGCCAGCCTGGCTGGATTCATGATAAAAGCCTGAAGTTAGGATCCTGCTGCCCCGTGTTGGGTCTCCAGACACTTTGTTAACTTTATCCGATGTGGGCCTACCAGAGTTACGTTTACATTCGACGTCATAAATTCAAATTTCTGCGTACTTTTCGTCCACAAATCTGACTTGAAGTCATTGAAAAAATGTGACTTCAAATCAAATCAAGTTTTTGACGAAAAGAAAACAGCTTTAATATTAGCCAATAATAATCAGTGTTTTAAATTTTAACTTTATATGTCTGAGCAATAAACCAACACTACTCATTGAGCGAAAAGAGATAAAAGAAGAATAAAAGAGATTATCAAATTTTGAACTGATCATTGTCTGCTTCTAGAGCCTTCATCCTTGTCTGACTATGATTTAAGCTAGCTTTGTAATATTCTTTTATAATTTCATTGATTAAACTTAAAGAACCACAGGAATTATTTTGTTGTTAGACTCCAAACCATGAATGCTTCAGAAGGGAACGTTTTTCATTAGATGGTTTAAGCTGTAGAGTCTATAGGTATATTTTGGGTTTGACTTCAATAACAATTATGGCGTATGAAAGAAAACTGAACAGGACTTGAAATTCACTCATGTTTGCGTTAACCTGAAAATACATAAGAAGCATAAGCGATACGATACTTTAGCCCTAAGCTAACTTAATTTAGATCCTAGAACCAGCTCACACTTTAAATTTGGGTTAAGGTAAGATAAGTCCAGACATATTTCGGAGCAACCTAGTTTTATTTCTCTAACAATGCCAGACTGAAAAATCTGTGAAATTCTCGCGCAATGACTTTTGGAAAAATTCTCATTTTCCAAACTGCAAAATTGTCATTCATATTTATAATCTCATGCTTGGGGAGGAAAAATATGCAAAGTTTTAGTAATTTAGTCGAAATAATGGAAAATATTGGTATTATTACTTTGAATTTATCTTGGAAGTGCTTCTGCCTCAAGGGTGCTCTGCTCCCACAAAGTCTGCTCAGTGCTAGCTGAGGTGGGGCCATGATGTAGTCATTATCTTTCTTTTCTCATGCTCTTGCCATAGGATTTGATCTACTATCAAATTTGTGAGGGCTGGTCTGGCAGATGAATACCCTGGTACTATGTTTTTTTTTTACATTTAATTTGGAAAATATGAAGTCACTTGGGCCTATTGAGGTAATCCAAGTCATGAGCTACATTTTTTAATAATAATAAAATCTTGCAAGATGTCAAACTCAGCTAATTAGTATACAACTATTTACTATCATCACAGTAGCCCATATAACAAGTAAGGAATATACATTATATACAATCTATGAGCTTATCTACTTCATAAACTTTAAGAATCATAAAAATTTTAAAATTAGAAAGAGTCATTTTGAGCAGAAAACAGATTTGTTTCTAAAAAAACTGAATAATTAGCTAGAACAACTTGGAAAAAAGGAGATTGTTTCGTGTAAATGGTCATCAAGTGAGAGTTATTTTAGATATAGGCTGCTTCACAATGTCCATTTCAGAAGATGTGGCTTAACAACGTGGGTTGCTCAAATTAGCAGTAATAAGTAAATACTTTAAACTTGCTCTTTCAATGAAATAGATTTATAGCTTATTTCAATTGCCATTCTGAAACAGAGTCTGTATTAGAGCAATTTAGCAGACAGGCAGGCAATACATTTTCAGAACTCTAACAAAGAGAGCAACACAAAATTGCAGATGAAGGATAAGCACAAAACAATAGAGAATGTTCTTTTAATAGATTCACAGTAATAACTGTATCTACACATGGTATTAAAATCAAAAGTTAGCAGCTGACAAGGAAGTTTTTAGCAGTTGCTGTATCCTCCAGTGCAGGACACATCAGCACATCAATATCATTAAAAAAATGTAGAATGTCTACGAAGAAGAGGCGATATCAAACCAAAGATATCAACGAGCTGGTGGCCAAACCACCTCAAATCTCTGTGCAGTGGGCAGTCTATGGTTGGCCAGACTGGCAGTCGATGGCCTGTTGCGTGGCATGGTCAGAGTACCAATAGGCTCCAGGGGCTGGACCTATCCCAGTGTGCTATTTTTTCATTTATGGGGAGCATTTGCGTGCTGGATATACTCCCCAGACTACTCTTACTCTGGCAACTTTAAGACTAATCCAGGCCCTACTACAACTTACACATTTCACCATACACAAAGACATAGGCACAATAGGACCATGAGACATATACAGAAGCATAATACTAACATATTACAGTACAAAGTAGATTGCCTCACAAACAAAATCATGCAGCTTAGGGAATTTGTACACAAACAAAACATTCACATAGCGCTTATACAGGAAACAAAACTAAAACACACACACACACACACACACACACACACACACCATCCCTGACTTCACAGTGATCTGTCAAGATTGTACAGGGGGTCACGGGGGTGGACTCATCACATACGTAAAAGTATTACTACACTAATGCCACCCAAAACATGACAAACACAATCCAAGCAGATAACATGATAGAAATACAGGCAGTTAACATTAAAACACACGCAAAACACATCATCATACTCATCAACATTTACATCCTATTAATAGATATATCGAGCTTAGACGTCAGGTTAAAAGATCAGTTAGGAATGCCAAGCGTAATTTAGAGATACTTATAGCTGCGGATAGTAAACATAATCCAAAAAAGTTTTTTGAATACGTTAATAATCGTAAGCCGGTAAAAAATAACATAGGCCCTCTAGTGGATGTTAATGGCGCTTTGGCTTCTGATGCTCAGGCGATGGTGGGTATTTTCAATAACTTTTTTGCGACAGTTTTTACCGTAGAAGACGTAAATAATGTCCCCGACATGGATGATATCGTTCCATTTAGTAGCGAGACTATTTTGGATGAAATAACTGTTTACAAGGCTGAGATTGCGCATTATATCGATAGGCTAAAAGTTAGCAAGGCTCTAGGCCCTGACGCTTTTTATCCCAGACATTTGAAAGAAGTTATCGTAGGCCCCTTAACGAAGATCTTTAATCAGTCACTCAAAACGGGGATTATTCCTGAAGACTTTAAATTAGCTAACGTCACACCTATTTTTAAAAAAGGCGACCGTGCGGTACCTAGCAATTATAGGCCTATTAGCTTAATGTCAATTGTAGGTAAACTTTTGGAATCTGTAGTTAGGGATCGTATTATCGATCACTTAGAAAGTAGAGATTTGATTAATAGTAGTCAGCATGGGTTTCGACGCCATAGGTCTTGTTTAACTAATTTGTTAGAATTTTATAACGAAATAGTGCGCGAATACGATAGGCATAGAGCAGCTGACGTTATTTATTTAGATTTTAAAAAGGTTCAATACAGTTCCGCATAGGAGACTAATTGCGAAGGTTAAAGCGCACGGTATACGCGGTCAGGTAGCTAACTAGTTAGAAGAATGGCTTCGTGCTAGGAGACAGAGGGTCGTAGTTAATGGTAGTGAATCAGGGTGGTTAGATGTAGGTAGCGGTGTCCCACAGGGTTCAGTGTTAGGCCCATTGCTATTCGTAATTTACATTAACGACATAGATGTAGGATTGACTAGTAACGTGTCAAAATTCGCGGACAATACTAAAATAGGCGGTAAGGTTGTTAACGAGGACGATAGAAATAGGATTCAAGACGATGTAAATAGGATTATGGAGTGGACAGATAAGTGGCAGATGCAATTTAACGTAGACAAATATAAAGTTTTGCATATAGGTTCTCGCAACAATAATTACGCGTATACGATGGATGATAGGGAGTTAGCGAGCATTGACGAGGAAGTAGATTTAGGCATACGCGTATCTAAGGATTTAAAGGTTAGGAACCAGTGCCTGGAGTCTTGCGCAAAAGCTAATAGGATGTTAGGTTTCATAGCGTGTAATTTCGAATTTAAATCGAAGGATATTATATTGCCCCTTTACAAGTCCCTAGTCAGGCCTCATTTAGAATATGCAGTTCAGTTTTGGTGCCCGTACTTGCGTGAGGATATTGATAGGTTAGAAAGGGTTCAGCGTCGTGCCACGAAACTTATTCCGTCATTGCGTAATAAGCCTTATGAAGATAGGATTAAAGAGTTAGACCTGTATTCACTCAAAACTAGGAGATTAAGGGGGGAGCTTATTGAAGTTTTCAAAATCGTTAATAACATCAATAACGTAAATTTTGACAAATTGTTTACTTTTGATAATAGTAATACTCGCAATAACGGATTTAAGTTGCGTGGCAGGCATTTTATTACTAATATCGCTAAAAACTTCTTTACGTTTAAAGTAATTGATAAATGGAATAATCTTCCCGCGTCAGTCGTTCATTCTACCAGCGTTAATATGTTTAAGAACCGTCTTGACAGACATTTTAAAGGTATTAACGTTGTTTAATTTAAAAAACAAAGTTAGCAACAGAAGCTCTGTGGTGGTGGTGCTCGAGGATGAGTCTGTTGACGATGAATGCCAGCTTGTGACATGCCAGCGTGTGATGCCAGCAATAAAATTATTAAAAAAAAAAAAAAAAAAATTAGACTAACACGAATGTAGATGTAGCTCATAGCGTAAACTAACCCACTTTTGTTTAACTTACCTACTTTTTTTTTTTTTTTTCTTATCCTCTCCTTACTTTGCATGTCTCTAACTCTTTTCTTGCATGTTTGTAGTTTGCATGGTATGACAGTGAGTTAAGACTGTGTTTGCATGGTTTGTAAGCGTTCTTATTTTACTTCTTTTCATCTTTCACCCCTCTCCTATTCTCTCCGACTATTTTTCTGACTTGTCGGCAGTGGCCGGCGGATGATGATGGTGAGACACTTTTCCTCTTTTTCTGAATGAATGTTAACCCATGAGTGATAGGTGTTGCTCTTACTTAACCCCTTATTCTCTTCTCTTAACCCGCTACTCTTTCCTTTCTCTCGGGCTAACCTTAGAGTGGATCTTAGGGTCTTTGTTAGCCTTAGCTTCTTTAGATCTGTAGATCCTACCAGATAGTTCACCTAAGGTGCCAGCCAATTACATTCCAGTTACACAATCTGGCCTCTCTCACTAATGTCATCTTAGGAGGAGACTTCAATACTAAAGATACTAGTTGGTATCTGCACAACCAAAGCAACACCAGAGGCACCAACATAGCCACACAACTAAACAGCCTCTTCATTCTTAACAACACAGAAGAACATGCACACATACCACATCAAGCAGGATACTCAAACTCCTCCCCAGACAGCTCCACGGCGATGTGCTTTGATAAGATAGGATGAAAAATCGAACAAAGATAAATTCAACTTATGCTATCAAAATGGAAACAACTTTGCAAGTACAGAAATTTGCAAAGCCCCATCTTTTTTTTTTAATCATTGCATAAATCAAAATATACTTTTACAAGAAAAAAGGAATAAAGTTAATAAAATACAAAATATATAGCTTTCCAATATACAACTAAAAAGGAACATAACATTAGAATGGTATATTACTTAGGCCTAACTAGTCTTGTCTTTTTGTCATATTGATTAATATTTTCTTTGAAACAACAGGGATCATATGCCTATTTTCTTCAACAACCCGTAGAAGTTCCTGAATTTTATTCTCATCCTTGCATGTGCTATAGAAATCTTGCATCAATTTAACTCCCCACGCTGCCGTATCATTAACAACTTTTGCAAAAGAAATTATATTCTTCATCCTGATATAATCTTTATCAGTTTCCTACATAAGAACAGGCTTTTTAAGCCAGTCACCTGTTAAGTCTAGTTGGTGAAAGAAAAACCAAGACTTGGAACCAGTGGCGTAGCTAGAGTTTGTGCCGCCCAGGGTGGTCCTTGAGTTTGCCGCCCCCCCCTGAAACACAACACAATACACATAACAAACATACTTAAACAAAAAGTGAAAATGACGTATAGAAAAAAACCTGTGAAAAATATTAGGACAACATGTTTACTTCTGAAGTGAAAAAATTAACTACAACATTCTACACAGTTATTTTTCTTGCTTTTCTGTTAGCAAAATCTTCGATGACATTGTCAAAGTCTATTTCGTCTGTCAATTGTTGTTCTATAGACAGTATGGCAAGATTTCTCAACCGCAAGGTGTTCATAGTAGATCTTAGGTAATTTTTTATCAGTTTTAGTTTAGAAAAACTCCTCTCACAGCTAGCAACACTAACAGCAATTGTGAGAAAAATCTGCAGCAGTATTACAATATTTGGAACCAAGTTACCAAGATTATACTTTACAACTAATACCAGCATATTAGTTTTGATATTGATTATTTATAAATATTAAACGTATATTTATAGATTATAACATATTTACAGAACTTTATGGGTTATTTCCCTTTTTAATGAAATAAATGCATTTATACCAATGCTATTATTAATTAAGCACAAGCACAAGCACAAGTGGCAGCCACAACTAAGCGCTTAATGGTCAATAAAGCCATCTTCAAGGGAACACAATCCTTACCATTGTCGGAAATTAACGAAGTAAGCAGTGTTTTCGTGGAAAAATAAAATTGTGTCTGGCATCTTGTATCCTTCTACTGTCCCGACATAAAAAAAACAACTTTTTTTTTCATTGCAGTAGACAAAAAGTGCCACCCGGGGCGGACCGCCTCCTCTGCCCCCCTATAGCTATGCTAGTGCTTGGAACCAATAAGTTGGTGGAGCTTAACATTCTGTTTCAAAATGGGGAAGACAGGTTGGCCTATATGAAAGTCTTTAGGATGGACAGAATGTAATAGTTCTTTTGCCATCATGCTCTTATCTTCATTGCTCAAAGAACCAAAGAGAGCCATTGGTGTAAGTTCCTCAGTTAGGTACCAATAATGACCTTTGAAAGTGTTTAAAGCTGTTTCAGTGATATCACTGTCTATTTGCTTGTAGCGAACCATTTCCCTCTAAAAGTTGAGATAATTTACAGGGGCATCAACTGCGTTTGTGCATGAAAGCCAATACCTTCCATAGAAAAGTGTCATAAAGATACACATCCTTTCAAGCTTATAAATGGTCATTGAGTCAAACCCAACTTGATTGCAGAAAGCATACATTTTATGTATATAAAGTAGTGATGGGACGATTAATCGGAATTGGAATCGAGAATCGGAAGAATCGAGCATTTTTCAGGAATCGGAATCGAGATAATTGTACCATGATTTCCGATTCTTAAAACGATTCTTTAACTTTTAATTGAACCAGTTTTGCAATGTAAACTTTAAAATTTAAATGAAAGAGGATAACAAATTTTATTTTTATTGTATTGTAGCTATACATTAAAACATGTATATCCATGATGTGTAATCAAGAAGATTAAAATGAATTGTTACAACTTACAGTTGATTTTTATTTTTAAACCAATCTATTATAATTTATAATTTATATTACCATACTCATAATGTAAATAGTTAATCTTACCAGAGTAAAATATGACAATTTCCAGAAAAACACGTATAGAATTATATTTAAAAATATTGAGAATCGGAATCGGAATCGAGAATCGTATCGGAATCGAGACTTTTTAGTGGTATCGGAATCGGAATTGGAATCGTTAAAAATTTTGGTATCATCCCATCACTAATATAAAGTATAGCTGCCATCCATCTTGCATGATGAAATGCCCCAGGCTTCATCCAGTGCGTTCCTCATGAAAGGACTATGTCAAGAATCAGAAGTGTTGTTTCAGCAACTTCCCTATAGTCATCTCGGGGAAGACTCTCTCTATTGTTAAGGACATCTTTCATATATTTGATGTTTTCCTCTTTTAAATTCTGCAGATAGATCGATCTTTTATTTCAAGATGCTTATGAGGTTGTTTGGTGTCAATATTCTTCCAATCATTTTCTTTGAATTTCTTGAAATCTTCATTTACTGGAGAAGTCATCTTACCAAATATTTTCAAATACACAGCCGATAAAATTCTCTCAGCCATGTGATGACAGCAGGCCATCCAAAACAATTTTTTCCCAAGTAGGTCTTCTACTTTTATGCAAGCTCCTTTTACCCAGCCAGAATTGGAAGCAGTAGTATCAAAAACCATGCCATACACATTATTCTCCAATTTCCAGCTAAGCATAGACTACAACTGTTGATGCTTGTGTCAGTCCTGTTGTATTTTCGATTTTTGGTATGGAGAGTAACTTTTCTACATCCCTACTTCCAGCAACAAGAATCGCCAATCTCTCTTCTTTCTCATTTGATAGATTACCAATCATTTTGCTGTCCCAGTGAATCAAAACATATTCAGGAGCAACAAATTCCTCTCTGATGGAGTCTGCCTTTCTTTTCCTTGTTGTTTTAGCTGCTCAACCTGCCATACTTTTTGAAATACTCATTTCTGCAATATTTTTCCTATACTCTGCTGCAACTACTGAAGCAAAGCTACTGCATTGTTGTAATGAAAGGCCTAGGCGATCTGCTGTATTTGATATTAGGTTTGACTTAAGCACGTTTACAGCCTTCTTTGATGGACCTGGCTTGGGAGAGAAGTCTTTATCTGCCGCATCATCTCCTGAATCACTGTCAAATGTATCTTCACGCTCTTCACCCTTAACTTTTTTTCCTAAAGATTGGCATTGTTCTTCTTTCATTGTTCGATTTTTCTCTTCATGAATCCTGGCCTGTTTTCTGAACACCTTTGCAATGGTATCCTTTGTCAATTGGACCCAAACAGTATTTCCTCTCACCTCACTGATCTTCTAAAAATGCGATATCTTCAGTCTTCTGTTCTGTAGATTTCATTGAATCCTTTCAAATTTCTTCAACAGCATTTTGGGTTGAAATGTCGAATAATTTATTCATATGATCCAAGAAATTTTGCTTTTCGCACTCATATTTTTATCTATTTCTATGTTTAATCAAGTTATCATGTTTATTTATTAAATCAAGTATCATCATTCTTGGTGATTTATGTTTAGTGATGTCTTTCGAGGGAATGCCTGTCTTATTCCAAATACATCTAACTTTTTGTAAAACAATTTTTATATTTTCCTCTTTTGAGACATTTCTCTGATTGATTTGTTGTCTTCTCAGAAAGAAAAAAATATCTTGACATCACCATTTGTTGGAAGCATGCATCCTCCTTCAGTATGTATATCATCTTTGAGTTTACCTAATATTGAATCATAAGTTATATCTTTTCTGAGCACTGGCTTACTACTAGCCATATCTAAAGTACTGTTGTGAGCCTATAAACCACACCACTTCTACAGGACAACAACTGACAACACAAACAGTGTGTGTTGAGCAGAAACGCCACAAGAGGGCAGTATCATAACAGTACTATGTTATCCCTGCAAATTTTTTTCATAAAGCTGAAAAATATAAATTTAATATATATTACCTAATTATTAACAATACTGCATAAAACTACATAAATAAAAATATATAATAAATAATAATTTATTGGAAATATAGAGTAAATAAACATAGGGAGCCTACCTAAAAATATTTACCCTTAATTTCTACCTACTATAATGAAAGAATATTAATTATAAGTACTTATTCATTTATTAAACACTTTTGATGGATCTTAATGTTAGGTGCATGAATGTAACTATCATTTTGTACCAAATATGTAGGTGTATAAATAATTGGCTCCTCAGTGTCAAATGTACTCCCCAAAATTCCAATTTTTGCATTCTGAGAGCGCAAAATATTTTGAGGGGGGTGGGGGGACCTCTAAAATTCAGAAAAAGATTTTCTTTTGATATGGTTGTATTCAGTGGACCAGTTCTAACAAGGAAAAAAGGATGGACATTGACATTTTTAAAAAAAGTGAAAAGTGGGACACCCTATTATATAGCTTAAAACTTAATTTTATTAATGCTGGCTTTCTTCATTTTTTCAGAATTTCATCAAAAATTTATTTAATGAAACAACATATTAAATAATTGTGGGATAACAATATAATGAGGATATACTTAGCATTTGTAATTATTAATTGTAATTTTAATACATATCTACTCTCTATATTCTACATACATGCTAAGTGCTAACTTCATACATATATGCTAATTTGTTTTAAGTTTTCTTGAGAAATTTTCTAAATCTTGAGCTGGAAAGATATACTGTATCCTTGTTCCGCCTCTTAAACTTGACTCAACTGTTCCAAATATGTTCTCGGTGGGGGAACAGGGCAAATATCGTCTTCTGCAGGAAAAATGTATGAGGGAGCTATTCCTGAAGGATAAAGAAATTTAATCAAATAATCATCATATTCTGCATTATATGACTCGACCAGTCCTAACCACAATTCTTTTTCGTACACACAACTGACAAAAGAGCCTACTTCTATTTCTTTATTGCTTAACTCTCCTTCGATATCATCGGCTTCTCCATCATGATCATCTACTTCTCCACTAACAATTTTTCTTATTTCTTCTGACTGAAGACTATTAGATAATGAATATACTTTTAAAGTGTTTGCTGACAAAGGGATAAATCTATGTAATTTTTGGGTACCTTTAATTGGGATAATCGGTAAATTGAGATGCTCTTGTAGGGAATTTTTATTTCTGTAACTTCATTTTTGGATACATAGAAAAATTATTGTGGAATCTAAATTAGTTGAGCAAAATTTAAAAAAGTCTTTGGGAGTTAAAATTTGATTATCAATTGGTTGTTTTGAACTGGCTTTTGCTACTGATCTTTTCACAGTGCCACCTATTCTGTCGCACGCGCTCTTTCCATGCGACGTAGCAAAAAAATTCCACTGTCTATTCCAAAATCGGCTTTGTGGTGGCATAAATTCAAAAAGTTTAATTTATTTTTATACTGGGATGCACAGCCATCAGTAAAGTAGTGAATTTTTGATAAAGTTGGATGCTGCTCATGAATACTAGGTATAAGATTTTTTAGAAAGGAATATACAGGTGTCCCCCGTTATACGATTGGGATGCGTCCCTAAAAATCCCATCGTATATCGAACGATCGTATATCGAACTGAAGGCCTTATGGGAAAAATAGGGATACGTTCCCAAACATTCTGGAAGACCCCCAAAATTTGCAGATTCCACTATTATTTTGCTATATATTTTACTGTTATGTACAAAAAGTGTCTGAAAGTAAGAAATTGTGTTTAATAAAAGACAATTTATACATGAACACTCACCTAATCGTATTAAAATCCGGTCCAAGTCGTCAACGATGCATCAGTCAGATGCATGAAAGTGTCAACCTGAGGTCGAAAATTCAAAATTCATCAAAATGTATCATGTGATACATCATTAGATAGGTAAGAGTCTCTAGTTTCCAAATCTGAAGAGTTTTTAACTCTATCGCATCTAGAAACAAAGTTACTGAGGTTCATACACAATGCACTATTGTCTAAATAATCATTGTGATATTTTCCCTCAATTTTGAAAGCTCGCATGGCCAAAATAGTTGAGGGATAATAGGCATTTCTTATTTATGTCATAAAGTAGGTCTTCCTTAAAGATTTCCACATAAAATAACTTTCATTAACCGAATCAATAAAAACTGAGCCTATATCTATATAAGGCACATTTGTATGTAACGACCGAGACGTTTTTTCCGAATTTTTTATATAGCTTTAGTTATTTGAAGCGAAAAAAAAATTTGTCTTAATCGCAAAGCTAGTTTCCTATGGGGTACGTGTCCATTACAAAAAATTAAGTCCAGCTCCTATACTTCTCTTGTAAAGGTACGTCTCGGTCGTTACATAATTTTCCGTCTCGGTCGTTACATCGCACAATGTAACGACTAAGACGGCCCTTTGGGGGGAATAACTTGGGGGAGGCTCCCAAGTTGCATGCCCCTTGCAACCCCGGTTGGCAACAAAGGGCCCTTTGGGGTATTTTTGCAACACCCCCCTTGCAACAACCCCACCCCCTTTGCAATACCCACACCCCATTTACAACAACCCCACCCCCTTTGCAACATTACGTCATCACTTGCAACATTCCTGCACTCATGACTTTTACACATATGTACCACCTACTGAAAACTGAGGTTGCATCGTTGTAACGACCGAGACGACGAATTTGGATACGCTCCTAGCAAAAACCAAGAAACGAAATATGCAAAACCTAGTCTCATTTTAGAGCCCAACCATCTGTTTATGTTCACAAGAAAATTTGTGCCGCTGCTGTTCACACTTTATTCACAAGAGCAGGGAATATAACAATAAGTTGCCTACGAATGTAACGACCGAGACTATGGAATCACCCGACATGCTTTCAAGTTGGAGATCGTTAACGCGAAATAAGGCAATCGTAAATCGAAAGATGGGGGTACTTTTTTAAAATCGTTAACGCGGGAAATCGTAAACCGAACGATCGTATAACGGGGGATGCCTGTACTAGCATTGTACTGTGCTTACGACAGAAATAAAACAATAACTTTGATGATAAATTTTTTCGGCAAGTTTATAATAATATACAAAAGGATGCACGGTACACTTGGAAGTTTCCCAGTGAAACCCTTGTGCCGCATCCTGAACAATAAAAGAAAAGTTTTCTGCAAAGTCCCCTACAAGAATGCCTTCATTTTCTTTCATATTTTCTTTTAGCTCTTTAAAGTAATTGGATTGGCTTTTGTTTGTGAAATGATGCCTAGTTAGTTTTTGTAATATTTTTACTCAATGATTCCACAAAATCTTGTGGAGATTCAACTTTGTCTTTAATCATGCAGCTGTCCACACACTCCCACTGTTTATAAGTTATTTCTTCCGCATTAAACATAAAATCTAAAGTTTCTAAATATCGTTTAACACCTCCCTCACGGGGGCATTTTTTACATTTGTGCATCATACAATCTTCATCTTCTATGTTACAGACCAATAAGGCCATCAGCCTTTTGTAGTCTAAATCTTTAATCCCTAAAGCTGCTATCTGCAGCTTTGGGTTTTGATGGTATGTACATACACACACAGTGTGTGTACCGCTCTGACCTGTGAGTACACCAAGAAGGTCTTAAGTTTGCAGAAGAGCTAAATCCGATGTTTGGATTAGCTTCATTTTTTATATATTCTCTGAATAATTCACGTAAATTACATAACATCAATCTCTTCTGCATCTTCACTTTTTCTCCATTTTCATTAATAGTAAATTTATAATTCTTCATTCCTGGACACATTCGGTTATAATCATCGCTCTCGTAAAATTCTATAACAATTTTCTTCACTTCACTGGTTATGACCTTTCCTTTCGACATACTTGGAACATGCGGTAATAACCAGAGGTGGGGAGTCGGAGTCAGGAGTCGGGGCTTTTTTGAAGAGTCGGGAGTCAGTAAAGACGACCGACTCCCGACTCTTTGATTCAATTTCTATATGCCAACAATTTACCAGAATACTACTCTGCCCTAAATAAATATCTTCCTGAACTAATTCTAGATTCACATTTCCACATTTGATTTATTGTTCTTGTAAATCTTAGCAAATGAATTTCATATTTCTATTTTAGGATACTAGGTACCATATAAAAATTAGCAATATATTAATTATTAATTTAATTAGCCCCTATTAGTAATGAGTCGTGGGCCTAGTAGAAAATCAGCAGTCTTTCAATATTTTAAGCTAAATGAGGATGAAAGTATTTTTATTTGTCAAGTAGAAAAGGATGGTAAAGAGTGTAATGCAAAAATTAGTGCTTACACTGGGAAACGTGCTAATGCTTCAACTAGAGCCTCAAACTTGAAACGCCACCTAAGAAACAAACATCCCAATATTTATAAGGGTGTAGATCAGCATAATAAGGAAAGAGTCGGGAGTCGGAGTTGGTTTTTAAAAATACCGACTCAGGAGTCGGGAGTCGGTTTTTTTGGCCGACTCCCCATCCCTGGTAATAACCAGGGTTGTGGAGTCGGTCCAAAATTTTCCGACTCCGACTCCGACTCCGACTCCACACATTGTAAAAATTCGACTCCGACTCCGACTCCGACTCCACACATTGTAAAAAATCTAAAAATCCGACTCCGACTCCTCACATTTTAAATATACGACTCCGACTCCTCTAGTGTTTCACTCTATAATTATCATAATAATAAGACATTTCATCACCACCACATGAATCGTCAGGTTACTTTCTAGGATAAGGGAACATTCAAATATTAAGAAGGATATTGACTTGTAGATATTATCATATTAAGGGATTTTTATTTTTTCCAATAATATATATATATAATGAACAGGAACACCAGAGAAAATACAAACATCCTTCAAGGTTTAATAGTACCAATGTTTCGGAATGCACTAATTCCATCTTCAGGGCTAAAACAATAAAATTCCAAATCACATACAAAATTACAAAATACAAATTGCTTAATAACAATTTGAAATAAACTTTAAAAAAAATTATAAAAAGTAGCTAAGAAAATGTAAAACATTAAAACTAAAAGGTAAATAAATGTGAAGTTAAAAAGTTAAAATTATAAAAAGTAAAAGCATTAAAACTGAAATGTAAATAAAATAAACTAGTACCTTAACCAAAACATAGCAGATCTATCGATGATTCGTCAGAATTTAGGTCTGGTTTTAGTTTATAAATAAACAGAGACTCCATAATTTTAAGCTTAAGGTCAGAGCTTCCAGCAGCAAGTACGGTGAAATTAGACTGTCCTACTTAAAATTGAATAACCCTTAACCTAGTGGCTATAACCAGGGTTGTGGAGTCGGTCCAAAATTTTCCGACTCTGACTCCACACATTGTAAAAATTCGACTCCGACTCCGACTCCGCCCTGAAACGTGCGACTCCACGACTCCGACTCTCCGACTCCGACTCCACAACCCTGGTAATAACCATATTCTTTTTGCAAACTCCGACTTTTTCTCTCCATATATGTAGAAGTTTCAAAGAATTCTGCTGTTTTTTCAATTGAAAATGGATATAAAGATATAATTTGTAATTTAATCTTGCGATCAGTTATAGAAATAAATTTGTCTTTAAGCTCTTGCATGACATTTTCATACCTAAAATTATAAAAAAAAAAGAAATGAGTCAAAATCTAAGTTAAGTTAGTAAATTAAGTGTTAAATTTTATTTTTTTCTCAAAAAATCTATTGTTTCATTATGTATTGTACATATAAATAACAATAGCTGCATGTTTTTAATGTATAATAAACTTTTTGCCTTTTTAAATCATCATCCCATTGCCTTTTTAAATCATCATCCCAATGACCCTTTTTGGACGGGCCAGCAACAGCGTCTTCCTGGATAGAAGTCCCATAGGCAGATTCTATACTACTACTAACTTTTCCTGATGTTGCCTGAAATTTTGAAGTGGCCTTTTTTTGTTTTTGATGTGACGTTAATCCAGCTGTAAAGAATTACATAAAATTATAATTGAGATACAAATATTATTAAATTATATATGTATATGTAATGTATGTTAGTTGTCTAACTGAGACTTGGTTTATTAATTAGATAAAAATTAAATATATGTTTATTGAAAGATATTAATTATATAAAAAATAAATATATGGTTATTTAAAGATATTTACCTGTTTTTATGGGGAGCTCATCTAAATATGGTAATATTTTATCGCTAAGTATATCCTTATTATGTTGTGGATCTTCCAAAAAAATTTCCTCAACAGGTGGAGCCGTAGAAATATTTGTAGATGAGCTACTACTGCGCTCAAAGGATTCTTCATTTGCTGGTAAAGGACACAGATTCCAGTATTCCAGGTTCACTTCTTATTAAGGTGTAGCAATTGCTACACAATAGCTGATCCTTTTGAAGAACTCCATAACTTACAGAAGCCATAAGTTCCGTAACTTTTTTAATATTATTGAAAATTCTTTTTTGTTTTTTTAAAGGATCATAACAATATAATTTCTTATTTTTTTAAAGTTATTTAGGTAGATATTTAGGTACACCTGTGTCTTTCAATATATAGTTATTAAAATCTGAAAATAGAAAAATAAAAAAAAAAAAATGAAGAAAGCCAGCATTAATAAAATTAAGTTTTAAGCTATATAATGGCCTATAAGCTAACTTTTTATTGCTGATTATGGTAGATCTTTGCTCAGGCAACATTTTTTCTTCAATAAAATTTTTTAAAAAATTGATCCCTTCAATGTCAAATCCTGAAATTCTTTTGTTTTTTCAAAATTAAGTGGTTTTTTATTAAATTATCCAAATGAAAGTACCATTTTTGGAAACGAGCTCATTCTGATTCCATCCATATAAAGTTTATTAAGCTACGACAATTAGAAGCCAAGATATAGGGATTTAAAAAATTCTTAGGTCATGATTTGGCCAAAATTTGACCTGACCCTAAATTTTGACCTATTTGACTGATTTAAAAAAAAAATTGAGAATTTGTTTTTTCCACTAAAAAATGCCCCCAGACCAAGTTTTATACAAATTGAAGACATGACTGTGTTGTTTATCTGTCTATTTAACCTGGATTTACCCCATTGTATTCTTCTTAGTAGTCTTCAACAATCCCTAACCATAAATTATCACCATATATACACGCAACATAATTGCCAGTTGTTAAAACCTCAAAATCAGCTTTCCAATCAAGCTTAGATTTTTCCTCCTCCTTCACTATTTCTTGGACAACATTAGCTTCATTATTAGATTGATGGAAAAACTATACATGCCTACAATATGGTATATATGGTACCTTTATTTCTTAATTAAATACAAATTATTAATTTATTAAATTAAATAACTACAAAATTGCCTCAGAATCAGTGACAAAGCCTATTGGGAATAGAAACAATTGCCATACATAGGATGTAATATGGAGGCATTGGGTCCATGTAACAAGAAGAAAAACATATTATTTTGTATCAAAATTTTCCATTGCTGACTCATGAAAATTATTTAAAGAGAAGAAATAATGAAAACATAAAAATTAGACATCTGGCAACTTCGTAAAGTCAGTGAAATTGAAGACAAAGAAATTTATATTAGCGGCTCAGAGCTGCTTGGTTACAGCCATGCTTTAAGCAAGAGAGACGTACTTAATCTTCCTATAAGTTCTGAGTGAATACCAAGTAATATAAAACTAGGTAATAACTCAAAAGGATAGGCCTATTCCTTCAGGTATCAGTATTTAAGTGTAGTGAATGGCTATATTAATTAAACTGAATAAAGTCATTATAACTCCATTGCCTACAACTAGAAGCGAGGCCTAATGAAATAATAAGGTATGGTAATTGAATTGAATTGAATAACCTTTATTAATAATAAAATAAATACATTCGTTTCATTTTACAATGACATGAATAATTGTGAAGCTTGACTATTTATTTTATTTTATTTGGCCCTTAAACTTTAGGCTTTACTGGGAGCTTCCTTTCCTTCTTTACCATTAGGCAGTGCTAAATACCAAAGGCATATAAATTAGACATTAACCGAAAAAACACTACTTAACAAGGTCTTTTGAAGACCTCCACAAACATAACTTTTTAACAAAAATGTAGGGTTTTTGCCATTCAACTCTCCACTGATATCTGCTGGAAATTTCCAATGGATGAGGGTGAAATCTTTGTGTACCTTCAATTGTCCTGGGCAGCCTAAATCTTTCTTCTAATTTAAGTTTATCTTTCTCCCCCTCAATGGATTATACAAAGAACTTAATCTTATCACTGAGATTCTTCTTACAAAACTCAAACACAACTTCAGCAGTTAAAATCTGGTTGATCATAGTTCTTTGAAGGCCACCTATACCATCACACATTTTTTTCACCAGCTGTGGCAAAAAAGTTCCATTCATCTTTTAATTCAAAGTCGTCTTCATGGAAGCCCAAATTGATAAAATTAAATTGATTCTTATATTGTCCAGCACAACCATCAATAAAATTGGTAAAATTCACCTTTTCTAACTGGGAACAACATTTCTAGATAAGGAAGTAGCTTTAACAGGAAAGTATGAACCATAGCTGTAAAATGCTTAGTTGAGTCGGACAAAAAGCAAACACACTGTTTTATCTGGTCATTTACACTTTACTTCTAGTACCCTACATAACAAAAGGATGAAGAGTGCATTGAGAGTTTTCAGAAAAATCTCCAACTAATATTGACTCATCTAACTGTAAAGATCCTTTCATATCTTGAAAATACTTGGTTTGTTTTCATGGGCTATGTTGAATTAATTTATATATATTAGAACTTAATGAATTTAGGTAGTCAGATAAACTCTGTCTTTTCCAGCATTGTACATCTGTCTGTGCTTACCCAAACTTTGTACTGAATTTCATCCCCAAAAGTTTCAACACTACGTATCTAGTAACTCCAGAAAAGACTTACCACCATTTTCACCATCACATCACAATTTTGGCATTTATGCATCATGCACTTTGCACCTTCTCTGCTGCAAACTTCATATGCCATTAAATCTTTATATGTTAGTCCATGCTCTCCTAAAGCAGCCAGTTGTAATTTAGGGTTTTGGTGGTATGTACATACGCATACAGAATGTGTTCCACTTTCACTTGCTAATATACAGTATGGAGGCCAAGGTTGGCAAAACTAGAAAATTCTATTTTGGGATTATCCTAGTTCTTCTTATAAAGCTCAAATAATTCTTTCAAGTTTCCCAATAGAAGCCTTTTTTGTTGTACTCTTTCGCCATTTGCATCTAATTTTAATACAATCCTTCTTACCTGGGCATATCCTACTTACTTCATCAAATTCATGGAACTCTCTTACCTTTCTTCTTGTCTTTTTCTGTTATTACTTTCCCTTTGCTCATATTTGGTACTTTCAGGAGAATACCAAATTTTCTTCAGTTCTTTGCTTTTCTTTACCATTCTATTTGAGGCTCCAAACAATTCTTCTGTCTCTTTAATTGTGAAGGGGGATAATGAGAGAATTTGCAACTTTTCAGAATAATTTGATGTTTTATATGATGATGCTAATCAGACATGGGGTCATTACAAGGTTTATCATTATAAATTTTTCATTATCATTACCATTACAGCATTTTTGTTTCATTATCATTACAAGCCCTTCATTATCATTGTAATGATCATTACAATACTGAATATACTGAATAAGTGCTCCACCGGTGCACTGGAGGCAAGGATGCAAAGATGCTTGGCAGCAAGAACAGATACGTCATGATACAGATGTGCGTTGTCCCTCCACCATGTCAAGGAATTGCAGTCCTCATCATTGCATGGCTGGTCAATGTAGCTGTCCACCTGGCTGACAATAGGGTTCTGAGAAGCTGTAGAGGGAGCTGGAGCAGCCATAAAATTGAACAACTTGCACCGCTTTGGTGCTGGCTAGGAGTGGGAGGAATCAGAAGCTGCATATATATATATATATATTAGGGTGGTCCAAATCCATAGGGGGAAATTTCAAAATTGTCTTAGATAGTCTCCACAAGTGTGGTTTTTGTCCATTTAGTGTCCACATGGTCTGTGCAAAATTGCAGCGTGATTGGTGAATATTTAGAGGTTGCCCCACTCTGAATATATATATTATATAATGTACTTTTTCTTCCGTAGGTCCGATGGCTCAAACTCGATCAATTCCAAAAGTTTGGCTTCTAGGGATGGCAACTGGAACTTTATCCACGTCAAGGCTCCCTACATGCCTTGACGCCCTCCTCTTGGGGCAATACCACCACATCAATCAAAAGCAAACCACCTCCGACAGTCTGAACCAGGCATGCCAGAGGGTGATTGAAGTCTGGACCTGAGCGCGGATCCCAACTCAACGGATCGACTCCTGTGTCCGTAAGCTTTCAAAGCTTTTAGACCGCTACAAAACACAAGAAGCACAGGACCAGGCAATGTGCCAGCGATAGAATGAATGAAGACATCTTCAAAGCGGACATCCAGGAACTGTTTGACATCGCAACCAGTGATGCCATGAGCACAATCGTCAACGTTGAGGACCGAAATTTCCTGTCCATGCAGCGCAAGGACGTCAATTCTTGCAGCATGGCTGGCATTGATAAGGAAACGACTACACAAGAGGACAGAAAGCGATCCAGAATGGAGAAGGAAGCCAAGAGGAAGGCAAGGCATGAAGCAACACAGAAAGATTTGGAAGAAGCAGGAGTGTCATCAATTGATCTTTCCTCTTCTTCTTCTTCCCTTTTTTCGCAAGACGACGACGACTATAGACCATCGGTTCTGATTCCTTTTTCGTCTGAAGCTCCGGCACCAAAGCGTCCCAAGAACAAGGTTACGAACATTTTCCAATCTCCAGAAGTCATTGGAGCAATGGATCGCACCAATCTTTCTGACCGGAATGCTGTTTTCGTAACTGGAGCTGTATTACAGGCCGCGGGGCATGATCTGTCTGGGATGACGTGCTCTCGGAGCTCTATTCATCGCTACAGAGAAAGTGGGCGAGAACAGGCAGCTTGAGAAGACCTAGAATCATTCTCTCTAGAAGACCCTGTCCTTCTCCATTGGGACAGAAAGCTTCTCCCCGGCATTGAAGGGAAGAAGATGAATGTGCATCGGATAGCAATCCTTATAACATTCAATGGACAGGAGAAGCTGCTTGGTGTCCCAAAGATGAAACAAGGAACTGGAGAAGCACAGGCCCAGGCATGCCTTCAAACTATGAAATTATGGAATGTGGAACAGCATGTGAGAGGTCTCGTCTTCGATACCACTGCGTCAAACACGGGTTTACATCGCGGAGCCTGTGTCAGGATTGAAGAAGCATTGGGTCACGAGCTAGTTTGGATCGGTTGTCGACATCATATACTTGAAGTCGTACTTGCTGATGTCTTTGCCTCAATATTTGGCTCAACAGGAAGTCCTGAAACAGGCCTTTTTAAGCGATTTCAAAAGGAATGGCCATCTCTCTCCCACGAAGCATTTGTCTCAGCATCGGACAGCTTGTTCGAGAACCCTCAACTCCAAGAGATGAGAAAAGAGATGCTCACTTACTTACCTAACGCTCTTCAGGCAAGCCAACCTCGTGACGACTACAAGGAGTTCCTTGAACTATCTTTGCTCTTCCTGGGGGGAAAGACTGGTGGTCAACTCTTTATCCGAGCTCCGGGTCCCATGCACCACGCGAGATGGATGGCGAAGGTGATTTATGCGCTCAAAATCTACCTCTTTCACTATCAATTCAAGCTCACAGCACGCGAAGAACGAAATGTGACTCAGCTGGCTTTATTTGTCAGTCTGATTTACGTCAAGTACTGGCATGAAGCGCCAATGGGGACACAAGCTCCTCTCAATGATCTCAAAATGCTGCATCTTCTGGAAAAATATCCACACGGAGGAGCTGCACAAGCGGCGAAGACAGCTCTAAGACGCCACCTGTGGTACTTGTCAGAGCATCTGATTGGACTGGCCTTCTTCGATAATAGGATCGATCCTGATACCAAAAGGAGAATGGTTCAACACCTCCAACATCCCCAAAAGAATGGCTGCCCCCGACGAATCGACATGGCGGAAGCTGGTGTTGAAAATGATATGGCATCCTTCATCACGAAAAGGACATTGACCCTCTTTGATGCCTTGAAAGTTGGAGGTAAGGAGGAAGTGCGCCAGTTACTTCAAAAAGATCCACGGGAATGGCCAAATGACAAGAACTACAGGGAACTTAGAGATCACGCCTTAAAGATGAAAGTCATCAATGATGCTGCCGAGCGAGGTATTGCTCTCGCACAACGCTACAATGACACTTTGACACGAAACGAGGACCAGAAGCAGTACCTCCTACAACTCGTAGCCGCCCACCGAAAACAGATACCAATACCATCCAAGGCGACTCTGATGCAGAAGAAATAATGAAGATACACCCATTATCATGTCCTATTGTCTTACTGTTTTCTTTCATATTCTTTGAGAACCAAAAAAAAATTTAGTTATTCAGTTGTCTATATATTTTCCCAAATTTTCAAAAAGGGGGCAAGTGGGGCGACCCCTAAATATTAACCGAATAACGTGAAACTTTGCACAAATACTGTCCACACCAAGAGGCTAAAACCAACCTTGTGGAGAGAGCTTAGTCGATGCTTTAACTTTTTGGACCAACCTAATATATATATATATATATATATATATATATATATATATATATATGCCCTAGCACCCAAGGATGATGGGGCTCGACCCTGCAGTCCTTGTCATCCTTGGTCTTTTTCCACTTCGACTGTCCCCTCCACCCTTTCTTTTTCCTCTGTCTTTCCTCTCACTTTTTCTTTGTTTTTCTGCTGAGATATGCCCTTTAAATAGAGGCGAATCGGTTCTTCCTGAACTAAAAAAAAAAAAAAATATATATATATATGGCGCCTCAGTGGTGTAGTGGTTAGTGTCGCTGACTACGAATCCATCGGCCCCGGGTTCGAGACCCGACGGCAGCCGGCGCGCGGCAAAACCCAGCTGTTCACCCTTCCACACAATAAAGAAAGTGGTTGGTAGATAAATGGGTACCCTAGGTGGCCTAGTGGTTAAGACGCTCGGCTGCTGATGGGGTGTGGTTCGGATTCCACGTTAAACTGTAGGTCTAAGGTGGAGTGAAAAGCTTGACCTTCGTCAGAATGAACAATTCGGGCGGAAGCTAACCAAAGGTTATATATATATACAGGGTGTCCATAAATGTTTACCCTGAAAACAGTATGCTCTCATGTTTTAATGACGAAACTTACATCTGTTTTCTTTTTACAGGTGATCTCGTACACGCATAGAGTTTCTGTGTTGGTGTGTTTCATCTACCGCATTCGCCGCTAGGAGCGCTGTAGTAGCTGTTCAGTTAAGATGGCATCTGTGACAGAAGGCACAATGTGTTGTGTGGCTTACAGAAACAAAATATCCTGTCAGTGTTCAGCGAAGGTTCAGAACAAAGTATGGAAAGAATCCACCTGATGTGAAGTTAATTAAGTCATGGATGAAAAAATTCGTGGAAAAGGGAAAGAGCAGTGGTAGACCATCAGTTTCCGATGGGATGGTGGAAAACATTCAAACTGTCATCTTCCAACAAGATGGGGCACCCCTTCATTGGACGCATGTTATTCATGAAACTCTCAACGCAACATTTCCAAATCGATGGATTGGCAGGAACAGGCCAATCCCATGGCCCCCAAGATCACCAGACATTACCCCACTGGATTTCTTTCTCTGGGGTCATGTTAAAGATTTGGTTTATGCAAAAGTTGTTCCAGATATCAGGACATTGCGAGAACGCATTACGGATGCAATTGCAACAGTTAACCCACAAATGTTGGAAAATGTGTGGCGTGAATGTGAATACCATTTAGACATTTTACGTGCCACTAGGGGTGCACATGTGGAAGCTTATTAAGTTCATTAACTATGTATCAAAACTTTGTATGTTTATCTACTTATGATTAAAACTGTTTGAATACGAGTGTTTATTTAAAAGTTATAGCATGCTTTAATCAGGGTAATCATTTATGGACACCCTATATATATATATATATATATATATATATATCTATATATATATATATATATATATATATATATAGTCCTCATTTTGCGCTGGTCCGATTTGTGCTGATTCGCAATAGCGCTGGTCACTATCCACAAGGCCATGAATATTTATTTTTGCAATTTTTTTATAAATAAAAAATTTAAAATGGTAAAAATATGTAACTACTGTATATATAAACTATATATATAAACTGTATATACAATAATATATATATATACTGTATAAGTGCTGTACAGCTAGTACTGTATTTAAAGTTAATGTTGTCTACATGCCCCCTAATACAACATCGGTTTTGCAACCCATGGACCAGGGAGTAATAGCCACCTTTAAAGCTTATTACCTACAGCAAACATTTAGAGAAATGGTAAAAGCTTTAGACATGTCCAACATTACCATCAAAGAATATTGGCAGTCATTTGATGTCTTAAAGGGCATCAATCACATTAACACAGCCTGGCAAGAAGTGACTGTCAATTGTCTAAATGGAGTGTGGCATAAACTTCTCCCAGATTTCATGCATGACTTCAGAGGATTCGAGCCACAACAGAATGTTGTAGAAGACATCAGCAGGCTAGCACAAGAGGCAGGGTTAGAAGAAGTTACAGTTGAAGATGTAACTGAGCTCTTGGAAAGTCATGCAGAGACTTTCAAATGAAGACCTTGAAGAGTTAGCTGCAGAACTTAGCCAACAGCAGGAGGAAGAGAAAGAAGAAGACCCTCCTCTAAAAATTATGAAGACCAGTGATCTACAACGGATTCTTGCAAGTGTAGAGTCCCTCGCTAATGAGCTCTGTGACATTGATCACGACTGGGAGAGGAGTGCCACAGTTAAAAGGAGTGTCATATCAAGCCTGAGCCCTTATTTTGAAATTGTTAAAGAAATGAGGAAGAAATCCAGGCAATCAACATTTGATTCTTTCTTCAAAAAAAGGCAACCTTCTCAACCAGGGCCTTCAACAGAAGATCCTCAACCAGGACCTTCAAAAGCCAACTAAAACTTCTGCATTACGCCACTGTCAAAAAACATCAATGCAGGGGCCTGACAGTGGCACTTATAAGAACATGTGTGGGCTCCAAACATGTGAAGGTAAGTGTACAAAATTTAATTGTTTTATGTATTAATTTATTTTTTATTTATTATATTTATGTAGGTTAAAAATAAAACACTTTTTTTTAATTAAAAAAGTTTATTTCTGAGCTTTAAATACTCCAGTATTGAAAAGGTTAGGTAAAATTTTTGGTGCCTGGAACCTAACCCTGTGATTTCCCATTGACTCCATTATATAAAGGGTTCCATTTGTGCCGATTCCATTTGCGCCTGTCCCCCCAAGAACCTAACCCCGGCGTAAATCAAGGGCTACCTGTATGTATATATATATATTTAAATATATTTTTTTTTAAAATTATACTGTAATAAAGATGTAATGATTCATTACAGACCTTTCATTACCATTACCATTATTGCCTTGAAATTTCTTTCATTATCATTACAAGAGATTTGTAATTAATTATAATTAATTACCATTACAATGATAATGACCCCATGTCTGACGCTAATTCTCCCATCATCTGCTCATACCTGTAAATAATAAAATGTGCACTATAAATAGCTGGAGTACTATACCATAAATGAAATTGGCCAAACATTCACTGCATACTGAAATGTTTTCATAAGGTAAATTCTAAGCAAAAAGAATCGGTGGAAATGTAAATGTGTGGTAATATAATTTGAAGAAAAATATCAATATGATACATATTGAAGTATTTCCTTAATTGTTTTATTTTCTGCACTAGTATCTGGATCCACTCTGTTATATCATTTTGGTAAATGGTTTCTTGCTTTCTTTTGATACCAGTAATAACTTCTTGAAGTTTCGATGAACCCTTTGATTCCTTGTTTTTTACTTAAGCTGTCTGAAATTTGAATATATTATTACTAATTACAAGCCTAAAGGCTAAAAACTGTGTATGAATAATGTAAACACATCTTAAGTCCTGTTTTTCATGTACACAAGCATGAACAAAAAAGAAAAAGTAGAACACAAACAACAAGGCAGGGGCGTACCTACCTAAAGTATTTGGCACCCGGGGTGGATCCTTCCTTTGGCAGCCCCATAAATAATTTTAAAATTTAAATACACAGAAAAATATATTATGTTTGCAAGTAGATTTTTAAACAGTACAGTACTGTTTAAGCAAATTGGAAATAAGAAAAATGCAGGACATTAAAAATTCAGTGAACAGGTAATACTGCATTTTATTTTATACAAAAAAAACAGGAAATCCAGTCTCAACGCTCAGCCTATTCTTCAAAGGTAAATAGAGATGATTCACAGTCGCTGCTTTCAAGCCTTAATTTCTGCAAATTGATCAATGACCTCATCAAAATTCACCTTTGCATATTCATGTTCAATTGAAAGTAAAGCCAGGTTTGTCAATCTTGTTTGACTCATGGTCGAGCGAAAGAAATTTTTTATCAATTTCAATTTCAAAAAACTTTTCACATGAAGCAATAGAGAGACAGACAGTCAAAAAGAATCTCAAACACAGTGACAAGCTTGGCAAAGATTCACAAAAATCCCATTTTACAATAAACTCCAGAAACTGCAATGCTGTCCATTTCTTTGCCTCTTCAATGCTGATTTTGGCAGCTTCCAAATGCCTCCGAAGTCATCCAATTTCCACACTGATATCTTCATCAGAGAATTCATCAAAAATCTGAGTCAAATTTGGAATATACTTTTGAAGTTCTTCTTCTGTTGCAACAACCAAAGTGTTTGGCTGAATAACAGTGAAGATTGACAGAATTTGATCCATTGCCTTAGAACGAATCTCCAATTCTTGATGAAAGCGATCAAGACATTCAAACATAGCCCTTTTTACTTCCTCTGGCAATGTGAGACCAGCATCCTTTGCCATCTCTCCTGGCATCCTTTTTTGGAGCTTTACTCTCCCTCTTCTCTCCATAGAAATGTCCATTTCCTCACACTTTGTAGTTGCATAATGAATGGCCCTCTCCACAATGCATTTACTGGGTATTATAACATCATGATGATGCATTTATAAACACTTAAACATCAATATGATACCACATTGTCAAAAATTACCGGACACTGGTATAAGTACCATGATATTGTTATAAACACCAGCACTTTGCTTTATCATAATTATTTAATGAAACCAGTGGCGGCTCTCGACTAAAAATTCTAGGGGTGCTGTCTCTAAGAATGGGTTGAAATAATTACTGAAATAAAAGGATGAGCATTGAGCAATGAATAAAAGTTTCAAAAGTTATTGAAAAAGTTATTCACTGAGCTCATCCTTATATTGTTCTTAATTATTTAAATTGTAAATAAAAAATTTAGGGGTACTGCAGTTCCGCAGTGCCTACTGATGAGCCGCCACTGAATGAAACATACCTCATGTATGTGACAGTGTCAAGTGAACAAAAACTTGGAATGTCAGTTGCAGCCAGCTGGCTATGCTCAACAAACTGATGACTAAAACATCAACAAACATTCGCCTTTCGATGTAATTTTTATCAAATATTTAATTTTTCATATGTAAATTTTGTATTGCAAATAAAAATAAAAATTTATTTTATAGTGGAAATTAACATTAAGATGATGTAATAGTTTGAACATTTTAAAATTTTTTTCTTACTTTGGCAAATTTTTCATTTGCTTTGAAAACTTGTACCGGTATTTCAACTCTCCCGATGGCACCCCCCCTCCTGGCTGTCACCCAGGGTGGACCGCCCCCATCACACCCCTTAGTACACCACTGCAACAAGGCCTAGGTTCGATCTTGCTTGTTTTTAGTAGGTGTTTCTCCAACCAAAGGAAGAATGTCTTTCGCATGAACTGCTGCTGTTTTGGGATTATTACTGATTGAGGATTCATTTGAATTGCTATTGTCAGAGGGACTTGATAATACTACTTTCAAGATCCCTTGAGTTTGTGTTCCTTTTGTATCTTCCCCTGCCTGAAGGCCCAAAATTTCAAGATTGCTTGATATATAATTCATGCAATTACCACAAAAAGATTCTTTTTCTTTAATAAAGGGTGTCCAGAAAATTCAGTCTTGGAAATTTTGGTTAGGTTAGGTCAAAAAAATTGCCCTGAACTAATAATGCCCTTGAAGCATTTCATTCCACATTGAAATCATCAGTTACAAGCAGACTAAAATTTCATATTTGCAATGAGGAGACAAGCCAAGTAAAAAGAAAAAATATGAAACACTTGACTCGCACATCGAAATACTTGTGCAAAAGTATGTTGAAAGTGATAAAATTGCTTTCTTAAAATCTGTTGCTCATAGCTTAATTTCATTTTAACATTTCTTTTCGAGTCTCAGGACTGAATTTTCTGAGACTGAATCATCTTCTATGTTTTACCCATTATTTAGGATAAATCTTTTCAAATTCTCGTTTGTTTTCATTATACCTGGCAAATGTGATTTAAATATTTTTTGCTATCTGAGCTCATAGATTTACTTCAATTTTCTGAGACTGAATATTCCTAGCACCTTAATAAAGTCATAAACTTTCTCTGAATATGATGAAAACAGATTTTAATCCTGTAAATATTCTCTTTTTATGCCTCCTTAAGGGATCTTGGAAAATTTTGATTTATTCACCATGGTTCAAATTTGTTAAACTGTTACTGCATTTTATCACTTGTAATATTTGATAATTATTGTTATTCTACAAATTTATACTACAGGAATACCTTGAAATTCGTCATTTTGAATTTTGTCGTTTCACAGATTCATAGTCAGTCTTTTACTACCTATAGCTTTGCAATCCATCATCGATATTCGCAGATTCGTCTTTTTTTTCAAAAATGTGAAAAAAAAGAGCTAGAAATTGACAAAATTCAACTGTTTACCAACACAATATATTATTATATTTTGCCAAAAAATGAGTAGAATTTGATTAATTAAGCTGTTTAATAACATAATATATTAATATATTTTGAAGAGAAACAAAATAAATCTATTTTTTCTGTGTCATGAATTAAAATGTTTTCTCATTGAAATGTCTTATAATCTACCTCGAATTTCGTTTCGTATTTCATTGTGTTATTCTGGAATGAATTAATGATGAATTTTGAGGTATTCCTGTATTTTATTTTGCCACTAAGGAAAAAAAATCATTCATGTTTTGTTTTACTCAAGTTTATTAATAGAGAACTGTTTTGGATGGTAGCCAAAAAAAAAAGGTTTAAATGTTCAAAAATACTTGGTAATTCTAGACAATTCTATATATTATTTTATTGTTTTATAGATAAAAATGATATATCTTTAATTTTAGTTTTATAAAAATTTGACCTTAAGTAAAGGTCATGTGACCAAATTTTTATTTATTACCCTGCAACAATGAAACATGTGTAGTTTGAATCCTCAGCCTCTCCTAATTTCAAAGGTTGACTGAAATATTCTAAAAAATAGTTAAGATATTTGACTGACCCTAAAAAAAGGAGGGTCATGAGGTGACCTGAATTTGGTCTGAAAGGGCACCTCTTTGCTTCTGTAGATCTTGAACCTGTGAAAAATCACTCCAGTGGTGGCCAACCTTTTTCTGTGGTGTGCCACTATTTGACTTGAAATTGTGGAATGTGCCAACTTGAATATTTATCATCTGTAAATTGTAAGATAAATGAAAAATATAATGAACTTATATTTTTATTATTATTATTTTCAATAACTTTTTATGAATTTAGGAAATATAAATTGATACAAGGACAACTTCTTTTCTGTGATTCAAGTTATTCGAAATAGATACATGTAAAAATCTGTAATTCACCAAACCTTTTAAAAAACATGAATATGTTTACGTCAGTCACAAAAATTCTTAGAGAGGCTTTTGTATCTGTTTTGTGCTTACAAGTTCATCAATGCTTGGATTTACTTTTGAGTGAGCCAGTAGAATCAGATTTCTGAGGTGGTTATCAGTTAATGTAGAATGGTACTCGTTTTTTATTATGTTCATAATGGAAAATGACCTCTCACAGATATACATTGACCCGAATCTGCGACTTTCTCTTTGCCATCCGTGTGCCACTAGAAATAGCCATGCATGCCACAGGTTGGCTGTCACTGAGTCACCCCAAACTCTTGTCATTCTTCAAATTGTTGATGTCATTGGGAAGATTGTCAAAATTTGTTCCTTTTCACTTCTGTTTTTCATTTGGGTTGAACTTTGCTTTCTGCTAATTATTCATTTTTAGGAAGTTTTGCGCTTGTTGTTTTTGGTCACCTTGCCAGTTTTCACCTCCATGCAACAAGTAGTTTATGATGTACAGGAAAATAAATCAAGATCAAGGGCAGGGCACTGACCATATAGGCTAGACATAGGCAGTTTTTTATTGCCATTTTGAATAATGCCTGAGACGTAAGTTTTTTTAAAACCACTAAATTTAATATACATGAAATTTTTTTAAAAACTTACTAGTGAGGGTTTTATTTATTTTTCAATAGAGTACATTTCTACATATCAGGATAAAGGTAGCCGAAAGTATAGAACTGCCATTTGGTGAATCTCAGTTGACACAATCCAACATTGTCATCCGCAATATTTACAAAATTATCTAGAATCATTTGCTGTCATTTATTTGAAAGATGTCTTCAATGTAATTTTTATTGGTAAATTTGAGTTATATATATATATATATATATTATATTAGGGTGGCCCTTATATGACCTCAAAAACAGAAAGTGATGGAAATTTCGCTCTCACCCCCCAGATAGATGCTATTTCAGGAGATAGTTCATCGTGCAAAATTTTATTTGTATTGCTCAATATTTAGAGGTCGCCCTCATTGTCTATATTTTGACACTATTGGCCCCAGGGCATGCAGGTCCCCACTACTCAAAAGTAGGTATGAGCTGCTCAAAGGTGGGGGGTATCGTGGTTGCCAGCCACTCATTGTTACCTGCCTTTGTTCAAAAGTGTCACTTTCTTGCAGTCCAGGAACTTCTTTCAGTGGTCTGTGATGACTTGAAGGAGGAATTGGAGCTGCTCCTCATCGCTGGTCAGCTTCTTGTTAAAGTCTTGAATAAGGGCAACTCCTCTCTCTGCTCTGTCGTTGACCACAGCCAGGGACTGGACCAGATTTGCGGCAGCTTGGAAGCTTTGGGACTGGGGCCATTCGCGGGGGTCTTGGTGGAGGAAATCATCCAGAAGGGCCAACCTCGTGAAAAGAGCCTTGGAGTTTGCGGACACCAGTTGCTCAAGACCCTTTCCATCATCATCCAAGAAGATCCTTGCATCCAGCTTCGGTCTTTTGGAAGGATTTTCTTCCTCACCTTCCATGGCTTCCACCATCAACTGCTTTGTTCCCCAGGACACTAGGGTGTCAATTTTGTCAACTTTTTTCAAATCAATTTTGGTAGTGAAAATATAGTCTTTTCATGTCAAAACTTGAAATTGGCCAACCAAAATGAAATAAAATAACCCTTACCTACATCAATTTTACCTTAAAGTTTCAGAAATTGACTCTTTTACTAAATAGGACATAAATTGATTAACTATTCATCTGTCGCAGAATTATCCCACTGATCGCATATGGAGTGTTTTCAAGGTCATATAGTTGTTGTACAATGTACAAGTCAAAACATGAATAGAACTGTCCCTCACTCTCAGTCCTCAGTTGCCTCTTAGATGTCATAGATGGTGGTTTGCTGTTATTGCTCTTGTACCTACTTCATAGTTATTCTACTAGACGAATACTACAGTTTAACTGTAAGTATGGATTATTGATTATTACAGTTATTTATTATTATCATATTCTTCTGTCTAATTATGTTGTAATCCCACAAAATATTTTTTTATTGAATTTTAGAACATCGAATGACTAAACTTTGAAACATTGTAATTGATATAAAATACTTAAATGTTTTTCTTTCTTTTCAGACATTCCTAAGATGCCAAAATTGAAGACAAGAGGTCAGTCATCATGCCACTTGAGCCTGTTAGTCAATAGTCGGTACAGGCAAGGAGCTTCCCGTATCAGAACTACCAACAGTGTGAGACATGCTGAGACTAGGGTTACTCCTTTGTGAACAAAATACAAAGGATAGAAGGAACTACACAGAGAAAGAGCTCATAAGGGACATGATTCCCCCTCTTCTGCATCAATGGAAAAAAGCTAACATGCTATTCAAACCACCTGTACTCAATCAGTATAGAACTATTGAGCTAAAATTAACAAAGCTGTGGCACAAAGCAGTTGAGACATCACTTGGTAAAGGAAAACTGGCAATGAAAAATAAATTTCTGCACACACTTGATACTCTTCTTGACATTTTGAACTGCCAGTGTCCCATAGAGTTGTGTTCTGAAGCCAATTGTTCTCCCTCATGCAGAAGAGAACCTCACCCTCACATTGATTGTCACTGTCCTCGTGAGAAGAAGATTTCTGTTTTGGAGCTGGCTTTCATAAAGGCACAGAACAAAGGCAGGAGGCCAAGGAAGTATGCAGATTGGTTCGGCAGATTATTCAGAAACCAAAAAACAGATTGTTATTGCTAAGAAAAAAGAGACTTCTAGCAGCTTCCATCAGTATGTAGACGGCTCTCCTGGAGGAGATCTGTGTCCTGTCAAGTGCAGCTGTCATGATGTTTGTCCTCCCCCTACTTCGCTTCGGAGGGCACACTCCTCGGCAGGTACCTGAGTCGTCCCCTGTCTCCTCTTCGGATGCGTAGGGATAAGATGACTCGAAAACTGCTCAGCTGGTAGATGCTTGCACTCCTCAGCGGCTTTCCTCTTCCAGAGCTTCTCCTGAACATTTCGCTGCTGCTGCTTCATTCCTTCTCATTTGCTCCAAGTCCTGTCCTTCTGCCTCTGCATCTGGAGGAAGGCCTTGTCTTCAGGGTTCTTGATCATCTTCATGGCATCCGCATGCACAATGTCGAACAAATCATTCAACTTCTCCTTAAAATCTTCTTCTTTTTTCTTGTGCGTATCGGCAGTCCTGGTCTTGTGTTTTTTCAGCCCTTTCCACTCGTCGAAGGTCCGTTTGAGTTTAGCAATGCAGTGCTGTTCAGCCCGAGTGGGAATGCTTGCCAAATGCCAGAATTCCATTATAGCCCTGACAGTGTTGCGGCTTGCCTCACGGACAGGCTGCTTCTCCTCATGAAGGAAGAGGAAATGGCCAAAGGCCTGACCAATGGAAGGAAGCTTCCTTCCCCTGATTTCTTCCACAAAATAAACACCAAGATAATGCTTCTGTCGCGTATCCATCATGTATCAATCCTGCAAATGAGTAATTAGTACGAGTAATTGAATATACTGAAAACCTAATAGAAGGAAAACTTTGATGTGCCAGGGCGACCTCTAAATATTTCTCAAAAACTGTCATATTTTGCACAGTGCAGTTAGATGAGTAACGGAACAAATTGAATGGGTGAGAGGATACAAAATTGACACTTCAGTTTTAAGGGCCACCCTAATATATATATACATATATATATATATACACACACACACATTCGACCCTCGACTTACGTCGTCACTGTCTTACATAATTTTGAGTTACGAGAAGCCCCCCATTGACTGAATTGATTTGTCTTATGTAATTATTTCGTGTTACGTAATAGCTGCATAATCGCAAATGCAGTGCATGGCATGACCACTCACTGGCAGGACTCTGGGTATTTCACGTTATTTCAGTGTTATTTTTACTGTGCATTATATGAAGTGATTAATAATTTGGCAAATTAATGTCTAAAATTAATTTTTTATTATTAATTTTTAATGTATTTTCTTTTACAGATGGTGTTTCTTAATAATAATTATTAATTACCATTATAATTCTGTTTATATACACTGTTTTTATCAAAAAATTTAATTATTTTATTATTTTCAATACTTTTTTGGGGTCCTGGAATGGATTACCCGATTTACATGCACAGGGTGTCCGAGAATTATCTGTACAATTTTTGGCTGTTATTAAAAGAAAGTCAACCATGAAGTGTAGAAATTCCAGTGTTATCCCATTTTACAGAGAAACTCATTAAGTTTTTTCTGATAACAAGTTTTGACAAGTTTTTCTTTTTCAGATATTCATACACACCCCTCATCCTTAATGAATCCACAGGAGAAAGCACAGTGTGTTGAATGGTTTATCGAAACAGAATCAGATACACAAGTTCAACGAAGGTTTAGAACTAATTACAACAGAAACCCTCCATCAAGAGTAACCATACGAGCTTGGTATAAAAGGTTTAAGGAAACTGGAAGTGTAGAGCATAAGAAAGGAGCAGGGCAGCCTCAAATGTCTTTTGAAAATGTTGAGTGCATTCGAGAGGCTTTTGTTTGCAGTCCACGCAAGTCAACAAGAATTGCATCACGAGAGTTACAGATACCTCGTTCGACAGTGCATGATGTCTTGCGTAAACGTTTGAAGTTGCATCCTTACAAGTTGCAAATCTTGCAACAGATTACGCAAGAAGATAAGGTCTCCCGTAAGGAATTTGCAATGACTCTGCTTGACAGAGTCAACCAGGACAATGCGTTCTTGGCAAGAATCATGTTTTTGGACGAGGCAACTTTTCATGTTTCAGGCAAGGTAAACAAACAAAATGTGCGCATATGGGGGTCACAAAATCCACATTGCATAGAAGAGCACATCAGAGACAGTCCTAAAGTTAATGTGTGGTGTGGCCTGTTACATGATCGGACCATTTTTCTTCGGTGAATCAACAGTGACCTCCAATACCTACCTGGACATGTTGCAACACTTTGTCTATCCGCAATTGGAAGCACTGCATCCACGCATCATTTTTCAGCAAGATGGCGCACTGCCACATTGGGCCTTGATCGTCTGTAAGTCCCTGAATGAGACATTCCCAAACAGGTGGATTGGCCGTGGAGGTGCAATTCATTGGCCAGCTAGATCTCCCGACATCACACCCTGTGATTTCTTTCTTTGGGGATTCGTCAAAGATCTTGTGTACAATACGCGGGTGACAGACATTGATGATTTAAAAGCAAGAATCACAGCTGCTATTGACCGAATTGATGTGGATATGCTGCAGCATACATGGCAACATTTGGAGTATCGATTGGATGTTTTGCGAATCACTGATGGTGCACATATCGAATGTTTGTAACAACGTTACTTTAATAAAAGCAGCTTTTGAAAATACAGATTCTAAATAATCTTGTTTAAGAATTTTACGTGTGTTATCAAGAATTTTATTAAAAGATGAAATTGTACAGATAATTTTCGGACACACTGGAATTTCTAAAAAACTTGTCAAAACTTGGTATCAGAAAAAACTTAATGAGATTCTCTGTAAAATGGGACAACACGAATTTCTACACTTCATGGTTGACTTTTAATAACAGCCAAAAATTGTACAGATAATTCTTGGACACCCCTGTATTTTGGGGTTTGACTTACATCATTTTTGAGTTAAGTAACTCATCTTGGAATGGATTAATTATGCAAGTCGAGGGTCAACTGTACACACACACACACACACACACACACACACACACACACACACACACACACACACACACACACACACACACAGTAAATACTCCATAAGTCGGACTATATAGGGCTCTAGCCAGTCCAACTCATTGAAAAGTCTGACTCATTGCGAATTACCTTAATTACCCACCCTATTTACTCCTAAAGAGGCATAAATACTCTCTAACTTTTTAAGTTTGATTAGTGAGAGTCTAATACAGTGTTAAAAATAAACAAAATAAACATTAAAAAATAATAGAACTTTGTTTCACTTATTGTTGCTGGAATTATTTTGAGCATGAAACAAAAAATTTTATTGTTTACCTTTTCATACAATACAGTATTAAAAAAACACTTCACTGAGTAAAAGAAACAAAACAATAATGGCACTTGACATAGGAAATAAAACACTTCTCTCAGTAAAATAAACAAAAGAATAATAGCACTTGACAGAGGATGAGTCCGACTCATCGAAGTCTGATTCATCGAGTATTTACTATATATATATATATATATATATATATATATATATATATAATATATATATAGAATAGAATACAGACAACTCATGAATTGTCACACTAATGGGTCAGTTGAGGAATATGATGAAGCAAAAGGTGCAATGATGCAGAGGTCTATTATAATATAAAGTACTGTACAGTGTACTTGCCTTAAGACTTCACATGTACATTAATTAAGCTGTACATAATTATGGATGAGATTGTATCATATGTAATGCAAGCTTAGTAAACCCTGGTTTGGTTCATCTTTAAGATTGAAAGGATATTGCCTTATAAAGTTGTTACTCTAAACACACAATGTCTTTTGGCTGGATTTAATCATTTGAATGCCATGACCAAGAATGGAATCATGATCAGATGCTTAGCATCTAACTTAACACTAAAACAAGGCTAGCATTAAATGATTTTAATTTCTTTCAAACTTTAAGACTAAATTACTACAGACACGTGATGCACATCTAAAATCGCAAAAAGGCAAGAAAATGTGAATGCAATGATGCAGAGGTAATGTACAATCATTCAAATGTTATATATGGAGGGGTTAATGCGAAGAAGTGGGTATGCAACCATTCAGAAAGTGATCATTCACAAATTGTATGGAGTGTATTTAAGTGCCTTCCCAGTTGAAAAAGAAAAAGCCAGCATGAAAAAGACATTAAAGTTCACATTAAGTTCACTAAATAAGAGACAATAGTAAATTTAATAACAGTAGTGAATAATTAATTACGAGACAAAAGGTCATTCAACGCAAGAGTAATGGAAAATTGAAGTAATACTTGAGAAAACTTGGAAAATCAGCTTACCCACCCAAGGCCCAAGTGAAAAACTTGGCACACATAATTAAGCTAAAATGAATTTATTTTTTTTATCATATTTTAAAAAGATAGTATATACTGCCATCACAGAATAGAAATAGGATCACTCATTATATAAACATTTTCTCTTGACACAGGATTATTGCAGATGGGTGATATTTGTTCAGTGGTGTAACTAGGCATACACACTATATGCATATGTGTGTACTTTTTTATTAAAAAAGAATTCATGACTGGTTTCCAGATAACCTTTTTATTTATATTATTGTATTGAGAATCTCTGTCTCAATTCTTCCATTTTATACAAACATGCATGCATGTTTATACACACAACTTTACTAAGCAAAACATTCTCACAATAATGGTTGGTGTGTACCTTATCCCAAGACAAAGCCTGTGTCAATAGTTCTTATTACAGCATTAATAGTAATGTGAGAATTTATTTATTCTATATCAATTCATAGGTGCACATTAATAGTAATATGTGAGAACATGAAATATTGCAATTAACCTTCATCTGCATATTGGTATTGATTATTGCATATTGGTGTTTTATATATGGTAACTGATAATTGCACAATACCCAAAAGTGTACAAGTTGGCTTTTAATATTTATTTCAGAATTATTATTAAAATTTCAAATTAAATCTAGTATTCTGGTTCATTCATTTATGTATTTATTTATCTATTTATTCTATTATCTATTTAGGCTGTAGAAAAACCACTACTCAAACATTCTTAATAGTGTGAGTAGGGCTAATCTTAAGATAGGCTGCAGTGAAATGCCTGTGAAGGGGACCAAGGAAAATACTTTGATATCAGTTCCTGAAGTAAAGAGGTTAATTAAAGAGTTAAAGACTGGGTCTGTGTCACAGGTAGATGACTTAACGAATGAGCACTTAAAATATACCAATGATGTGGTGTGTCTGCATATCTCATTGTTCTTCTCAGCCATGGTGGATCATAGTTATGTCCCTACAGAGTTCATGAGGGTATTTATTTTGCCCCTTGTTGAAAATAAGTATGGGGACATTTTATCTAGATAGCTATAATTACAGGCCTATCACTGTTGCCTCCTGCTTTTCAAAACTACTAAAGAAACTCTTGTTCCACCATTTTTAAATGATTAGCTACTTAGACATCTAATCAGTTTCGTTTTAAAAGGTTCCACTCAATTGATCTGGGTATCTATGTATTGAAGGAAACTATATTTAAATACACTGACAGTAATTCAACTATTTATAGCTGTTTCCTAGATATAAGTAAGGCATATGATAGAGTGAACCACAATATTCTATTTAATAAAAAACTAGAAGACAGGAAAGTTCCCATGTACAATGTACATATTAAATTTATTGAAATTTTGGTATTCCCACCATTCTTTTATCGTTAGGTAGGGCAATGTACTTGTGCTATTGGAATGTTTTGGTTCTTCTTGTAGGGTGAGGCAAGGCTCCTTGCTCTCTCTACTGTTTAATGTGTATATTGATGGATTGATTGCTTCACTTAATGATGAAACAGTTGGATGTTGTATAGCTAACACAAGGATAAATAACTTAGTCTATGTCAATATGGTATTAATAAGTTTTTCTGCTAAAAGCTTGCGAATTATATTCACGGGAACATATTCTTTTTAATGTTACAAAAGCTAAGGTTATGCACTTCCAACCTAGAAGCTCTAATCAGCCAGCTGATATTAGTTTCAAAATGAGAAGTGAAGGAATAGAGGAAGTACAAGAATTTAAGTATTTGGGTCAAATTATCACCAGCTCCTTGAGTGATGACTCGTATAAGAAAACAATATTGAAGCCTCTGTGCTAAAGTGAATATGATTATTTATAAGGGTTAATTATAAAAAAGGTTCTGGCAGAACCCTAAATTTGCTTTACAACAGATCTTTTAGAATCCTACATCAGACTTCAAATTCAGTGCCCATTTTGTCATGAGTAAAATTTGTATTTGTATTTATTAAATAGGGCATCGCTATTAGTGGCTTTTACAGTTATGTTTGAGTTTTTAGGAAATGTTTACTGCGAAATCTACCTTTCTTTAGATGCTATTTATCAATTAAGGTAATATACAAGCTTTACTGAGGCAAGGGGTGAGTTTGACAGGAACTTTCAATTAAATATCCCTTTGGTCTGTTGAGAAACATAATTTTAAATAATTGATAGATCTAAACTTACATTGATGAGTTATTTATATTACTTATACTTGTATTAGGCTACTATAGGCCTAGCTATAAAGACAGTGTTATGAAGATGATTAGTAGGCTGGGTTGAAATTTTATATTGAAAAGGTACATATTGTGAGGGGTTTGAATGGAACACGGGAACCCCCTCATAAATTATTTTTGCTGTTTAAAGCCTCCTACCCTTGGTACAATTTTTCACTTTTTTACCTATATTGAAGAATATTCCATTTATACGAGACTTACTCTACATTCAGGTTTTTTGATGACATAAATCTTTATTAACGTATAATATTTTATTTAATAATGTACAGTATTAGGAAAATTAATTAAGTACGACAATATATTCAGAAGAAAAAATTAGAGGCATAATAAATGTGCTAAAATTCAATTCACTTTTTCATTGTTCCTTATCACATCAAAAGGGAAGAAATTTTCAATATCATTAGGAAATTTTATTTCATACCGTATGTTTCTTACTCATCCCATTAGGCCTTCCATTCAAACTTGGGCAGTTTTTGCCTTGATTCTAATGAGTTTAAGATAAACTTTTGATGGTTGTCATATCCTATTCTTTCCTGACATGCCTTTGTTACTAGGTTCACTGCCCTTTCCACACTTTGACTGTGGCATTGAAAAGAAGCTATCTCCAGTGGCCATGACTCCAGATTTGAAAAAATTTACTGGAGCACAGCTCTGAATTTACTTTTTTTCCCCTTACACCACTAGATAGGTTAATGATAGTAAACTCTTGAATTGACGACATACCAATTACAAATTGTTTTAGCTAAACATAATAATACAATAATGTACAGTTTATAACTCACCTTAAGTTTATTTATTCATTGCAGCAGCAACAGTGGACGATGTTAGACCTTGCATGTAGGCATTTGTTGTGAATTTACCGCCATGTATGCTTGGCCACTGATCAATGGCTTTCTGTGTGATCATTACAGCAGATCTAGTGCCTGGAGCTGGACCCTCCTTCACAATTCTGCACAGCTTAGTCAAATGAGATGGCTTAATGGATCCTTTGTGTTCAACAATGTAACCAAGAATGGAGAATGTCCCTTCAGCTGGTGCTTCACTCCAGGCAGTTGATCCATCTTTATCAAAATGCTTTAATCTCTCTGTGATTCCTTTCCACAGCTGTTCTATATATTCTGTCAGCCAATTTATCACTGAGTCTTTTGTAAAACTACTTTCAGATCTGGTTCTGGATGGTCTAGCAACTTCAGCAACCTGGTAGTAATCAGAACGTTTCTTGATGTATTTGTAAACTTCATTTAGGATGTAATCCTCAGCTGTTAGTTCCTTTTGCTGCCCTGTGGTATCGTGCTTAAATTCAGAAACTACATCATTTGCATTTCCTCCATTAGCTAATTTGGAAATTGTTTCCATCACTCTTAACATAACAGTTTTCCCTCCTTCTTTATAAAATATATTTTCTACAAATTCTGCACTAACTGTGGTTTTTTGAGCTACTTGCAACATAATCTTTGTTACATAGGAAATCAATACATAGAACTTGGCACTAATTTCTTTCTCTTGTGGATGATCAAAAAACACACAATTTTCCACAAATCTGTCAAATTGATCAAATTCGTAATTAACCATACGAGTATCAGATTTGAGTTTTGGTCTCTTAAAACCAATGATATTGTCAAGAACCATATTGGTATAGTCAAGGCCTGATCTCAGATTTGAAGAGTGATTCTGAATAAAGTCTAAAAGCTCACTTAGTTTACAAATTTTCTTCAATGCATCAACGTGGGCTCTGTTCACAAGATGCATTAAGTCCCATCGAAATTTGAAATTTTCTCCAAACAACTTTTTCATTTCGTTTTTAAATGGCTCGTTGTCCTTACAAAAAGCCCCATCTCCAACCATTCCAGATACCTTGGATTTAACTGCTTCTTCAGATAGTTCCAAGTGATTAGGAGACTTCAACACATCAAAAATTTCATTGGCCAAATAAACTCCTGATTTGCTGCGTACTAAATTTATCCCAGCAAGTTTCACAGTCTTATCTTCTTCACTCATAACTAATACAACTAGCATGCTTAATCCCAAAATTGTTCCAATGTCAGCTGTTATTGTTACTGAAGTTTATTCTAAGAACCACTTTACAGTTTGTTCTTTAAGTTGATTATCTAATAGCTCACAAATTGTCTCGCACGCATGTGTGCTATGATTCAAATTTCCAACCTCACAACCTGACCTATGTAATACAGCTAGAAGTACTGGATATAGAGCCCATGCAGTGTTTGTTTTCATTATGTAGTATAAGATGTTGCCACATAAGTCTTCTATGCGTTTAGTAGTGTTCCGAGAAGATGTTTTCATCACTTCATAAACAGCAGCTCTTTGATGATGCTGAAGTTTAATTAAATGTCTCTTCAGGTGGGTTTTCAGATTTCTAAACCATCTCTCTTGATTTTCTCCTTGTTTGCATACATAGGTTAAATCTTTAACATTGAAGTAACCTTTTATGTTAGAATGTTTGTCTGAAGCACATGCTTTGGGGTCTGTGCAAGCTATGCAATATAATGTAAACATTTTATCATCAGAAGCATCATCAATATCTTCTTGATTATCATCATCTTCATCCTCAACAGCTATATCTACATCAGGCATATTAGTGTCACTATTTGCAATGTTTTCCATTATATCACTTGGTACTGAAAATGAATCATCAGCATGCCCTAGATCCTTCTTTTCCACCAATTTGAATGTAGATTTGATCAAATCATTGTTCAGGATTTCTTGTATTGATTTACACTTGCTTAAATGGGCTATGGAAATGTCAAATTTGTTGCTTTTTGCTTTATTAGATTTGGATGCAACACTTGAACTTGAAGGCATATTTTGACTCTTCTCTTTATTAACCACAACAGCTTGGTGAGTTTCTTTTGTTAGGCGCAAAATTGCATTCAATGTCTTCTGGATTTGGGAATTTTCAAATTCCTCTAAAGCAGTTTTGTTAGTCTGATGCGCAGATTCCTCACTTACCTTTTGTTTCTTAGGTGGAGGAGAAGCACTTTCTTCAGTCTGTGAAACATCTAGTGAAAAAGTTTCATTTTCTAGATTAGCAGTTGATGAAGTTGGTTCATTTTTCTGAGGTCTAGCACTAGCACATTTTGTGAACAAACTAAATGACTGCTTTGCCGTATCTCTTTGCTGCACTTCATCCTGGTATTTCTTTACTGCAATATCTAAGCTGTGGGCCCAAACTCTGGGACCTCTTGTATTGTAACAAATATTTTTTTTGGAATTAAAATGTTCCTCCCAGTTTTGCTTCTTTGAATATTTGTTCTTGCATTGACCACAAAAGTAACCCCTTTTAACACCCTCACTTTTCTCTCCAACTTCATCAATATTAGGATCCATTATTGATTATTGACTACCTGAAAAAATACAAAATAAGTAAAAGTTAGTAAATATAGTATGGTAAAAGTGAGTAAAAGTAAGTAAATATAGTACAATGAAAGTAAGTAAAAGTAAGTGCTTTAAACTTAGTAAAAGTAAGGAAGAGTAAGTAAAAGTAGGTAAGTTAAAGTAAGTAAAAGTAAGTTTAAACTTAACTAAACTTTTCAATTCTAGAGTCATGGTGGATTACTTAAAACCGCACAAATAATTATCTGGCCAATTTATCAAACCTGGCCGAGATCAATGGAACATAGTCCAATCCTGATAATTTTATATTAAAAAAATATACGTTTTAATAAAATTTTAATTATCAAAACATTGAAGCTTAACAAAAAATAAAAATAATTGTTAAATATGGAATTACCAACTAAACTTAAAATAACTAAATTTGTAATTTAAAAAAATTGGTTTGTACAAGAATGTATACGCAAAAAAATTGCATAATGTCTAGCGGATGAACAAAACCCAAACCCAAATTTACTTTTTCTCATGGTCAAATTTACTGGAGCAATGCTCTCAAGATCCCAGGAATCTGGAGTCATGCCAGTGGCTTACATTGAGCCTGCAGTGGTGGAGTAGTAATGATCTCTTTTTGCCAATCGATCATCTTGGTGTAGTCAGTAGATTGGAAATTGAGGGTTTGAGGCAACTCAAAGTTTCTGGTACCTGAAAATCCTGTTCTTGAAAGGATGATTTTCTGAATAGCTTGCTCCCTAATTTCTAGTCTCTTGTCAGTTACCATTGATATGAGTATATTTTCTGGGTGGGCAAAGTAGGCATTATTCTTTAATACTGGTTCCATGTTGTTCATCTAAATTTTGAAGCAAGCACATTAAATGCCAAAAGTTATATGCACCATCAGTTACATTAGGATGAGATTTTATCCAAAACCACGCTGGAACATAGAACTGCATAATAATTAACTATATCTTCAAGATTTTTATTGGGATTTGGTGTTGAGATATATAATCGAAGGACCCTGTTGGCTAGAGTTAGCCAGTGAGCATAGTGAAGGGTACCTGGGGATTGAGTGGACAGATCTTGAGAAGTGTCTCCAGTTTTCACTGCCAGACACATATCATAGAGATATCTTTGATCACTGCTTAGCTCTCTCACAACATTTGCTGGAATTTCTTTAATGTTTCCCTTTACGCAAGAATAGTTGACTACCTCCAATTTTGTTAAATCTGTTTTCAGTTTATTCCCAAATGAACCCACAAAAGTATTTGCACCTGTTGTTTTACCATCAATGGCTTTGTAGACGTGCATAAAAGACAGCTCATTCAAATGCAAGAGGCACACCAACCACTGCACTGGTCTGTTAAGATGAATTTCAACCAGTTTTATGGCTCCACCAATTTTTCCTGTATTTACAGGAGTACCATCACACAGTAAAGCTTTGATAGTATCTGTGCTGTTTGAGTCTGTAATAATAGTTATCAACTCTTCTGCTATGCATTGAGCAGTTCCATTATCTGGTGTGACATGGTCTACATAGATGCTTCCAGGTTCTTTCACAATAACATAGTGTTCTTTTATCTTTCCACTTTTAGTTAATGTGTTATCTTTCCTTCCATCAAATCCAAGGCACTCCATCTTCAGATTTTTGGATTTAGATCTAAAAGTATTTGTTTCACCCATGCAATTTCTCTTTCTAATTTCTTTCTGTCAAGCATGTTGGTGTGGTTAAGGATCCCCATATCTTTTAAAGCTGCATTGACTATTGCAGCTGCAGCTCTACAACTTACGCGATAATGATCTGCTGTTAATGCTAGGTTTTTATAAGAGTGTCTGTTCTAAATATTCTCAGTCAATTCTAAATCAGCCTCATAATCTACATCCTAACTCTGAATCTACATCCATGTCATCTTCGGTAGTTTCTATAAATTCTGACTGATGGTAAAACATTGGTGGCTTCAGTCATTTCTTCTTGTGCTTTTAGTTGACCATTTTTTGCTTCTTGGGCTCTTGCTTAAAATCTCTTTGTTGAACTAGCTATGCAATCAATTGGTCCTAACTGATTTTTTCTTTGTTTTTGATCCACAAAAGACTCCCATTCTGCCATTGGTATTTTATCTTTACACCTGCAAGATTTCCTATCAATTTCCTTATCATAGCATTCACAAGAAGATGTATCAAACATTTCATCATACTGAGCTACTTTTAAGGCAAAACTTTCATTTCTTCGATGTAATGGCACCTTGTTCAATTTTGAGGCTTCTTCTATTAGTTGACTGACTTTAAGATAGATATCTTTGGTGTTAATCGTAACAAAAGAAAATTTCATCCAAATGTCTTCAATATCTTTTACAACAACCCTGTAACAATCATTAGCAGTTGCTGATGCTTTTGATTTAGCTTCTTCATAACAGTGCACAAAAAGGTAGTGTCTCACAACATCTGCTTTTGAAAGAGTCATGGCTGCTGGGAATTCCATTAGATATCCAAAGGCTGCATTTGAGGACTTGCTTCTAGTAGTCATAGTTTATATTCAGAAGTAAAATCAAATATGTAATTTATAATTTATGATAATTCAAATTATAATTAAAGCAAATGCAAATTTTTCTATTTATCTGAAAAATTATTTCTCTTTATCTGAAACATTAAACAAACAACTTATCATGTAACATATGACAACATTAAACATATGCAAATATGAAGGTAAAAAAGGGAGGAGGGGCATGTGATAGGGGTAGTAGGGTAGCACATGCTTGATTTTTTAATATTTTGTTAGTGATAAAAAAAACCCTCACATATTGTACTTTTTAAGAAATAACACTTTTTCCCATTTAAATACAGGGTGTCTCAATATACATGCAACCCATGTCACTGCTAATAATTCTGCCAATATTAATGTTCTCGTTCTATTTTTTCAGATTTGAAGAGAGGAGACGATAACAATAATAATTATCAATCAAAATGCCTTGGACAAAGGAGGAAAAAATTTTTTGCGTCACTACTTATTTGGAGACGAAGTCATTCAAAACTGTGCAAGTGAAATTTCGCAGGAAGTTCAACTTCAACAATTATCCCCAGAAAAGCCAAATTTATCGTTGGGCACACAATTTCAAGCCACAGGATCAGTAAACAATCTCAACAAGAAAGCAGAAACACCCAGATCTGGCAGGAAGGTGACTGCAAGATCTCTTGACAATGTGAATGCGGTGAGAGATTCTGTCGGAAGGAGTCCGAAAAAGTCAATCCGAAGACGTTGCCAAGATCTGGGTCTTTCACGTGCGTCAGTGCAAAGAATCTTGATCAAGGATCTTCAGCTGTACCCATACAGGATCCAGATCAAGCATAAACTCACACCAGCTGACATGGCAAAACGTGTTGTGATGTGCCGGTGGTTCGAGAACAAGATCGAAGAGGATCCTGACTTTCTTGATGATGTTTGGTTCAGCAACGAAGCACACTTCTTGCTCAGTGGGTATGTCAATAGGAAGAACAATGTGTTCTGGGGCACACAAGCCCCAGACGAGGTGCTTCAGAGGCCCTTGCACTCTGTGCAGGGTGTCAGGGTGATTGACAACTTCGCTCATCGGCTTCAAGTGTGTCTGCAGCGCAATGGCGGTCATTTGGAACATGTGCTCTAATAAATGTATCCTTTGATCTAGAGACCTCAAATCTTCAGTTTTTAATTGTTATCATATCAGCTTCCAGGAAATGTAATCTTTTTTTGAGTTTATTTTCTGAGTAATAAATTATTATCATGTCAATGGGTTCCATCTATTTTGAGACACCTGGTATATGCAAATATGATGGTAAAAAAGTGGGAAGGTATGTGCTAGGGGTAGTAAGCAGGGCTGTGGAATCGGTGATAAAATTTGCTGACTCCAACTCTGACTCCAAAAATTTTAACATTCCGACTCCAGAAATCTGACTTGTATAATTACGACTCTGACTCTGACTCCGATGGAATGTTAAGGCCAAATTGATTACGATTAGCTTTATTAGGCCAATGGAGATTCATAAACAAGGCATTTTGTCACCACCACATGACTCATCAGGTTACTTAGTGGCTGTAACTATGCCTTAATGGCTTTTTTCTCTTTATTCAAAAATTACAATAAATCCCAAAATACAAACTGATTGAAGCTTAAACAAAATAAGATTATTATTGGTTTAGCAAATTAATAAGATGTTTTTGTATTATTATAAACATCCGTAATACGTAATATTTTCCATCAGCAGTGAGTGAAAAATATTCAAAAACAGCAGATTTGTACTTTTGATGTGACATTACGCTGTTATCATTACTTATCAAATTGAAATCTAAAAATCTAAAAAAGATTTAGGGTTGCTAGTACAAAATTTTTAAATTTCCTTTTATTAATTATGTTAATTAATTAATTATAATCCTTATTAATTATAAGCAACTATATTTATATATTATTTATATTTATATATTATTTATATTTATATATTTATATATTATATATTAAAACATTAGGTTAAATCTATTTTATTCATAAAATTGAGCTCGGCCTAGGCCTAGGCTGCTATGGTTATAGTTGAAGGATTTGCACCGACTCCGACTCCATCCAACTATGCACTTGCAACTCCGACTCCTGACTCCGACTCCACAGCCCTGGTAGTAAGGGTAGCACATGCTTGATATTTTAATATTTTGTTAAGATGATAAATTGAAGCTTCTCACACAGTGTACTTTTTAAGAAATAAAAAAATTTCCCATTTTCAACCTGGCCTAATGATTAGTCTTCAGTATCATATTCTGATTCTTCATCATTTGCCATATGGCTCATACTTTGTTGTATTGGGCCCTACATTTATGTATGCTCTATGTAGATGAACAAAAATTAGATGAATTTGGACTAAGACTGTAATTTAAAAATTAGTCCTTCATTAAAATTTTAATATAAATGCATAATTAATTACTGCTTGGAACTTGGATTACTGGTATTTACTTTACTTTTGATAACTTATTGCACTCTATTAAAATCTTAATGTTGACAAATGTTAGGCCTAAGTAGTGCACTGATCTCCACTCCTTTGCATTAAACTGTAAAGACACTAAAGTCAATTGTATAGGTTAAGTAGTTTAATGCTGAATGGGTTTAATGGTTTATGTACCCTTTTGCGATGGAATTAATATTTAGTTTAGAATTATTATACAATTGTGCGTACATAGGCCTGTCTCGTATATCTAAAGTAATTGTTTTTAACTTCCCAAAGCTCTCTCGGCAATAAAATCATCAAATGGAGAGTAAAGGGAAATGGAACCCAGGAAAAAAGGCAGGAACCAGGAACCACCATGAATGGAATGTAAGGTTTAACAGTTTTTTTATATATAAGGGTCTTAGTAGGCTCAATATCTTTCTCTGTGAAAAAACTCATAGTAGCATGCTAGCTTATGTTAGTATGGTTGCTGTCTGAAATGTGAAATAAATAAACAAAAGAAAATTAACTAAGAATAGAAAAGGCAGCTAGTGTTGTTAGTCTTCATACAAAATTTCTAGAAAAAGGGCATAAACCATGACTCAAACTTAAATATTTTCAGTTACTGTATGTGAAAATGGCAAGTTTTTCTTTTCCATTAAATTCCTTTTTTGAAACAAAGGATCCTAACTAATTGAAAACCTCCTCGTGAGAATTTATTACAGTATGAAGGAAAAAATATGTGTGACCAATTTACGACACTATGTGTATAGTTTGCCAATGACTAGAGAATGTTTTACTCAGTTTCCATTTTTTATTCTTTTGTTTTATGTAAATTATATAATGCATGCTCTCATTGTTTAGTCAATTGCACCATTGCATTGTGCTCTTTGTACAAAGAAATGCAAATTAGTTAAACCCTAATTGCCTTATAAACAAATGTGCTTAGCTAGGCTAGGCCTAATACAACCCGCCTAATCTAGTCCTTCATTTTGGAGTTTGTATTGATAAAATTAGAATTTTACAAATTTGAAAGGATAAAAGTTTGTGAATATTGCTTCAAAAAATAATAAATGAGAGCCTTTTTTTATTTTAGAAAATTTGATTCATAAATTACCCCAGACACTTTTATTTTTTTGCTTATATTCAGATGCATGCTAGGATATTATTATTATATGTTAATTATTAGTATATAGGTACTATAAATCTCTAAATGCTTTTTAAGTACAATAACTGTGTTTTTGAGATGAGGGAATTTGAGGGAGCATGGTCAAAATGGCATAAATATTGGCCTTGTCTGAACAAACTTTTAAAGTTTGGTCAGGTTTGAAATCATACAACAAGGGTTTTGAATCCCACTAGCTCCAAGTTTCACATTTTACTACTTTTTCCTTTTTCAACAATATTGTTAGTTATTTTTCATTTTAATAGGCTTAGTCCCTATGCTTGGATATAAACATAGTGCAAACTTACTCATTTTTGTTTCTGTGCATGAGAGTCTAAATTGCCTTTCACAAATGCTTGACTTGCTAACATACACAGACTTAACTTTCTATGGTAGTGGCTGCAAAAAGAAATGGGCAGTAATTACTAATTAGGCCTATTAAGTCATAAATCAATGATTCATTAGGTTTTATTAAATGTTAAAATTTAGGTTCTGTCTGGGCTAAGGTTCTGTGGCTCTACATAATCACATATTGTAGGTGTGTATAAGTGAGTTAGAGCTACCCAGATTTCTGACAAGGGCTTTGGTGTTCATTTTCCTAGCCTAATCAAAACCCAACACATAGAGAATGTGTTGATATTATGTCTTTTCTGAATTTGGGTAAAATGCCCTGCATAAGGAACCATGTGTTATTAAAAAATATTGAATGACAATATTAAGGAAGCCATACACTGCTAAACTGTATTACAACAATCCCTCGCTTTATGGAAGGGTTACATTCCATAAAATTCTTCTGTAAAGCAGATTTCTGTATATCAAATCCTGTTTTCCCATAGACTCCCATTATATATTTGGAGACATGTTCCTACAGAACAAAATCTTGACTCTACAATGTAACATACACATAATAATGTAACAAATTTTATTAAAATACTCTGTACATTATTACTGTATATTATATTTGTATAGTACTTAATTAATAATAAAGTGAGAAAAAAGTAAAAATAAGGGTGTCTGACTATCACTGGAGATGTGGGAGGCAAGGTTGTAGTAAGCACAAGCCACTAGTATGAGCCACACTGCCTATGTAAAATTAAAAAAAGATTAGATATTTTAGTGACTGAATTAGTGATTTTTTTTTAGATTCAAATTTCCATTATAATGAATCTTGCTTCCATTATACTGAATTTTATTTCCTTATTAATCATTTCCATTAAAGCAAATTTCTGTAAAGCGAGGGATTACTAGTACAGTAGACCAGAGATAATTTTAGTTTATGCAATTTAGTTTCCTACTCAGCTTAATTGAAGTTAAGTGTCCCTCAGAAATTAAAACTTGAATTTGGATGTGCAGAGTAGTGCTAAGTTTGTAGTTTAATAATGTATTTTCATAATTTTTACATTTATTCAGGATGCCATTTCTGACTTGAGTGGTTTGAGACTGTCAAAGCAGGAACAGGCCAAGAAGATAAGTGCCAGACAATCCCACAATTTGGTACTTGCTAAAGCAGAAATGATGGAGCGAAATAGGCAAAAGGGAAGCCCACGCTCATTTTCTCCAGCTTTTTCAGCCAAACTCAGAGCCTCTGGATCTAAGGTAGGCCTGTATATTAAGCAAATAGTCAGACTTTGATTAATAAGTAATTATGATAGGTTAGAGATTATTGAACAGTTCTGTTTTAATCATTCATACTGAGATTGAAACTGTTAAAACTTAAATCAGAATGTACATACAGTGTGTCCGTAAAGTCATGGTAGGATTTTAAATAGCTATATTATTGCAACAAAACATGATAATGAGATGAAAAAAAGGCAAATTGAAGAACAACTCTAAAAGAATAACTTTATTTAATGTAGTTCGATATGGGCTCCTCTGGTAGCCCTGCAGACATCTAGGCGGTGATTCAATTCCAGCCACACACGCCCAAGAACATCAGGAGTGACGGATGCGATAGCTTCTGTGATTCGCTCGTGCAAGTGATGAATATCCCTAATGGGTACACTGTACACGCTTTGCTTGATGTAACCCCACAAATAAAAGTCCAAAGGTGTCAGGTCCGGAGAGCGTGGAGGCCATGGCTTCCATCCTCCTCTTCCTATCCATCTCTGTGGAAATTTTTCATTAAGGAATTCTCGAACAACGTTGGTATAGTGCGGAGGAGCACCATCTTGCTGAAAGATGACATTATTGTCAATAAATTGGGGTACTGCAAAATGTTCCAACATAGCGAGGTAGTTATGTGACGTCACAGTGGGTTCCGCGGAGAAAAATGGGCCAATCACTCGATCTCGTGCTAGAGCACACCACACATTAACTTTTGGGCTATTACGCTCATGTTCAACATAGGCATGTGGACAGCCTAGACTAACTACGAGATAAAGGTTAAGCTTAGCCTAGACTAACTACAGATACAACTTTGAGAGTTTTTTCTTAAATTTGGCATTGTTTCATCTCATTATCATGTTTCGTTGCAATAATATAGCTATTTAAAATCCCACCATGACTTTACGGACACACTGTATCAGGGGCGGCTTCTTAATGAATGCAAGGCATGCACTGCATGCGTAAATAATATACTCAATGAATTTAAAATTATTATTTAAGTTAAAAAATAAAATTATTATTTTATTTATTATTTATTGGTTCTATCCTCGGTTACTACATAACTCATAAGAATACCATAAAAGACAAAATACAGCTTATCTAATATGTACTACACTGTAATGCATGTGACTGCATGCGTAAGTAAAATTACCACGAGCCGCCACTGCGGCGGTGGACTGTATATATTGTAGTTGTAATATTCTCATTGGCGTTTATTTGTACTCTACTTTTAAGGGGTCTATTTTATTATTTGTATAACTGAAACTGTTATATTTTGTTTCCAGACAGTAGAAGAAGCATTAGCTGATGGATCTGCAGCTATTGCTTTGGCACATAAGGTTCGAACTGAAGATATGTCTGATCATTTGAACAAGGTTGAGAATTATTTTCTGAACCAGATACATACAAAAGAAATTTCAGAGGGTCAAAAACGTTACTTAGATGAAGAATCAGGTTAAGAAATAAATATCTTGGCAATATATCTTGCTTTTAGTTTTCAATCATGTCATTAGCATTGTAAATTATGACAAGATTTATAGACTACTAAATAGAATGGGTTGTAATCCTTCCCCATTGTGGTAGTCTGTTTGCTCTATAGTACAAGAACCAGAGTCTGATTAATAAATTAAAAATGGTATATTTTAGTTATTTAGTGTTACATATTATAAGCGTTTAAAACTTACAGATGAAGGGAACTTAGATGAAATTGACCATCATCAACGACAACGACGACTTCAACAAGAGGAGGAGGAGAAAGAAGAAGAGAGAAGGAATGAAATGAGTGTTGTGCAGAGAGGAAATGTTTTGGCCTCTGATAAAGAAGGGGTAAACCCTTACCCGCTCTCACCTCAGGGATGGCAGAACCTCAATAATACCATCCAGGTAACTGATGCTTAAAAGTATGAACACTGAAGGTAATTCTAAGATACTTATTAGTGGGCCTGTGTATTTTGTATAAACTGTGACTGTATTCTGTGTCATTTATCATAGCATCAAAATTCAAAGGGGGATTAGCAACTATTTTGAAGAGAAAAATTTAACTGACAAATTGAACTAATAAAATAATTAAAAACTGTTAAATAGTGTTACATAATTATAGGTTCTAATGTGAAAGCAGTGTGACCAGGGTGGTGTATCGGGGCCAAAAAAAGTAACGCGATACGATACTCGATACATTGGCAAAAATGTATCTTGTTACATATCTATATATATATATATATTTTTTTTTTATTTATTTATTTTTTTTCAAAGTATGACCGCTCATGGCCACCAAAAGAAAGGTGGATAGCAGAGCGAACACAGGACGAAAACTATGAAACAGCTAGCGGAAATGAACAATAGACGGGAAAAAAAACAGATACAGAAAACTCATAGCAGAGTCACAGCCAGTAAAGAAGTCGGGAACGGAAGAGGAAGGAGAACAACCCGGTTACCGAAAAGTAGGGACCTTCAGATAGAATAGCGCCAAGCCGATCACAAGGCCCGACGCTCATCAAAAAGGGAAAATACTATGCGCGCAGCGCAGAGTAAAGCGGACACTCCACCAGGAGGTGGGCAACTCTAAGTGGAACGTTACAATTGGGACATCGGGGCACCCGATCCCCGGCCATCAAATAGCCATGGGTCAGGTGGGTGTGGCCAATATGGAGGCGGGCCAGAGCCACCTTATGGCGCGACCGATGGAAGGAAGAGGCCCAACATCCAATTTGGGTTTAATCTTGCAGAGTTTGTTAGTTGTAGCGCCATCCCAGCGACTCTGCCACCGGGAGCGCAAAAACCTACGAAAACCAGCCACGTTAACGTGTGCAGGGACCCAGCAAAATACCACCACCTTGCCACCAGAAGTGACAAGGATATGGCACAGTAACTGGATACGTCGGACCAGTGGGTGGACGGGGTCGAAACACTCCAAGCCATCCAGGGCACTGCGGGAATTCGAATAGCACTCAGAATGGCATAGAGCTCCGCCGTGAAAATGGAAGCCTCATCAGGGAGGCGGGTACATTGGGGGAGCAAGGACAGACGACTGGGGAACAGCCGCAGCCCCAACGCCCCCCGACGACCTCGAGCCATCTGTGAAGACCGCAACACATGCAGAGTGACACGTTGTATGCTGAAGGAACAGGGACCGAAGCAAGGCAGAGTCAGAATCGGCCCTGCGAACGGGGCGCAACGCCCTACAACATGTAACAGGGGTGCTCTCCCAAGGTGCAACACCCTTGAAAGAGACTGGTATGACGGATGGAGGAGGAGTGCCCATACCATCGAGGAGGGGGGTCACCGTGTGTCGGTGAAATACCAACCCCCATCCCGGCAGAACGCCCTGTCCACCACCTGGAACAGAGGAGAGTTGGGAAGACGGAGGATCCGGAGATAGTGCTTGGCGATGAGGAACGACCTCCGATCCTCCAAGGGAGGGATGTCGCACTCAACCTGCAGGCTATCAACCGGAGAGGAGCGGAAAGCGCCAGAGAACATGCGCAGTCCTCTAGGAAGGACCGGGTCCAGTATCCGAAGGGACATACAGAAGGCGGAGCCATACACCACACTCCCATAGTCTAATTTTGATTGTACCAGGGACACGTACAAACGGAGGAGTGTCCGCCTATCCGCGCCCCATGTCGTGTGAGACAAATGTCCCAGCAAATCCAGGGTACGTCTTGCGGTCTCGTGCAGCCTGCGAAGGTGGGGGACCCAGCTCAAACGGTTATCGAAGACCATACCCAGAAAATGCACTGATGGAACGAGGGCCAGAGGCTGACCTCCGAGTGTAAGATTAAAGGCCGGGACGGCGCCGGAGCCCCGTCTCCTCGACGGAAGGAAGGCCACACACGAAGTCTTCGGGGAAGACAGCGTAAGGCCCACCGACGACGCCCAACGTTCAACCCGATTGATCGCGAGTTGGACTTGCCTCTCCACGAGGGGGGAGCTCGTCCCCGCGGCATAGACAGCCAGATCGTCGGCATAGACGGAACAACGCACCGAGGGCGGGAGGGCCCCCGGTAGCGCAGACATGACCATATTGAAGCAGGAGACGCTCAGTACACACCCCTGAGGCACCCTCTCCTCCTGAACATACAGGTCAGATAGGGCCGCCCCATTACGGACGCGAAAAGTGCGACGGCAGAGGGAGTTAGGAATAAACGTGGGCAAAAGGCCCACGAAACCAAGAGACTTCAAACGGTCCATGACAACTGCCCGACGGGTCGTGTCATAGGCCTTTTGGACGTCGAAAAAGACGGCCAGAACAAGATTCCGGCAGGAAAAGGCCTCCTGTATGTCATGAACAAGGAGGAGAAGGGGGTCCAGAGTACCCCGAAACCGACGAAAGTCATACTGGATCGGGGGGTATAACCCAAGCGACTCCAGTGTAAATGAAAGTCGGACGGCCACCATTTTTTCCAGGAGCTTGCATAAGCAGCTCGTCAAGGCAATAGGCCGATAGCCCGCCACCTCCGCCGGATCCTTCTCCGGTTTAGGTATCGGGACCACAATCGCCTCCCTCAAACGGGAAGGGAACGACCCCTCAACCCACATCCGGTTGAAAAGATCCAGCAAGAAGTGTAGGGCCATCGGGTGCAGATTCCGAATAAAGTCATACAGAATGTCATCAGGACCAGGGGCGGAAGAACGACGGGTTGCCAAGGCAGCCCGAAGTTCCCGCATCGTAAAGAGACGGTTATAGGGCTCGTTCCCAGGCGGCGGGAACGTAACATCCGACAAAGGACAATCTGCAGCTGAAGGCGAACGGGAAACCGCAGCAAAAGCCCCGGCCAGCCGATCGGCCACAGCAGTAGGATCCGAAAGGAAGCCGTCCCCGTCCCGAAGGACAGGGCGACGAGCAGGGACCGGCTTCCCCTCGATACTATGTACCTTCCGCCACACAGCAGCAGAAGGGGTAGACAAGGAAATGCCAGATACAAAAGCACGCCAAGAGGCCCGACGGGCCAACTTGAGAGTCCGGCGGGCGAAAGCCTTCGCCCGCCGCATCTCAATCAAGTGGTCCGCGCGCCGGGTGCGGTGGAAGCGGCGCGTTGCCCTCTTCCTCTCACACACCGCCTGGTGACATGCTGGAGTCCACCACGGGACGCTACGCTACGCCCATCACCACCCGCTCGAAGAACTCCAAGCTCTCATCCACAGAGCCAAAGTCCAAAACCGAATGGGCAGTGACGGAACGAGCTCTGAAGGATGGCCAGTCAGCCCGCGCCAGGCACCACCTCGGTCGAGACGAGACACCCGGTTGCGGTCCGACCGCTCAAGACAGACTGGGTAATGATCACTGCCATAAGAGCCCCAACACCCTCCACGAAAAATCGAGTAGGGCATCGAGGGACACCAAGGAGAGATCAATACAGGTAAATGAACCCGTGGGTTCGTGAAAATAGGTAGGTCCGCCAGAATTGAGGTAAGTAAAGGAAAGTTCCTCCATTAAGGAGAGCAACATACCAGCCACATTTGTCGACCGGACATCTCCCCAAGCCGGGTCGCGACTATTAAAGTCCCCGAGGAGGAGAAATGGCCGAGGCAGTTGCACCACCAACTCGCGAACCGCGTCGCGAGAAGGAGGGTCATGGGGAGGAATGTAGATCGAGCAGGCAGTGTACTGGCGATCTAAGAAGAGCCGCACAGCCACAGCCTGCAAAGAAGTACGAAGAGGCACACCCCGCGAGGGTAGCGAATGGTGAACATAAATCGCCGCACCCGCTGGTGTGTGTGCTCATCCGGGGTGCAAGGGAAACCAACGTAGCCAGAGAGGCGAGGGAGCCCCCGTGCAGCCAGGATAGTCTCCTGGAGACAAACGCAGGGAGGCTAGGTTCTCCCAGTTAGCTAAAAGCCCCCTACAGTTCCAATGCAAAATGGAACTGTAAGGGGAAGGGGCGGAATAAAAGGCAGAGAAATAGCCACGGACCAAACTGAGCAGCAAACTCAACGGTCCGTAACCAGGGATGGAATCGGCTTGCCAGACTCACCCCGAACGGGAAGGGTAGGGGCCACAGACTCCGCAGCTGCTTCACCCGTAGTACAGTAGAACGAGAGTGGGAAAGTGGAACAGGGAGTTCAGAGGGGGGCTCCCCTGAGGGGGGGAGAGGAGACGACGAGACGGGCCCAGCCGAAATCCCCGACTCCCCACCAGAGAGGGGTAGGGAGAACCAGATGTTCGAGGGCTCGTCACACCAGACAAGTGCTGCTGACGGCGGGGGGGGGGGGGGGGGGGTAGGAAAGATCCACCACAGGTGGGAAAGGTAGATCCAGGAGAGAGACCCGACCACTCTCAGCAGGAGCCGAATGGAGAGAGACTCCATGAATAAGGGCCAGGCCCCTCTCGACCCAGTCCACCGTGGGAACCGAGTCAGTAATCGAGGGTGTCATGGGGCGGTGTACCTCAACCGACACCCGGACACTAGTTGGGGCACCGGGAGGTGACGCCCCACCAGCCCTCCGTATAGTGGGGGGGGGGGAGTCCCGAGCGGATTAGGAATGGTGCGCCGCTTCCCCTCCGTTGAAGAAGGGGAAGCAGGGCGAGCAGTGGTCATGAACGGGTCTGGAGGACTCCGACCACGGTGACGCTTCCTCCTTTCCTTCGGGGCATCACCTTCCCCACCCAAGGGACGGGTAGGCAAGGGTCCAGACCCCAAGGCCGGAGAGGGAGAAGGGGCACTTGTAGGCAGGGCATCAGACGTGGTGACTGAAAGTGAGGCAGGGGGACAAGAAGGTCCCGCGGCGCCAGGAGGACCACCAACCTTCGAAACTTCCAGGGGGAGCACCACTCCGGTAGGCGCCGGGGTAGCACGGGAGGGGCCCGAGGACCCGCCGGAGCCAAGAGCCGCAGCATAGGACAACCCCCGCCGCGGCTCCCGGTCACGGACCCTATCGCGCGCCTCCCGCGCACTAAGGAATTCTGTAGTCCTTAAGGACCGCACCTCGAATTCAAACTTGAAAACGGGGCAGTCCCGAGAGGAGGAAGGGTGGGCCTCCGAGCAGTTCGAGCACCGCGGGGGCTTCGTGCATGGGGGAGGGTGCGCAGGCCCACCGCAGCGGACACATAGCTTACCCTCACGACGGCACGCAGAGCTAACATGGCCAAACCGGTTGCAGCCAAAGCAGCGAACCGGGTCAGGCACATACGGCCGCACCGTAAACTCGCACGACCGGCGATCACCTATGTCCCAGAACACCTGGGCCGGAGGCACAAGGGAGGCAAAAGTCAGGAGCAGACGAGTGGACGGGGTAAGAGCACCATCCCAGCGCGACGAAAAGCGGAAGACCTTCGTTACCCCCTCGGGGGCAAGATCCTCCTGCAACTCGCCAACCGGGATTGACAGCAGACGAGAAGCAAAAATGGTGCCCTGACAGCTATTCAGTTGCGGATGGGGAGTCACAGAAATTCTGCAACCCAGAACATCCTGCAACTGTAGAAGGGACTCAGTCACCCCCGAAGAACGGGACTTCAAAAGAAGAGACCCATCCTTCAGAGGGCGGATATCATAACGGCAGGGAACCCCCACCATCTTAAGACGCTGAAACACCCATTCCGAGTTGCCCGGAAGGGAGCCAGCGGAGGGGCGGAGAACAAGGAACCTGTCCACCGGACAGAAATTGACAACAGAGACAGGTCCATGTGTGATGGCAACCGAGAGTGGGCGAGAGAACGAGGGCCATGAGAGCCAGACGCCGCAGAGGATGAGAGGGGCCCATACGACTTTAAGGTCAATCCAGCGGAGGCAGAGGCCGATGAACGACCAGAAGTAGAAGTCTTATCCAAATCCAAGGACGGGCCAGAGTCGTTAACAGGAGGGGATTGAGGTTTAGAAAGTGTACCCATAAACAATACAATTATAAGAAAGACAGCCTCGGACCCAAGGCATTGCACCAATCCGCCGCTGCATCCTTCAAGGCGCAGGCCCAACATCCCGGGTAGCCCGCTCCCCAACCTGACTGTTGTTTTAAAAACAGCAGATTGGCTCTCCTGGAGATTTGTCCGTTAAGGGGCAAGCAAAGACCCAATCCAGATGCAGCAGCGGTCCGGCTGCCTGTACCATCCCCAGAGCACGGCTCAGCCACGGAGCGATGCTCCCCAGCGGGTGCACCCTATGACCCCAAGACTGCAAAAAAACAAACCGAGGGGGGTGGATACTACAATTGACAGAGGCCCAAGACACAGGAAATTTGGAAGATACGGAAAAAAAGGGGAGCAAAAAGTAAAAGAAGGGGGGAAAAAAAACGCAACTAGGTAACTCTTCGCCCACACCCCGCGAGGAGTTGAGGAAACCAGGGCTGTGGAGTCGGCACATAAAAAACCGACTCTGACTCCTCAATTTTTTGTCTATCCGACTCCGAAGGTATATTAATTCTAAATCTGCTATGATGATAATTACACAAGAGGCATTTCATCACCACCATGTGAATCATCAGGCTACTTTTTAAACCCATAACCTGCAAAGTTTGTCTAATGGTTGTAGCGATGCCATTATGGCTTTTTTATTTTTTATTTATGAAAAAACAAAATTCATTGAGCATAAAACAAAACAAAAAAATTTCATTAAATGCAATCAAAAATATAAAAGTATTCCTGCAAAATTTATTAAACTAAGGCCAAGGGTGAAAATCTAAAATTTATGAATAACTTGTTCTTAGGAACAGAATTGCTTCTGCCAGATCCTCTTTCATTGAAGCCCTTAAATCTGATTTAATTATTTTCAGTGCGGAAAACAGTCTCTCCACACTGACCTGAGTGGGTGGCATGGCTGTTAATATCATAGCTGTATCTCTTAAAATCTCTGGATATGCGGGGATGACTTCTTGTATTGTCAGTTTAGATGAGCGATCATATTTTTCCACTTCTTTTAGGCCATCAAAAAAATCTTGCTTAAATTTCATTAGTTTAACATCAAAAGGTTGCCTATGCACGTTTAAGCGGCGATGCTTTGCTTTTGAGCGTTCAATTTTATCTAAATATTTTTGAAAGTCTAATTCTTCATCATTTGAAGAGGATGAGAGGGACTTACTACTCATATCTTCATCCTGTGGTTCAGGATTTTCAGGTAATAGCCCTTTTATGCGAATTGCAACCTCGCAGAGGGCCTCTTTTGCTTTAGCAATTTGTTCTTCAGTCAACAAAATTCAGTTCATTGGATCTATGTAGACAGCAGCTAATAAGATCTCATTTTCCAGTAGCAGACCCTCTCTTTTCTTCATTGAGGATACAATTCCATCAGCAATTAATCCTCCAATTTGGGATAGACGAAATAATAAACTTTTCCATTCCCATAGGAATGTACCAGGAGTTAAATCCTCTGCTCGCAACTTTTTGGTGACAGTATAAGGGTGAGCAAGCAGAGCTTCTAATTGTGTAACCTCCCTTCATTGAATTTCAGTTAGTGAAACATTAGGATTATCAATGTCTTCTAGGAAGGGTTTTAGATCAAGCAAACGCTTAATCATCATATATGTGCTCCCCCAGCGTGTCGCTTGGTCCAAAATAGCCCCCTTTCCTGCACGTCTCTGGATAATAGCATCAATTTTAGAGGTCCTGGCTGCAGTGGCTACTTGCCTCAACTTGCCTATCAGAGTAGCTGCATGGCGATCTTTCAATCCATCTCTTATTGCTAGCTGCAATGTATGTACAACACAACGCATATGTTGGATTAGAAAGAGCTTAGATGCTTCTTCAACAATATCATCTAAAATTTCATCGCTCTGTTCTGTTTGTGCTGTTTGAGAATCAGTTTCAGGAATGTCATCTTCATTAGCCACTTTTTCTTCTTCAACTTTATTCAGCTTTTCTATCGTGCTTAGCATGTTTGAAGCATTATCTGTGACAATACATAGAATCTGCTCTTTCTTAATTACAAAGTCTTGTAAAACTTCCTCCACTAACTTCTGAAGATAGTCGCTGTCATGATGCGCCTCGGTGTCCTTTGCTCCCAATGTCCGAGTTACCATTTTATTGTTTTCATCAACAAATCTAGTATTGATGGCAAAATAGTTAACTCTATGACGTGTGGCTGCATCCATTTTAATAAACATGAAGCGTCCCTTAAGAGTTCTTCGAAGTTCTTCCTTTTTATTTGTGGCTTCTTCAACTATATTTTTTCTGATATTTTGTCTTTCCAGAGAAACTCCAAGTTTCTTGGCCATTTCTCCATTTAGGCCTAGAAAGGCTGGTTGTGAAAATAAAGATAAGGCTACACCATTTCTTACCACCAGTTCGATGTGCTTCTTGAACTTTTCTGTGGTCATTGTTACGGTAACTTTGTCTGTAGTAAAGAATCTTGTAAGTGGTGCTTGTCATTCAGTAGATTTCTGATCTTTTGTTAACTTTGAAGTAGTTGGAAGGTTTTTATTACTATCTTTCTCAATGACAACTTCTAAAATTTTGGGATGGAAACGCTGCAAATGTCTTTTCAAATTTGATGCTCTGGTTGGTGCATTTTTTATCAGAGCCAGTAAAAACCACTGATTTTTGCTTCACAATAATTTTTCACCATCATCATCATCTATCATACACTGACACACGAAATGTTTCCCATCTGTGGTTATTGTAAAATATTCAAAAACTGCAGACTTTGTTGGAAGTGTCTTTGCCATTGTGAAAGGGGTTTTAGACTTGAAAGTTAAAAACTTATGAAATTTAGAAAGAACTCGAAATTAAATAAGCATTAAAAATAAAAAATATTATCTGAAGAGAAAAAATGAATTATGGCATTAGTGTCTGAAATGGAAAACATTGTCTTTATTATTTAAGTGGTTTAACCACCATAGCTGCCAGTGATATCACACACAAAAACATATTTTATTAAAATTTATATTGAGGTCGGAGTCGGTACATTTTTACTGACTCCGACTCCAGCAGCACCAAAATTGATTCCGACTCTGACTCCACAGCCCTGGAGGAAACCCCAACAACCCACTAGGTGTGCGAGCCCCCTCGGCCTGGCAAGCCGGAGTATCTAATCAAGGGGGTATATATATATCGGCAAGCGGAGTACCTAATCGAGGGGGTATATATATATATATAATATATATATATATTATATATATATATATTGAAACAACTGAATTACTTTCTATTTTTATTGTATATATATATATATATATATATATATATATATATATATATACAGGGCGTCCCAAAAAAATGTATACGCACTTTAACAGCTGATAGCTCAATTGATGTTTCTTTCTTTCCAAGTTAAACCCATTAGAATTAATAATGGCAGTCAGACTAAGCTTTGAACAAAGGAAATTCATTCTAAAATGCTACTGGAAGTGTGAAAACGCAGTTGAAGTGCAAAGACAGTTTAGGAGGGAGTTTCAAACAGATCCACCAACGCGACTTACCATCACTCGAATTAGAGATAAGTTTGAAGCCGATGGAACTGTTCAGAATGTCCACAAGAAGCGTTCCGGAAGACCACGGACATCGACAAGCCGACAAAGCAAGAAAGAGTACTGGAAACGTATCACCAAAGTCCAAGAAAATCTGTGCGGCAAGCGAGTCGTGAGGTAGGAATTTCAGAATCGTCTGTCCAACGCATTTTGAAGCGCTGTCAATGGAAAAGTTACATTCGAAGATTAGTCCATGCTATTAATGAAGATGATGATCCGGACCGAAGAGTGGAGTATTGCGAGTGGTACTTGGCACGATGTGGATGTGGATTGGACGAAGGGGTTTCGTAGAATACCCTCCGCGTTCACCAGACCTCACACCACTAGACTTTTTTTTATGGGGATACTTAAAAGACAAAGTCTACGCTATAAAACCTGCAACAGTCGCTGAATTGAGAGCAGCCATTGAACGAGAATGCACACAAATACCAAACGAAATGTTTCGTGATGTTTGCGATTCCATTGCTTCGCGTTATCAGCAGTGCCTGGACCAGAACGGACGTCAGTTTGAAAACAGGCGTTGACAAAACAATTAAATAATGTCTGTAGATTCTATTACATTTTGAAAATGAAATGTATTTTAATAAACACTGCCTTTATAATTATTTAAAGTGTGTATACATTTTTTTGGGACGCCCTGTATATATATATATATATATATATATATATATATATATATATATATATATGAAACAACTGAATTACTTTCTATTTTTATTGAATTTTACAAAGAAGGAAAGAGAAGGAAGGGGATTTCCAGCTTTGCTAAAAAGTGTCTCAACCGGAGCGCTTGATGGCAGTGTAGTGTTGTATTTTATGAACAGTTCTTTATCAAAGGACACGTGTGTAATTGCTGAATGTCTGATGAATTATTCGCTAAATAATTAGAAGATGGAGAGGGCAAGGGAAAGATCACTGACTGAGTCTGATAAAGTATCGCGTTACTGCACTTATTTATATCGTATCTTTCCATTCGATACAAATAAAAACTGAATTGCGATACGATACAAGATACAGAAAATGTATCGCGATACTACGCCACCCTGAGTGTGACACTAGTTACTGATTTTGCACAAAAGCTTCATACTGCTGCCATGTCAAAAGTGGTAAGAAAATTCCATATTTTGGGTCATCTGAATTTTCCTATTAATTTATGTACTCATTGATTCTTCAACCCAATGAAAGTGACCTCTAATGATGATTTCTTTGAAGCTTGTAGTGAAGACATGCGAAGCTTTATGGCAACAACTAGAGGAAGAGAGAATGACGAGGCAAAGGCTGCATTTCCAGTTACAGGAACAAAGGAGCGTTATAACTACTTTAACAGCCGTAAGCAGTTAGGTAGTAATCCTTCTCTGGCCTTAGGAACATTTAATTTGACTCAAAGGTCCCTCAGAAAAAGTTAGGACAGTGGTGTCTAGAGGTGTGTGTAGATTGTGGTGGTGGCAATTTTACATAAGCACCCTGTGCTTCATTAGGGATTATGAGTGAAAGTTGCACAAACAAATATGTAAGGTATTTCCAAACTTCCCTTTGAATTAGGTCAAGGATGCACACTGCACAGCCTTTCTCTAGAAAGGGCCAGTCAGTGTCTGTTGGTTACTTAGCGGGCCGCACGTTGGTGGAGACTGAACAGTTATTGTACAAATTTGGAAAACTAATAAAAGTAAAAAATAAATATAAAATAAAAGAACATCCCAACCCTAACTAAAAGTCTCTTCGTGGCATTTTGGCCGACTCATTTATCATCATTCTGCCTGTAAATTCGGTAAACGCGTACCTTGTTCTGTCGATAATGGCCACTGACTGAGCCTGAGAAAATTTTTCAGTACCGACGAGACACGCAAAACTACCAGCACATCCCTTCTCGAGTGTGCCTGGTTTTCGCTAGTGCGTGGCAAAGGAACATAGTTTTTCAAAACATGAACATCCAACGGGGCAACCTCTTCAGTAGTCCAACAACACTATTACATAGGGAATTTCTCAAACATGCCACATTTTTTAAAATTCCTGTTTGTGGATAGCATAGTATTTCTCTTTTGTCCGATGGCTAAAGATTGTGTGTATCTCTGGGTTAAATACGTTTAATATTGCACTTAGCCTTTCTCAAGTGTGTGTGTGTGTGTGTGTGTGTGTGTGTGTGTGTGTGTGTGTGTGTGTGTGTGTGTGTGTGTGTGTGTGTGTGTGTGTGTGTCCCCCACCCATTTGGGAAATTTACTGATTCTGATTCTGAGTGTAATTTCTTATCACAACCTTAAGCATTTCGGTACAAATGGAACAGGTTTCACGATCAATCGCTACCTATAGAACCTCCAGTGTCCTGTGATTTTCTTTGAAAATCCTGTCATTTAGGTATTCACGCAAGAAGGAATCGCAAGGATTGATGAAGGGTTTAGTAGCTTTCTCCAAAACCAGGATGTTTACCTCTACATCCTCCAAAAATAGTCCATTCCGGTTTTTATTGGCCAAGACTTTTGGGTCATTCCATGTCAACTCAGCCACAAAATGGTAATTTTTGCACTCACCACCTCTGATTTAATTGACTGACCTTTGGTTGCTGAGATATAAGGTCACAAAGTTGTGAACTTTGACCTTTTTTTTTTTTTTTAGCCACTGGCTAAATTCAAATTGCCATTACTACATAACTAATGAAGCTAGAGTACTGATTTTAGTGTCATTTGAAAGCTCTTGAGTACCCCTTTCTGCTACCTTCATATAAAACTCTCTAAAATAAAAATTAAAAAAGTTCTTTATAACTTTGACCTTGAATAATAATAGTAAAAAATATACCATCTCAATTTTATTAAAGATTTTGTACATACATACTCTCAGGCAGGTAGAACATGTGTTGAAAGGTTTGAGTGGCCAGTGGATGGTATAAGTTAGTTAATTAATGCTGTGTTGAAATTATTTTTACTGAATTGTGAAATTAATCTAATATCTAGGTACCTTACCTAGTAATATTGTATACCTCTGTGTATATATCAGTTTTAAAAAAACTATATAGGGCTATGGGTCGATTGCCTGTTGACCATCATCCGTTGAAAATTTCCAGCAGATTTCAGTGGAGAGTTAACGACAAAAACCCTACGGTTTTTCGTTAAAGAGTTATGTATGTGGAGGTCTTCAAAGGACCTCGTTAAGTAGTGTTTTTATTGGGTTAATGTTAAATTTATTTGCCTTCGGTATTTTAGCGTTGCCTAATGGTAAAGAAAGAAATTACCTTACTTTTATTATTTCGTTGGGCGTCGCTTCTGTTTCGATGTAGGGCCGCAGTACGATGGAGTTACACAACGAGTTGATTTGGTTTAATTAATATAGGCAATCACTGTATCTAAATTCCTGAAGGTATAGGCCTATCCTTTTGAGTTATTAGGTTTATATTGCTTGTTATTCACTCAGAACTTATAGGAAGATTAAGTACATCTTCCTTGCTTAAAAGCAGGGCTTAACAATAAACAGTTCTCAGTGCCGCAAGAATATAAATCGTCTCGGAATTCGCTGATTTTTCAAAGTTTGTTGACTTCTCTTGAAGTAATTTTCATGAGTCAGCAATGGAAAATTTTGAGACGAAATAATACGTTTTTCTTATGTGGACCCAATTGGGTTCTATGTATGGCAATTATATATTTTCATTCCCAATAGGCTATGTCTCCAATTCTGAGGCAAGTTTGTAGATATTTAATTCAATGAATTAATAATTTGTATTTAATTAAGAAATAAAGGTATCACATATGATACTATATTTTGTAAGCATATATAGTTTTTCCATATCAATATTAACATTTCATTATTATTGCATAGAACCATATACATATGTTCCAGTCTGACTCAAAAGCCATATGTTCACACCTGGCTAGATATGCTGATGAACTAATAAATCAACTAAAAGAGAAATTCAATAAAGAGGCTAAGAGAAGTGAAAAGATAAAGGTTCTAACTGTATTACCCAAAAGTTGGAGTGGGAGAAAAGTAGTACCAGAATTTAACACAACAAGGCATACAGCATCAGTTGCCAAAAAACTTGTTAAAGAACTGAGTGTCCTTTCAGCTCTAAATCCAAAGGCTGGAAAGTTAATTGAAACAAACACTAGAGACGATATCAAAGCATTTTGTCTTTCAGAAGACATCAGTAGAATAATGCCTGGTAAAAAGGACTACCTTAGCATTGTTGACAGAGGAGAGGAAGCATTTCCAGAAACATCTTCTGCTTTGCAATTTAAAAGAAGCTTATCAGTTTTTCAAAGAAAGAAATCCTTTGGTAAAGGTGGGCTTCAGCAAATTTGTAGAATTGCGTCCAAAGCAATATGTTATTGCTGGAGCATCAAGAACACAGTACCTATGTGTATGTACCATTCATCAGAATGCTAAGCTTATGTTTGTAGGAGCTAAATTAGATAAGGTAACAGAAAATGATGAAAACCCTATAAGTATGTACAACATTGTCTTAATTTGATGGAGTACAATCCTCCCTCACGGCAATGCTGTCTCAGGGAATGTGAACAATGTGGAGACAGTACAATTGAAAGAGAGAGCCCAAAATATTTTTGATGGATAATTGCATCGATTCAATACAATTCAAGAAGCGGACCAATATGGACAGGTCCAGTCGTGAATCAATTTACCTTAGTTCAAATGACTATATTGAACATTGGGGACTTACGTATTATCGGGACTACCAAACTGTTTATTATGTATTTTTGCTCATCATTTTTGTTTAAACTAACGAAAATATCACAACTTAACCTAACCAATCATCAAGGGCGTACAGTTGACCTAACTGGGCATTCAATTAACCTAACAAGTTAATGTTGAATGCCCAGTTAGGTCAACTGTACGCCCTTGATGATTGGTTAGGTTAAGTTGTGATATTTTCGTTAGTTTAAACGAAAATGATGAGAGCAAAAATACATAATAAACAGTTTGGTAGTCCCGATAATACGTAAGTACCGAACATTGTCTTTGAAAGTTGAAGTCTTTGTAGTATGTGACTTTGCAGAAAATTACTCTTTTGTCCTCGAAAATGAGGTGCAGAGCTTTCACCGGAACAATCGGTTGGCAGCTATTCATCCCTTTATGCTTCATAAAAGAGAACATCCCATCCATCAACAAAATCATATACTTTTCAGTGGAGCTTTTCAATATACTTTTCATAAATATCAATTTCTTCACATTTATGTGAAGTGTGTAACTGCATTTTTATATTGCAGGCTACAATATAAAAACTGTAAGAACTTTTTAAATTTTTGTCATCTCAGAGGTGACTTTGGAATTGATACAAAGTGGAATTTTTTTGAGTCGTGGGAAGGGACCCTGTGATGGTGTATGAGATACCGTTAAGAGACGAACTGCTAAAGCTAGGCTGCAATGGCCCTATGATCAATAGATTGCGGTTTTATACATTTACAAAAGATAATATTAGTAACATCAGGCATTATCTTTCAACCAACGAAGATTTGCTCCTTCAAGCAAGACATTCAAAAGGAAGAACAATTGTTGGTACTCATAATGTCATTCTGCCTGTAAATACACCGTTTAAAGCCAGTTTCATTAACTTCTTTTGAGGGTAAGCATTTTTCCTCATCAGGATGTTCACGTATTGAGGTCAGTGAAGAGGAGGAACTTCTGCCTGAGGAAAGAATATATGGTTTTGTCACTTGCATATGATGACTTTTGGTGGTTGGCATATGTTTTGGGTAAGACATCTGAGAAGAGGGAAGTAAGCCTATCCTTCCTTTACCCGCATGGCCCCAACCTATCATTCTTCTTCACTCATCACCCAGATCTACAGAAGCTAAGGCTAACAAAGACCCTAAGATCCACTCTAAGGTTAGCCCGAGAGAAAGGAAAGAGTAGGGGGTTAAGAGAAGAGAAGAGAATAAGGGGTTAAGTAAGGAGCAACACCTATCACTCGTGGGTTAACATTCATTCAGAAAAAGGAAAAAAGTCTCGCCGCCATCATCCGCCGGCCACTGCCGACAAGTCAGAAAAATAGTCGGAGAAAATAGGAGAGGGGTGAAAGATGAAAAGGAGTAAAATAAGAACGCTTACAAACCATGCAAACACAGTCTTAACTCACTGTCATACCATGCAAACTACAAAAAAAAAAAAAAAAAAGTAGGTATAGTTAAACAAAAAGTGGGTTAGTTTACTCTACGAGCTACATCTACGTTGGTGTTAGTCTAATTTTTTTTTTTTTTTTTTTTTTTTTTTTTTTTTTTGCTGGCATCACACGCTGGCATTCATCGTCAACAGACTCATCCTCGAGCACCACCACCAGAGCTCCTGTTGTTAACTTTCTTTTTTAATTTTAAACAACGTTAATACCTTTAAAATGTCTGTCAAGACGGTTCTTAAACATATTAACGCTGGTAGAATGAACGACTGACGCGGGAAGATCATTCCATTTATCAATTACTTTAAACGTAAAGAAGTTTTTAGCGATATTAGTAATGAAACGTCTGCCACGCAACTTAAATCCGTTATTGCGAGTATTACTATTATCGAAAGTGAACAATTTGTCAAAATTTACGTTATCGATGTTATTAACGATTTTGAAAACTTCAATAAGCCCCCCCTTAATCTCCTAGTTTCGAGTGAATAAAGGTCTAGCTCTTTAATCCTATCTTCATAAGGCTTATTGCGCAATGACGGAATAAGTTTCGTGGCACGACGCTGAACCCTTTCTAACCTATCAATATCCTCACGCAAGTACGGGCACCAAAACTGAACGGCATATTGTAAATGAGGCCTGACTAGGGACTTGTAAAGGGGCAATATAATATCCTTCGATTTAAATTCGAAATTACGCGCTATGAAACCTAACATCCTATTAGCTTTTGCGCAAGACTCCAGGCACTGGTTCCTAACCTTTAAATCCTTAGATACGCGTGCGCCTAAATCTACTTCCTCGTCAACGCTCGCTAACTCCCTATCATCCATCGTGTACGCGTAATTGTTGTTGCGAGAACCTATATGCAAAACTTTACATTTGTCTACGTTAAATTGCATCTGCCACTTATCCGTCCACTCCATAATCCTATTTACATCGTCTTGGATCCTATTTCTATCGTCCTCGTTAACAACCTTACCGCCTATTTTAGTATCGTCCGCGAACTTTGACACGTTACTAGTCAATCCTACATCTATGTCGTTAATGTAAATTACGAATAGCAATGGGCCTAACACTGAACCCTGTGGGACACCGCTACCTACATCTAACCACCCGGATTCACTACCATTAACTACGACCCTCTGTCTCCTAGCACGAAGCCATTCTTCTAACCAGTTAGCTACCTGACCGCGTATACCGTGCGCTTTAACCTTCGCAATTAGTCTCCTATGCGGAACTGTATCGAACGCCTTTTTAAAATCTAAATAAATAACGTCAGCTGCTCTATGCCTATCGTATTCGCGCACTATTTCGTTATAAAATTCTAACAAATTAGTTAAACAAGATCTATGGCGTCGAAACCCATGCTGCTGACTATTAATCAAATCTCTACTTTCTAAGTGATCGATAATACGATCCCTAACTACGGATTCGAAAAGTTTACCGACAATTGACGTTAAGCTAATGGGCCTATAATTGCTAGCTACTGCGCGGTCGCCTTTTTTAAAAATAGGCGTGACGTTAGCTAATTTGAAGTCTTCAGGAATAATCCCCGTTTCGAGTGACTGATTAAAAATCTTCGTTAAGGGGCCTACGATAACGTCTTTCAAATGTTTCAAATGTCTAGGATAAAACGCGTCAGGGCCTGGAGCCTTGCTAACTTTTAGCCTATTGATATAATGCTCAATCTCAGCCTCGTAAACAGTTATTTCATCTAAAATAGTCTCGCTACTAAATGGAACGATATCGTCCACGTCGGGGACATTATTTACGTCTTCTACGGTAAAAACTGTCATAAAAAAGTTATTAAAAATACCCGCCATCGCCTGAGCGTCAGAAGCCAAAGCGCCATTAACATCCACTAGAGGGCCTATGTTATCTTTTACCGGCTTACGATTATTTACGTTTTCAAAAAACTTTTTTGGATTATGTTTACTATCCGCAGCTATAACTATCTCTAAATTACGCTTGGCATTCGTAACTGATCTTTTAACCTGACGTCTAAGCTCGATATATCTATTAAAGTTAGCTGCCGTGCCATTGCGCTTACTAAGTCTATACGCTCTATTATAAACTCTCCTATTTCCCTACTCCACCACTTCGGGCTACCACGATTTCTAACGCGCTTGTGCCTACGAGGAATAAACTCCCTTTCAATATTCCTAAAACTTTCTTTAAACGCCACCCAACGCAAATTTGTGTCATTACCCATAAATAAGTTATCCCAGTCCACTACTCTCATCCTATCCGCAAAACTATCAAAATTAGCCCTACGAAAATCAGGGACTTCTATTACGTTACTTCCTGAGTGTTTTCTATCAATAATTTAAACCTAAGAATTTGATGATCACTACATCCTAAACTCTCCCCTACTTCTAAACCTTCGACTATATTCTCGCCGTTCGTCATCACCAAATCTAAAATATTATCACCGCGCGTTGGTTCGGTAACTATTTGTCGTAAAAAGTTATCGTCCATAAACTCAACCAATCTCAAACCCTCCTCATTACCCGTAAAATTCTCGTAATTAACATTAGGGCAGTTAAAGTCTCCGACAATTATACTATTCCGATTGTCAATAAAATTACGAAGAAGGGAGTAAAATCTAGTATCTGTATCGAGGGGTTGAACGGGAGGTCTATAAACAACAACAAAATTAAAACTAATACTACGCGCCCTAACTTCAACACATATCGCATTAATTGCTGCCGGAAAATCTAACTTAACCTCGATAACCCTAAGGGAATTACGAATGTACAGCAAAACGCCTCCGCCAAACCTATGTAACCTATCATTAGTAAAGAGTTTAAAACCCGGTATATCAAGTTCCCCCAACAAGTCCCGAGTCACGGTATTCAACCAAGTTTCAGTGATAGCAACTATATCATAGTTGCCGGAATAAATTACCGCCTTAAATTCATTTAATTTATTTCTAATACTACGCGCATTACAATAAAAGACGTTTAAGTTATTTTTTACCACGGGCCCGCGTTTTAAACTATTTATCACGTCGGGCCCGCGTTTCCCGGACCTACAACGTTTAAAGAAGGCTTCGACCTATACAGCTTTCGCACGTTTTCGTCTATTAACCTACCTAGCCTAGCATTACCTATTTCATTAAAATGCACCCCCATCTTTTATAAAAAGGCTAGGATCACTGAATTCGGACCACAGCTTTACGAAGGGTACATTTTCCTCAGCACAAATCTCTTCTAATTTGTTATTAAAAAATATTGTTTTTGACGTAATTCTAAGACCCAACCCATGCCTAGGGGTAATACCTAGAACTAAAGACCTATCTGACCTCGCCTTCAGGGACCTAATTAACCCCTTATATCTCCAAAAGGTCAGGCACTCTCGTATCGGGCCTATACGAGTCGTTGCCTCCTACCATCGTCACCAACATTGAGTGACGGGAAGCAACGTCAACCCTATCCACTTCGTCTCTAACTCTGTCAACCCTGGCCCCTGGGAGACAGACCCTCCTCCTCTTGGTTGGATTCCGTTTAACGAACTCTTTGTCCATGTGGCGCACTAAAGAGTCCCCAATTAAAATAGTTTCCCCCTCATTCACGTCCCTTTCCAAATGGGCGAAAGGGTTCGAAACCTCGATAGGGGGGGGGATTCCTATCACCTAACGTACGCGGCCTAGCTCCACCCTTAACCTCTCTAAATCCCTCGCTATCTACTTACTTACAATTACGACTACTGCTTACTTACAATTACTTACTTTAATGTTTTGACAAAGGTTGCGGCATCTACTGCAACTGAAAGAACATACCACCTAACCAAGGAAGATACTGCAAAGGCCTCCAAAGCCCTGACAGAATTACAGCAGAGAAAAATAAGTTACACTTATAAGTTGTGCAAATATGAATGTAATTGTATAGGGTATAAATTTACAGTGTAGATTTTAGTAGATTTCCTGAAGGTCGTTCAGTCAATTAGGTACATAATATATTTACTAGCCTGTAGCCCAAGCATTCAAACTGTATAGAAATGTAATAAATATAACTACCTACTGCTATATAACATACTGTATATAGCTGAAGTACTGTGACAGTCTACAAAAATAATTTATTGAAACTTTTTTTTATGTGCGCACCCAATGGATTACGTATCTCCAAGAAGAACTTGCAGCCACTCAAACTTTTCAATACACGTTCCACCTGCCTGAGAGTACGTATGTACAAAATCTTGAGTAAAATTGAGATGGTATATTTTTTTTATTCAAGGTCAAAGGTCAAGGTTATAGAGAACTTTTTAGTTTAGAGATTTTTTATATGGAAGGTAGCAGAAAGGGCTACTGAAGAGCTTTCAAATGATACCAAAATCACTACTCCAGTTTCATTAGTTATGTAGCAGTGGCAATTTGAAATTAGCCAGTGGCTCAAAAGAAAAAAAAGTCAAAGTTTACAACTTTGTGACCTTATGTTCCAGCAACCAAAGGTCAGCCATCTCTAATAATTGGGGGATTTCAGTTTCCTATATGTACACTGATATACCAAATATTATTAAAATCAGAGATGATGGGTGTTTTGGGTGGCTGAGTTGATATGGGATGACCCAAGTTTTGTTTCAGCAGGACGGCGCATGACCTCGTACTTATACAGCAAAAGTAGCTTCGAACTTTTTTGCATGTACTTTTGACCAGTCTTGTTTAACGGATAACCCCGATCTTCACGACTGGTTTCGCATGGCCGCTTCTGTCACCTGACCTCAGTCCTAATGATTTCCTCTTGTGAAGATATCTAAAGGGTCTTTAAAGAAAGTCCCAATCCAATAGGAACTCGAAAAAATCGCTATGAAACGTGAAACACACACCATTTGTGCTGAAATGCTGGAGGCCATGATAAATTACATTCTCCCAGATTCGTCCGGTAATTTCGCATGAGCATGTATACCTATAAGGAAATTTTCCATCCCCATCCATCCACAATAATCATGCCAAGTTCACAGACCAAATCCAATGATTTGTAATTATTTTTTAGTGTGACAATTAAAGAATTTTATATATATATATATATATAGATATATATATATATATATATATTATATATATATATATATAATATATATAATATATATATAATATCCCATTCTTTCTGGCTTTTCTCTGTTTTTTGGCATCGTTCTTTGGACCTTGATTTTGACCCCTTCCTTGGCCCTTGGGTGTGGGAGGTGGTTGCCCTGCACCCTTGTCGCTTTCCAACCAAACCCAAACCCTGTCCCTGCCACTTTTCACCGCGCGTTGGATGAGAGTGGCCGCCTTTCAGGCACAGGGACTGGGTGCGGATGTATCTCCCCTGCGTGACATCTATCGGCGGTGGGACCAAGTGTGCCCACGCTTCGCCTTTCCCTTGTTGGAGTCGGTGGTGGCTGGATGCGCGCGGGGGATGAAGTTATTTTTTGTTTCGCTATGGACACTTCTCCCCCTCGGCTTACGACTACTGCTTCTCACTCTCGGACTACTACTTCTCTAACACTCGGGTGGGGGCAACCAGGCCCTCGAGTCCTTTACCACTGGAAGACCGCAACCTAATGGGGTTGACCCCCCTGTGGAAGCGGAACGCTTGCACTCTCCTTTTCCGTTGCCGACCCCAGTCCGTCCCTCGACTATGCCTTGGACCTACACTCTCTGGAGCAGGGGTCTCGCCCCAGCCCACTTCAGCCACCTTCGGGCAAGTCAAGTTCCACCGAGGACTTGCCCCCACAACCCGGCTCCTTGCTCTCCCCATATGCCCCCCTCACCCGCCGTCAGCCCACCTCCCCACGGAGAGAGCCTCGCGGCGGACGGGGGAGCCGGCATTCACGGCCGTCCTATCGACCGTTGAATATCCCAGTCCATTTCGACTCCCTCTCCCTTCCAAGTATCCACAAATTCCTGGTGATTCGGCCTACATCTGGGTCCCTCCCGACCAACTCTGAACGGACGTTCCAGGCGATCCGAACCCACAGCAACTCCAGCCGCTATGACGTACGCCCACAGAGGGATGGCTCCCTCCTCGTAAAATCACGCTCAGCCGCAGAGACAAAAGCCCTACTCTCCGTCACTGAGGTCCTTGGATGCTCGGTGTCCGTTTCCCGACACCCTCGCCTGAATCAGAGTCAGGGCACTATTTACGCCACCCGCCTATTGTCGATCGCAGTGAACGAGCTCCTGGAGGACCTCGCACCCCAAGGAGTCACTAAGATCTATCGTTTCACATCCCGACAGGGAGGCACCCCCTCCCCCACCCCACGTCTGCTCCTTACTTTCAATACACTAATCCCCCCGGCCGCATTGTATGGGGTATGGGAGACCGCGCGTCATGCGAGTTTTCTATCCGCCCATACATCCAGACCCGACCCGTTGCTTTAAATGCAATAAGTTTGGACACGTTAGCTCCGTTTGTCGACAGCCGCATCAATTGTGTGTGCACTGTGGACGACTCGCTCACCCTGACAGGTGCCCCAACACACCCAAATGCTCCAACTATGAAGGCGCACACCCCTCTTCATCCCGCGAATGCCTTTTCTTCAAGTTCGAGAAGGAGGTCCGCGACCTACAGGTGTCGGACTTCCTTAGCCCCCGTGAGGCACGAGACAGGGTGCGGAGTCGGGAGGTGAGGCCGGGGGTGTCCTATGCTGCTGCTCTCGGCTCTATCATCTCGGCACGCCGCCCTGGCCTGCCGCCGAAACCCCCCCCCGGGCCCCCCAGCCACTGCTCCCTGTTCCCCACAAAGCAAATCCTCGCAGGACCCGACGGTCCCCTGTCCCCCCACCGTTCCTCTTCTTCCCGCACCTCACCTGCCACGAATCCCCCAGGAGTCTGGGACCAGGGCACCCAGGTCCCAGCCACCTCAAACCCTGTCTTCCCAGTACTCCCTGTACACGCCCGAACCTGCCGCCCGGAGCAAGCCGTCGAGGCGGAGACGCCGGAGCGTGTCGCCAGACCCTCCGGCCTTCCAACGTCTCTCTCCCTCTTCCCCTAGGACCAAGAAGACGGCTCGGACCCTTACACCGCCCACCAGGTCTACTATGTCCATCTTTCCCCATCGCAGAAGTCCCACCGCTCTACCCCCACAGACTCTGACAATAGTGGCCGAAGTCCACGACCCGCCCCGTACGACGAGACGCAGCCCAGTGGATCCAGTGGATGCGGCTCTGGCGCAGCTGCACGGTGTGACCGAGGGAAGCTCGGCCGCGCCAACGAGTCTCATGGATCTGCCCTTGCCTCCTGGTGCCATTTTCTCCACCCCTCCACGAGACCACTCTGGTTCACCTCCTTCCACCCCCATAGTACCTACCCCCCCAACATCCCCGGCCCCCTCCTTATCGGCTACCCTGAGTACGCCCTCCCTCCCACCCGCCCGGTCTTTTTGGTACCCCCCCCTGTCACCACTGTCACCACTTAGGGTCCGCCGTGAGACCCCGGACAGGCGGGGTAGCGCCACTTTTGGGGTTAACGTGCCCCCCCCCCCTGGCCCGACCATAGAAGCCCGTCCAGGCACTTCTGACCCGCTCAGCCCACGATGTTCCTCTGCCTGCCGTGATCCACGCCTCCGGTCTCGCTCGGCCGACTCGACCCCGCAACCTCCGCGGCGTTCGACAGGCCGACCGATTCCTTCCCTGGTGAACGGTAGATAGCCAGCCATGCTCCCGACCCAGCCTTCAATTTCGCGAACTCCAGATCTCCCTTCACACTCCAACCTCCTAGCGCCTACACCTTTACCCATGCCCCTTCATCAACTAATGGATCCCCCGAAAACCACAATAGTCCACTGGAACTGTCGAGGAATATTTGCAAACTATGAAGGCCTTAACTCCTTGATTGCCACTTCCCGTCCGGTGTGTGTCTGTCTCCAGGAGCTAATCCTGGGGACCAGGCCCATGCCCTGCCCCACTGGTTATTTTTGCATCGCCACCCCGCCTCCTACCTGCACTCGAATGGGAGCTGCCATCCTCGTACACCACGCAGTCCCCTTCTACAATCTCTCCATTCGGTCCCCGCTACAGGTGACTGCCGTCCGGCTCTCCCTGGATAGACAGTACACCGTTTGCTCAATCTACCTCCCCCCCCACGCTCAAGTCTCCCGCGACGACCTGGTGGAAGTCGTGGAACAACTCCCCAGGCCCTTCCTACTACTGGGCGATTTCAATAGTCGTCACCCCTTGTGGGGCGACTAGTGATGTTAAAAAACCGGTTTTTTTATGTCATGTTGTTTTTTTTTGTTTTTTTTTTGTTTTTTTTTGTTTTTTTTAATAATTAATATAGATATTGCCAATTTAATTATAAGGTATACTTTTGCAATGATATATATTATAAAAGTAAATAAATAAATAATAAAATAGGCCATATGGTACCAGTATAGAATGTCCTTTTCAGCCTATTTACAGAAAAAAACTGGCCTCTTTCTTGCACTGAAAGTCTTGTATCTTGAGATCCGTTAAACTTGCAAGAACACTGGCTGGGAGCTGACTGCCCATTGTCCAACCTTTCCAGGACTCTCCCATCCATGCCTCGGATTTTGAATCTCCCACTTAACTATCCTTTAGACCCGCGATGACATATTTCCCCCCCGAGACCATCCATATATATACATACACATACACCCATATACATATATACCAATATATACATAAATACTTATACACACATATTTATATCTATTATATACCCCATACACACGCATACATCCAGAATTCCAGATACATACGCACGCATACTCACATATATACCTACACAAACTCATACACCTCTATTTTTCCCTTCATTACCTCCGAGATCATTTAGCACATACAGTAATATCCATACAGCCAAAAGAAACTGATTAAGTACAGACAGAGCAGCAAAGCTAGTATTTATATCCCAAAATGCAAAATTCCAAGAAAGTGAAGTAAAACATGGTGCTACATTGGCTTTGTCAACATCCAAATCTGCAATAAGTACCAGTACCTGTGATGTTGAAACTATATGCTCTAATCAATCTAGTGATAATGAGATTCTTCAATGGAAATAGAATCAGATAATGAAAGTTAAACAGCATTAGGTTAACACAAAGGTTAAAGAAAGAGATGAATATTTTTATTTTTTTTTATTTTTCTATTTGGAATATATATATATATATATATATATATATATATATATATATATATATATATATATATATATATATATATATATCCCCGCAAGGGGGTTCTAAGCTCGTGCTCTTGAGTGCTCTTTGTGCTCGTTTGTACGTGCTTGTTCCTGGAGGTTTCACGTGCGCCCTCCCGGCCCTAGCACCCAAGGATGATGGGGCTCGACCCTGCAGTCCTTGTCATCCTTGGTCTTTTTCCACTTCGACTGTCCCCTCCACCCTTTCTTTTTCCTCTGTCTTTCCTCTCACTTTTTCTTTGTTTTTCCGCTGAGATATGCCCTTTAAATAGAGGCGAATCGGTTCTTCCTGAACTAAAAAAAAAAAAAAAAATATATATATATATATATATATACAATGGTATTCTTGCCAATCACAATTATATTATTGTTTTATACCAGTATTAGGTATTTTTTATTATGTATATTATACCAGTACCTGTGATATTGAAACTAGCATATATGCTCTACCCAATCTAGTGATGATTCTTCCATGGAAATGAAGGTTAAACAACATTAGGTTAACAAAAAGGTTAAAAAAAAGGTGAATATTTTCCTTTTCTATCTGGAATATATATACTGGTACTCTTGCCAATCACAATTATGTATATTGTTTGAAACGAGGAAGAATGTTTTATGTTCTAGTTAAAAAATATATATACATATAAAAAATGAGGGTTTGTTTTTCTTTTCTATTATATACTTTTTGCGTGATTCAGTTTTTCTAAAAGATGACTATATACTAGGTATAACCGTATAAGCATGGTAGTATAGTAAATTATAGGTAATACTAATATACTTATTAGATTAAAGGAAGAAAAATATGGAATAAGTTTAAAACAATAAAAAACAAAAAAAACAGACTATCTTCGTTTTAAACAAAAAAAACGACAAAAAAAACGACACAATAAAAAACGACTCACATCACTAGGGGCGACACACACACCACCTATATGGCCCCAACCCTGATATCCGTCATGACCGAGCTCTCCTTCGAGTGCCTCAACGATGGCTCTCCTACATTCTACCATGCCACCACCTGCACTCCATCCTGTATAGACCTGTCCCTCGTTTCAACTGATGCCCTCCTAGACCACGTGGCAAGTCCTCCGAGAGGACCATGGAAGTGACCATCTCCCCATTCTACTCACCCTCAATCGACCCGACCAGACTGTACGGGTACCGGTAAGGTGGGTTACCACCAACGCGAATTGGGCTCGCTTCCGCGACAACACATATACCACCCTTACAACTAGCCACTTCCCATCCATCGACGAGTGCATCACATACTTCGAGTCCGTCGTTCTAACGGCCGCAAGCACAAGCGTACCACAATCCTCCGCCTACCCCCGCGCCCGACGGGTTCCTTGGTGGACCCCGGAGTGCGCGGAGGCCGTGCGCGCCAAGAAGAAGGCAACTCGGCGCTTCTACCGGACGCGACTCCCCATCCATCGCACGGAGATGCAGCGGGTCAGGGCCATCGCCCGCCGCACAATGAAGACAGCGCGCCGAGCCTCTTGGCGTGACTTTGTGTCCGGCATCACCGCCAACACACCTTCGGCTACCATCTGGAAGAAGGTGCCGGGCGTCGAGAGGCGACATGTCCCCTCCCGACCCCCGGTCCTCCGGACAAACAACGGACTCCTATGTGAGCCCAAGTCGGTAGCAGACCACCTTGCTTCTACCTTCGCCGCCGTTTCTTCCTCTGCAGCCAATTCCGTACCCGCCCCTGACGATAGCCCCTCTCCACCGTCCATAGACAGCACCTACAACCGATTGTTTACCATGCGTGAACTACAGGCGGCACTGGCCTCTCGACGATCCCCTTGTCCCGGTCCGGACGGTATTCCGTACGGCATGATCTAACACCTCCACTCTACCTTACAAATTTTCCTGCTAGACCTATACAATCGCATATGGATAGAGGGCGCCTTCCCCTCTAGGTGGAAGGAGGCCCACGTCATCCCTATCCCCAAACCCGGCAAAGATTCCCTGGACCCCACAAACTACAGACCAATCGCCCTGACGTGTTTTGCCTGCAAGATCCTCGAAAAAATGGTCGCTACGCGATTATCGTTCGTCCTTGAACGTACCAATTCCTTCCCGTCTACCCAGTCCGGCTTCAGACAATTCCGCTCCACCACTGATCCCCTCCTGCTTCTCAGCCGAGACATACAGGATGCCTTCGACAATAGACAGTTCGTACTGTCAATTTTTTTTGACATCCAGAAGGGCTATGACACCACCCGTCGAGCAATGATCCTCGGTCAGCTCCGACATCTGGGCCTCGTCGGAACCATGCCAACCTTCATCAGGGGCTTCCTTTCTTCTCGGACCTTTAAAGTCCGGGTGGGCTCAGTCCTCTCTGACACCTTTGTGCAGGAGGACGGGGTCCCACAGGGAAGCATCCTCAGTGTTCTCTGCTTCTCCGTCGTGATGAACACGGTCTCACAATGCCTTCCACCCACCATCCGCTCTTCCATTTACGCGGATGACCTTGCAATCTACTTCGCAGGGCGAGAACCGTCTGTCGTTCAACGGCAAATGCAGCTCGCCATCTACCGGGTGGAAAGGTGGGCGACGTCTGTGGGTTTCCGCCTCTCCATCCCTAAGTCCAAGTGTATGGTCTTCAGTAGAAGAAGACCCACAACCCTTCCTCTACCCTCTGTCACATTATACGGCAGTCCTCTTGAGGTGGTACCCTCCACGCGTTTTCTGGGCATGACCCTAGACCGACGGCTCAATTGGGTTCCCCATCTCAAGCACCTAAAGCAATCCCTTCGACGCCCCCTCGCTCTCCTGGATCACCTCTCTCACACCACATGGGGTGCAGATCGACGCTCTCTTCTTCGCCTTTATACTTCCATAGTACAGTCGAAGCTGGACTATGGTAGCGCAGTTTACGGTTCAGCCTCCAACGCCCGCCTCCGTATCCTGGACCCGGTATTTAATAGAGGCCTCCGCCTCGCCACCGGTGCTTTCCGCTCCTCCCCAGCCTCTAGCCTCCATGTGGAATGCGATCATCTCCCTCTCGCCCTCCGACGGGGTCTACTCCTCATGAGGACATACCTCCGTGCACAGAGGCTACCTTTTTCGCTTCTGGGCACGGCGGCTTCAGAACTACCACCTCAGGGACGGAGCTGGCACTTCACTGAAGCGGTCCGCTCTTTCCTTGATCTTTTCAACATGCCCGCCCCCTCAGTTCTCCCCATTTCATTCAGCATCTACCCCCCCTGGATCCTAACCCCTATCAAGTTTTGCAAAGATCTGTGTTCCCTACCGAAGACTACCACGAGCGCCATGATATACAGGTCACTCTTCCGCGAACACGCAACCCAACACCCGGACGCAATCGCCATTTACACGGATGTTTCCCGCTCGGAAGCTGGTGTGGCCTCCTCAGCGGTGATTCTGTCCCAGCCGCGCTCCCGGGGCGTCGGCCTGCCCCGCGAGGCCTCCGTTTTTTCGGCGGAACTTTTCGCCATTACGGAGGCCCTCGATATTGTGCGCACCCACTCTGCCAGCTCTTTCGTCATTTATTCGGATTCCCAAAGTGCATTTCTCTCCCTAGAAAGATTTAACTCCCCTCACCCGCTCGTCTGTACCATCCAGCAAACCTTCCACTTTTTAACGACCTTCCAACACACGACAATCGCATTCTGCTGGGTCCCGGCTCATGTCGGCATCCAGGGTAACGAGGCGGCGGACCGCACAGCAAAGACGGCCTGCTCACTGCCGGCCTCCTCCCGACCCCTCCCCTTCTCCGACCCCTCCCCTTTCCGACCCCTCCCCTTCTCCGACCCCTCCCCTTCTCCGACCCCTCCCCTTCTCCGACCCCTCCCCTTCTCCGACCCCCCCCCCTTCTCCGACCCCCCCCTTCTCCGACCCCCCCCCCTTCTCCGACCCCCCCCCCCCTTCTCCGACCCCCCCTTCTCCGACTTCTTCCCGGCTTTCCGCTCCCACTTCCGCTCCATATGGCAGCGGGAATGGGACCAGGCCACACAAAATAAACTCCACACGATCAAACCGCAAATAGGATACTGGGCCTCTTCATTCCACCGTTCCCGCCATAAAGAAGTAACCCTAGCCCGTCTCCGCATAGGTCACACCCGCATCACCCACGGACACCTTATGGCGAAATCGCCAGCCCCGCTTTGCCCTACCTGCCATACCCCTATCACTGTCTTACACCTGGTGGAATGCTCAAAGTTGTCCGCTCTCCGTCGCAGGTGTTTCCCTCTCTCGGCCGAAAACCCCATACCCAACTGCCTACGATCCATACTCGCCGACGGCCCCCACTTTTCAGCGGAAGCGGTTCTCCTCTTCCTTACTCCCATCTGCTCCATCGCATCTGAAACTGTACCCCTCCTACCCACTATCCATCGACTGACCCTTACTCATTCCCCTAGTCTACCACCCCCAGCACAGTAACATCACCCACTGACTGCCTCGCCGAGATATGTACCGCCTCTTTAGGTACGAATCGGCGGTAAATCTGAAATATATATATATATATATAATATATATATATATATATATATTATATATATATATAATATATATGAGTGGTCGCGCGTCTTAAGGTACCTAAGCACCATCACAGGCGAAAACGTGTTTTTGATGGATATCACTATTTTTACCCTTCCTCTATCGCGTGGTTTGGGTTATAATGACCTTACGACACTAGAAGTATGGTTGAAAACCTTATGAAGCGAACTACTTTTTCCACCTCTATCGCCAGCCAAAAGTTCACCCAAAGTTCGGCATAATAAGAAAATAAAAAAATTAAAAAAAAATATATATAAAATATGAAAATCTATTCCAAAAACTCATGAACATCTTCATTAGCATACTTAGAACTCTAATTTAGCTAAAAATGAACGTTCTAGCTCAATTAATAACAGAGATACTATTGCCAGAATATTGCTGAACTTTGGAGGCGATTTCTGACAAATTTTAATTTTGGCGCTTGTGTACCTTAAGACGCGGGACCCCTCATATATATATATATATATATATATATATTATATATATATATGTATATATGTATATGAATTCGTGGGATAATTTCAAGTTTTTGATGATATATAAATGACCTGTGATCACTAGTGGCTAGATCAATAATTTTGGTATTATTAAATACTTGAAAAAAAGAGGCTATTGAAGGAAAGTTGTTATTAATTAATTAAAGTATAAATAGTAAGTGATACAAAAGAAACTGTGTTGTATTGAAATATGCATCCGTATTTTCAGGAGTTGCTTCAGATTCAAGAGCATCAACAAATGATCTTAAAAGAACTTCACGCTACGCGCTCTTCCAACGTCTCCTACCCTCCTCGTCCTCCCCTCGACCATTTACAACAACAGCGTCCTCAATTGCCTTTAAAGGGATTCTCTGACACCCTATCACGAGGGGAGCGCTTGCCCTCAAGATCCTTCGCTTTTTCCGACAGTTCAATTGACGCGAGACAACCGAGAAAAATAGGAAGTGAAGTGGATGAAACGGACTTGAGAAGTCGCTCCCAAATGCCTTTCGATCAAGTGTTCAGATTAAGCCACCAAGGGAAAAGCAAGAGTGTATCGCAGCTCAACAGAGAACAGGAGTTGCAAGAGTCGTTGCAAGACTCCTTGCGATATAACACCTCTGGAATGGGTTTCTTGCATGATGCATCCGTTCTTGATATGTTAAGAAATTATCACATCACTGATGGTTAATGAAGGAAGGGTTGATATGGTGTTAATATCCTCACGGGTCTTTCTTTATCACGTATTCATAATTTGTAGGAGAATTATTTTTTATCATCATTGTTTGTAACTATTTTATTGTCCATTATTCGTGCATATACTTTGATTCATCTAGTCAGTTTTATTTAAGTGTATAAGTATTTATTATTGTTATTATAAAGCCAAAGAGCAGTTCAAAATAGTTTTATGACTAGATGTTTTTCAACGCCTGTCGCCTGTCTCCTGTTTGCAGTTCATGTTTTTTAAGATTAGAAATACATTATAACTGCCATTTAGAGAATATGCCCAACCAATCTGCATTACATTTTTAATTTAAGTGACTTGTTTGGTAAAGCTCACATTATATAATAATTCCCTCTCGAACTTCTGTACCCCTCTTCCATTTAGACATGACATAACATAACAACAATGCACATCAATAAATACTTTTATAAAATCGTTAAAATAACTTGACATAAAAAATATATTAGTAAAGATGCGAGAGGCGAGTGCTCCAAAAAAAAAAAATGTGAATGACACGTTGAGGTGATCCGGGGTGTTTAGGGAAATGCTCTTTTCCATTAGAATTTTCGTAAACGCAACACAAATGCTAAATTAATTCAAGAGGAAAAACACGCTGCTTTTCCTGCACATTTGCAGCGAGAGAGGTTTTCATCCTCTCCCACTGTGGTTCCCCCCAAGGTGTCCTCACTCCCACATCGCACTCCCCCCTAGATTGGGTCCCATAGACCTAATAATTATGCCTTGGACAATGCAAGGTGCTCCTTATGATTAGAGGAGGCTTGAGCATTAATTCTAATCTATAAGGAAATAAATTCTATTAAAATGTGTGTATGGAAAGTGAGCGAGTTTCCCTTTAAATAAAATAACAAATGTGGGTGCGCTTTTGTTCTATGATCACGAGAGGATTAACGGCCAACTATTACAATTTAGGGATAACTAGTGTCTTCGGCTTCTCCCAAGGGAATTCTTCTCGGCCGAAATGGCCATAGCATGAAAGTGCTATTCCGCATAGAGTAAAGAATATTACGCGAAAACTATCGTTTTGGAGGGAGAAAATCTGTATATAATGGCTCATCGTTGATCTCCTCGTTCACGAAATTTGGGGATAAAACCTTATAGAATTTAGAGTTTCGCGTTAAAGTATCATAATGAAAAAAGTCAATGAAAAGTCCTTAAAATTTTCCCGCAACTCTGTCTTCTCATTTATCCAAAATTAATTCCTCGTTGTTGCCCGATGTCCGTCAACTGTAGAAGTATAACTTTTGAACTACTACCAGTTATGTGAAGCTAAAACTAAATTATTATTTATGCATACTGCAGTTTGTAATAGATTTTTGTGATTTTAAAATGGGTTGCGTGACATTATTTAAATGCAAAAGGTTTATATTAATCATGAAATTTATCGGCCATTTTTTGTAATTTTTGAAATTATTACTGGTGGAAAAGTAATAGTTTAATTTAATGAAGGTCGTATCTTGAGTACTGAATTTTGCTGCGTTTTTTGTACATAAAATAATTAATTTAACTACTGAAAGACTACGTTTTTCTACTAAAAAACTAGACATTCAATAAGGTGTAAACAAAACTGAGACCATGACACCAGTTGCTTTATTCTTTTTATCTCCCCTCCATCTCTCTCTAATTTTCTCTCATATTTATACAGAATTAATAGAATAGACTTTAAACATTATCAAATATAAATACTTTCAGTAATTTATCGAACTGAAAATACTTTTTGTAATCAAGATTAACCAGCTGAAAATTTAATATTAAGAATAATTAGACTTAAGTTACGTTATATGTAAGTTATATGGGAACGCTTTTCCTCATTATTCAATGTTTATTTAAAAATACTTGAAAAACTAAGTTAATATAAAAGCACACACATTAGATGTTCACATTTAGTCATAGCATACCTAATTTTAACTCTGAAATTTATTTCAATTTAAGTAAGATCGAAATTCATAAAAGTATTGGGTCGTAACAGGAGTTACTTAATGATTAGAGTAACTTCTTTGTCTTGAAGGAATCTAAGAGTTTCTTTAAAAAAAAAATTAATTCCAAAGTGAAAATCTCTCATTATAATAGCATTATTTACAGTTTTTAATTTCTTCTTTGGTTTGGGCTTGTTTCTGAAGAGTGTAAGAGCATCGCATCATTTGCCAACTCATTCATAATCATCTTGAGAAACTCTTACTTTCCTTCTAAAATGTATCATGTTATTATAACGTGTGTGTGGTTATGTAATTAAAAGTGTGAAGTGTCGTAGCTATTGTCCGTTGTGTTTGTACTTTTTTAAAATAGAATTTATATTAAGGGACTAAAGATTCTCGTGTTTCGATTAAGGAAACAGGAACGTATGGTATTGATTTGTATTAAACTGAGTGAAACCATTTCTTGATCGACCTTGGTTTTATTGCAGAAAAATTATCACATTATATCGTAATATAGCATCAAGAAATAAGTAATTTTTGACATTATGTAAATATGTAACATTTTTATGAACTTGTGGGACCATTTTTTCCATGTTAGTTTACAGCCTGACCAAGTATCCGACTAAGAATTCACGCTTCATAAATATCTTTAAATGTAAAAATAGCTATGCTTAAATTTATTCCAAGTAATCAAAACAAATCGCATGATAGCTTTTAATTTTTTTTCTTTTCCTCCATCCTTGCTTTCAGTTCTTACAAATTCTAAACAAATGTTTTACGTTTCTTTATTTCGTTGAAAGTGAATAAGTCATTTTGAAGATCTTTACCCAATTATTCCGTCACTTTTCCTTGAAAAATACGAACTGAAAAGAAGCACAATTTATTTGGTTAATTTGTACAAAATATGATTTATTATCTCGAATCTCTTATTCCATTGTGGTGTTACCATGATGTTACATTAAAGTTTTAAATTATTTATATAAGAAAACTTCGGTGAACTTGATTCAGTGACGGTACCTTCAGTTGGTAATTATTTCAGTGTTTAGTTATTGTAATGAAAGTCTTAGGCCACGATAACGGTTTTCATTTTTGTAATTATTCGTAAGTTCATTTATTATTATTATTATTATTATTGTTGTTATTATTATTGAAAAAGATCATAGCAGTGTAATGCATCCGATGTATCCATCAGTTCCGTTATCTTAATTTACTAGAGGGCTGAGTTAGGTAGATGTTTAAGCCCTTTCTTTGATTATTTCTCATTTTGAGTGCGATATGACCCCAGCAGTCGAAGCGCCGCCGGTGAAACACTGCTATTTCTCCCTTCATTGATTATTTCTCATCATTATTCAACTACGCACTTTTTCTATCCATCTTCCTCTTTGCCTTTTTAGTTTTTATCCAGAATGAAATAGGAACTACGTTTATTGTTTAGGTTTTGGCATGACGTCTACTGTATTGGAAAGAATTAAAGCCATTGTATCCATAAATCATCGTTATATCTTAAGTCAAACTTCCATTCCTAACCACGTTAGTAGTACGTACGTTTCTTTGAACATTCGAGAGAGACTAAACATTAACTCCCTCTTATATTAAGAATCAAACCAAAGAAGTTAAAAGATGAACTAATACACAAAAAGATCATGTATGGGATGGTCCAAAAGTTACGATCGGATGATATAGATAGTATTTTTGTTATTTCAACAATGATTTTCAAGAAAAGCAAGCGTCAAGTATCAACAATTTCTGTATGGCTTCCATGTACAATGACAAGCTTAAACTTGCAGGTTTGCTAGGTTACATGCTGAGTTAGAACAATGCCGATTCGTTCGTGACTTTTGGACAACCCTATACTTTTGGGTTAAAATTTTATTAGTTTTATATTTTACAGTTTTATGTATTTTCATATTAATTTATATATCGTAGGTTTTTTTTTTTTTTTCTTATTTAAGGTAACCAGTTATTTGTTTTAGTTTATATATTCTTTAAAATTAGTAGTAACTTAAATGATTAAACGGTTTCTTTCTTATTAAACATATTACTAGATAACTTTGGTTTGTAATTAGTTAGATTTCATTTGTATAAAGTTTTAATAGGGCAAATCGGCCGTTCAAAAATTACGTAGCGCTTAGGGAGTGCACGTTTAAACGTTAACGTAATGGAATGTTACAAATGTTGAAGGGAGTGGGGGTGGGTCCAGTGCCGTTACGTAACGCTATTAACCAATGACAATTTTATAAACCCCTCTGTGCCTGTGGCTAATGGATAAACGGTTTTCTTTTTCAAGTCCTGACAACCCAAAGAATCATAATAGCGCTAATGCATTTATTTTAATTTAGAAAATTTATTCACTGCAACAGCATCATTAATTTGTAAAATGTGTTTCAAATATCGAGTCTGTAAATTTTTACCAGAAAATGAGTTGATAAAAATAGGTAGGGGGTGGGGGGACAGTATCTGGTCTAGCGTTAGAACGTTACAGTCGGGTTTTGGGGGTGTCAAGTTTTAGCAAAAAATAACTATGTAATTTTTGAATGGCCTCAAAGTCTGAATATGCGTATTTGAAACTACCTATTCGACCCAGTCGTCGATAGAGGGTTAAATACTAAACTAAAATTTGAAACTACAATATTACTTGCAGCAATTCAAGGTTTTTCACATATAGTTAAAACAATTACTACATTTAAATGCTAAAGTTCTGTTTATAATAAAAGAGTTTTGGATTTTGAGTTTTAATGTACCTGTCTGTGGCTAGTCAGTTTTTAGGTGAGGTGCATTAATTCGGCAGTTTCTGTTGTCACTACCCTTGGCAACTTTAGGACAAATTCAACTATTCTGATGTTGGTAATATGTTAACTTCAGAATAATGTTCGGGCCTACGTTGGAATTTATGCTATACATTATTTCAACGGTATGTGAAACAAGCGAACTGCAAAGTGGATTTATAACTTTAAACTAATACTTAGCTAAAACAGCTCACTAAACATTGCATGGTTTCTTCGAGACTCATTGCCAGTGCACTAGAATTGGTGCTCTTTGAAAGTAATTTAACACTGTATTAATACCCATTTTAGCTGGATAAGATTAATCAGGTCACCATTACCTTAATTTTGCTTTTTATTAATCTTGTTTCCACAAAATGTTACACCTACAAACATACGCCAAATCCAAAATGCATTTGACAATATGCAGGTAACGGAACATATAATTATTAAAATAGATTATGTATTCTATGTGTGAATACTGTCAAACTGAATATAACATTACCTTCATTATAAAATAGTCTCATTCTTGAAGTAAAAGATAGTCTGCAATAAAAAAGCTTTAAATTCAAGTACTTCTCAGTTTTTACTAGTATATTTTTAACTCATTGGCTATATTTAAGTTGGGTTTTTTTTTGTTGCATATATAAGTAGTAATAACTACGTAATAGGGAAAAATATTTCTCCATTGTGAGCGATCATAAATGGTAGTTTAATTTCTGATTTCTTAAAAATTAAATACAAATCATAACTTGGTTTACCTGCCACTAATGATCTAGTTTTTTTCAGATCAGGTTATGTTACGCAAAAAAAAAAAGTATTCATGCGCAATGTCAATCTGCTCATCAATATGGCGGGGTGAGGTAGTGAACTAAAATGCTCTGTTTAAATGAACTAATTTAGTAACAAAATTAAAAGGGAACGTTAAGATAAGTGAAAAATCTTAAAAAGCAAATATTCATAATTTTACTAAGTACTAATTTAGTTACGAGTTACCAGTGAAAAATCGAGGAAATGATGTATTCCGTTTGTTTACATTTGAATGTTGATTTTTAATATTTCGGTTTAATTTTTCAAAGGTCTCAAAAAAGTGTTAGAATCAGGTAAGCTGATATTGTTCGGAACGAGAAGAAAAGGCCAATTTGTGTGTGTGTGAACAGAATTATATGTGGTTAGAGAAATTATTATACGAATCTCATGACCTTGAATTTGGGGTGAAATACGATTGATTTTCAATTGAGGAAATCATGGCTTATAATGATTCGGTAAGTTAAACTTGTTGGACTATGCCAGGCTATTAGCTCTTATATTCTGTCATCTGGTCTAGGTCCCCTAAGTTAACCCAGCTTTTGGCCAGACTAGAGCAGGAGCTTATACTATTTTATGTTAGATTTGCACTGGTAAAGCTAAATTTAGGAGCAAAGTGTAACACAGCCTAACCTCGGTATAAACCTTTTGCCTAAGTTAGGTCTCAAAACTTTAAGGCCTAGGCCTAGCCTAACTAGGAAAAGGTTATTTTAGCCATTTGTAATATCTGGAGAACTGAGAAAATCACTGCAAAATTTCACTTGTAAGTTATCTTGGATAAAACTATTTGTGCAAATTATAAAAGGCCTCTCTAAATTGGACCCTATTTTAGATTCTTAATACATTACATTTGGATAAACATAAAGCTATGCTATTTGTCTTTTTTCCTTTTTTCTATGGGGTTGGGGGTAAAATTTTACTATCTAGACTGTTCAAAGACAAAAGTCCATAGAGCTCTCTTAGGCTCTCAATTGATATTTTGGGAGTCATTTCATCTCTCAAGAATATGTGCATCACTATTGCCAAACTTCTCATACTGGTATATGGACTAATATTCAGTATAGTAGCCATCTCATACTTGGTAAAATTGAAACCATAGCCATTTCAGTGATGTGATATATGGCAGAGTAGAGTAGGTGAATCTATGCTCGGGTTAGGTGGTAGATAGTACAAGGTTGGTTAGTAGTTTTTTATGTTACTGGTATCAACTTTTGACCATTTAGGATTCATGGGTTTAATTCTGAGTTTTGACTTTATGAAAAGTGAGGTAGCTAGTTGCTAAACTGAATATTTACTGGCATATGATATGGGTTGGATAAATCTTAATACATACACTTGGGTGTTGGGCTGTTGGCTATATTCTGCAATCTAGGATCAAGCTATTTCAACCTTGTTATGCTTTTTTAGTTTGAATGATATAAACATTGGGTTGCTTAATTTAGCTTACTACTTGAGTGACTTGCTATAGCCAAAACTAAAGAGTATCATTTACTCCCTGCAGGTCACTAGTGTTACACTGGTAGTTCAGGTCTCTCTCCAAAATAGTTTTGATAGTTTTATTTGGTAGATACTAAAATAGGTATGAGGTGGTACAAGGCAGGTAAAGTTGTTGGATTTGAGGGTGTGAGATATGGTTAGGTAAATTCTAGACTTTCTTTATAAGGTACATTCTTTGATAAATCCTACAAAAAATTATGAAATTTGGTACCACCCTCTCTCCAATTTTCCTGTAATTTGGTATATAGTATTATAATGACTCAAACACAAAATACTAATTCATAGCTTAATCCAACTAATAGTTCAAAAGTTATAACCCCCCTCCATATTTTTGGGGGAGGGGGTCTTGCACACAGTTAAATTTCTAAAAGCTGTATCTTGGCCTCTAATTTTTTATAAAGTGCATCAGAAAGAGAATTTTCTAAAGAATAATTATAAGTACAGCAAACATCTAAGTACGGTATGTGAAAAGTAAAAAAAAAAAAAATCTGTTTTGGGGGACAGTATATGCTATTATTATTTTAGTGTCAAATTGGGCTTAAACTAAAGTATATTTGGATAGGTGCATTTTACAGACCTCCAAACTAAACACAGGAAGCTGGTGATAGGTATGCTTCAGGAAATAAATAAAGATTGTAGTGCTAGAACATCAATTATGGGAGATTTGAACCTGCCTCATATAGACTGGGGCCTTTTAGAAGGAAATAATAAGGAAGGTAACTTCTTTATTGAATGCTGTAATGATAGCTTTCAAATGCAATTTGTAGACAAACCAACTAGGGATCAAGCAATCTTAGATTTGGTTCTATCCAGTGATTATGAGGTTATTAGGGAACTTGCCATAGGAAAGTCATTAGGGAATAGTGACGATTTGATCTTTATGCTTTAAGATAAAATGAAATGCTTCCTCGCTTCTCAGTGGGTGAATATAGTGAATTTAGGGAGTTGTTAAGCTCAGTAAAGTGGGATAGGGTACTATAATGAATTTGGCAATAAAAATGCAATTGATTTATGGTCTAAATTCAAAGAAATTTTAGAGGATAGGCTTACCTATATAATGTAGATATATTCCTTTCAGAACTATTAGGAAACCTTTGTGGTAGAGTAGGGAAAGAGCTAAAATAATTAAAAATGAAGAAAGCCATTCAGGAAATTTAAAAGTAGTACCATCAACTGGGGATGCTTGGGACAGTGGGGGGGTAACTTGGGACGTATATATTGACCTTCTTGGTATTTATAGCTAGATACTTTATACTGTACGTAAAATGATAAAAAATGCCCCTAAATTCTACCCTGTTTAATATAAAAATGCTATTGAAGCCTCGAAGAACTAAATGTCTTGAGTATCCCCAGTTGATGGTAGCTAATAGCCAGTATTGGGAGTAACATTACTTATTTTGTAATGGTAATGCCATTATTTTATTTATATTGTAACGAAATTGGTAACCCCATTACTTTTCATTCCATTTTCAGTCATTATTCGTTACTCATTACTTTCTTTTAAGATTTCTATTTTTTTCTTATACGAATAATCGATTAATTGTTTAGGCATTTTGTCATTTTTTAATCACAATTAATTTTAGTGTATTCTCTTTAATAATTTTTGTTTTTGTAATAGGTACTAAGTGCAAAGAGCAATTTTATTTTACATTTTTAGTTTTTTACTTAAGATCTTTTGATCACTATTAATATTATTTCAAATGATAAAATTGTTAAATTGTATTGCTTATTATTTAAGTAAGTAGCTATAAGTCTAAAATCAGGTATTGTTTCATTGTATTGTATATCTGTCCTTAATTAAATATTTGCTCAATGTTCAGAAATTCTTTTATAATCGCGATGTAGATATATCATATTCTTATTTTGAGAAATACTATATTTTCTAGTTTATTATAAAAGTAATGGTAATTGTAATTCGTAGCTAACTGTAATGCGTAGTACTTTTCCATGGAAGTAACTGTAGTGGTAATGGCATTACTTTCTATTGCGAGTAACAGTACCTATGGTAATGCCGTTACTTTAAAAAAGTAATGCACCATTGCACCCAACGCTGCTAATAGCCTTGTGGGCAACTATAGACAGTTAAGAAATAAGCTAAATAGTTTGGTTAGGAAGAGCAAAAGGCATAGTGAAATAAATGTAGCTAGAAATACAGTAGGTACTGTAGCAATAAAGATAAAAAAAAATTCTTTAGTTTTTAGAAATAGGTACCAGTAATGTACAATAATAAAAAGTATGATAGGATTGGCCCAATAGAACATGATGATAGGAGATTTGAAAATAACCAGGATGTTGTTGGTATTTTTAATGATTATTTTAGTTCTGTTTTTACTGTAGAAAATTTGAATAACTTTGATTTTAATTTTTTAGATTCTGTAAACTTGGGTATTCTTGACAAGATTCATATATATGGTAAGGAAGAATAATGTTAGTCAAGTTATTCATACAATGAAACCAAATAAAGCTGCTGAATGTGATAATATAGTGTGTATATATATGTATATATGGTATGCTAGGATTCTTAGAAGGGGAGGATAACTTATCTGAGGCACTAAATATTTTGTTTGCTAGGTCTTAATTATACAGATGAATATACTTGATGAATGGAAAAAAAGCAAATGTAGTACCTATTTATGAAAAGGGTACCATAGTTAAAAGGAGGTAGGAAATTATAGGCCTGTTAGTTTAACATAAATGATAGGAAAGATACTGGAAAGAATTACCCTATATATAAAGAATAATAATATTCAAGGTCATTTGGAAAATTTTGATCTTATTTCAAGTTCCCAACATCGATTTAGATCAGGAAGGTCTTGTTTGTTTAATCTCTTAGAGACCATTAGAGTTTGTAACTGATCAGGTAGGTAGTGGACATGATATAGATGTTATTTTTGGGGATTTTAGTAAGGCATTTGACAAAGTTCCACACAGGAGACTTCTATACAAATTAAAAGCGCATGGATTTTGGGTCAGTCATAAAATGGTTAGAAGACAGAGAACAGAAAGTAATTCTAAATGGCCATGAATCTGGGTGACAAAGTGAAAAATGGGGTACCACAGGGATCAGTGTTAGGTCCATTACTCTTTATTTTATATTAAAATGATTTAGAGAATGGAATAGGTAGCTAGTAAAGTTTCTAAATTTGCAGATGATACACAAGTAGTTGCTCCAGTTACAAATAGGCCATAGAAAATTCTTATAAACTACAAAAAGGTCTTGATAGATTAGTTGCTTGGGCTAATAAATTGCAGATAGAATTCAATGTTCAAAACTACAAAGTTGCCCATTTTGGTAGAAATAATGAAAACTTCAGCTGTGAGATGCAAGGAAACTGGTTAGAAGATGTTAGAGAGGAAAAAGATCTTTGCATTATAGTTGGTAGTAATCTAAACTTTTTGAAGAAATGCTTAGAGGCTAGAAATAAGGCAAATAAAATGCTAGGTATTATTAAGAGAAATGTTAGTTACGAGTGTAATGAAGTCATTTGTAAATTATATAATTCTTATGTTAGCCCTCACTGAGACTACTGCATTCAAGCCTGGTTCCCTCACCAGAGATATGATATTGATATGCTTGAAAGTGTGCAATATAGGGCAACCAAACTTATTCCTAGCTTAAGAAGATTGGAATACACAAAGATTAAAGGAACTGGGTATGTTTAGTTTTGAAATGTTGTTTGAGGGGAGATATGATTCAGATGTTCAAAATGTTTTCAGGTTTGGACAATTTAGATGCAACTTTTTCTTATTGGAAGCTAATGGAAAACTTGGACATAATAAGAAAATTAGGAAACACTCATAGACTTGATCTATGAAAGTACTTTTCAGCCATATAGTTGCTAGTATATTATTTGAATGACTTGCCATATGATGTGGTAAATAGTAGCTAATGTTATGTAGGCTACTTTGGTAACTAAATAACTTTGTTAATTTGCTGACTTGAGATTGACATTTTGCAAGAGTTTATTATAAAATAAGCTTATGACTTGGATAACTTTGATAGGCCCAAGTGGCTTTGTTTTACAAATGAAATGATGTAATGCAGGGCTGCAACCAAACCAAGGGGGGCCAGAGGGTGCTTGGCCCCCTCTGAAAACTTTTTATCCCCCCCTGCCCCCAAAGCAGAACTTGCTATGCTTGCCTTTGAAACCAAATGCACCAGCAAGACCAATATGGATTCATTTCTAAACAGATTTGCCAAGAAATGGTGGCATTTGCAATTGTTTTAGTTTCTGTGAATTGTTTTATGGCCATATTAATGAAGTGTACTGTGTACATAATATTGTTTCAAATAGTGGAGGCTTTCCTATTACCAATTTTGACCCAGAATTCTGGGTCAAAATTGGAGCTAGGAAAGTCTCCCTCTATAAAATATATAATATATATTAGGAACATTGTTTAATTATTTTATCAGTACTGTATGACTTATTTCAACTATACTGTCCTTTGCTGTAGTGTTTCATAAAAAGTTAGTATCATGTAATGTTTTGATTTCTGTGCAGAATTGGTAAGGAACAATGGTGTTTGCAGTAGTTTTAGTTTTTGTGAATTGTTTTATGGCCATATTAAAATGTTGGTATAATATAGTGTTTTGATTTTTAAAGCAATTTTACATGAAGTCATGAACTAATGTACATTTTTGTAAGAAAATTGCAATGTGTGCCTATGACCTCATCTTCCCCCTCCCCCTCCCCCCCCTCTGTACTTTAATCCTAGTTGTGGACCTGATATAAATAGGCCCTGACTGTTTCTCCATAAAAAGAAAATGAGAAATAACTGTTTACAGTGGAGTGTCTCAATAATGTGGATTAGGAACCATGGGATCCTGTGTTAAATGTACACCATAGATCAAGGTCCAAAAATATACACCCAAAAATGATAAATGCCTTTATTTACCTACAAAAAATTACAAAAGTACGGTACTGGTACTATTAAGGTAGTGTTGGTTAAAGAGGTGGTGACTGATCTCCTTTGAAGAAGCTTGTAACTTTTGGCTGCTGCTGCAAGATGAGCTTCTCTTTTTGGGTAACATGGTTAACACTAGTGAGAGTAATGTGGAGGGATGTCTTCACAATGCTGCTGACATGAGAAAGAATGAGGTACTGGTGGACCATGGGAGAACTTGTAGTGAATTTATAGGTGTAATTTGTTTCTAACTATTTTGGTTACATAAGGTAGCTAATCATTTTATACTATATATAATAATGCCTACAGTATGTCTATATCAAGGTACACATTATACAGTATATACAGGGTGTCTCAGAAGTCATGCACCATAGGCTTTATTCAGATTTACCAGGTTTACAAGTCAAAATGGTTTATAAGTGATGTTTAATTACAATATATGTTCGATCATGTTTGAATAATAATTAAATTCATTCATTCAATTTAATTATTTTAAGATAGCTTTTTGATTAACTGTACATACTATTAATTTTATTATTTGAACATTATCAAACATATGAGGGGTCCCGCATCTTAAGGTACCGTACCTGAGCGCCAAAATTAAAATTTGCCAGAAATTGCCTCCAAAGTTCAGCAATATTCTGGCAATAGTATATCTCTTATTAATTGAGCTAGAACGTTCATTTTTGGCTAAATTAGAGTTTTAAGTATGCTAATGAAGATGTTGATGAGTTTTTGGAATAGATTTTTATATGAAAATAAAAACCCACTCTAATAGATAGAATCTGTATGTTTAGAATAGGAAGATAGTTTTAAATTTGTGCGAATGTACTTAATGAAAATGCCCTTCCAGTGTCGGGAGAATGGGATCTAACCTAGGTGTGAATTTCTTAACGGTCCGTCCCTGGACTGGTTTTCCCTCTTGTTTTGGTTCATTCGTTTTTCTGTATCCACCTGAGGAGGATGCCAGTGGGCGTCGAAACTGTTGTGGAAATAAACTCTGTCTATTAAAGTGGGTTTTTATTTTCATATTTTGACCTTCACGTAGAAAAAAAGTGGTTTTTTACAGATTTTTATATTTTATATATTTTTTTTTGATTTTTTGATTTTTTTATGCTGAACTTTGGGTGAACTTTTGGCTGGTGATAGAGGTGAAAAAAGTAGTTTGCTTCATAAGGTTTTCAACCATACCTCTAGTGTCGTAAGGTCATTATAATCCAAACCATATGATAGAGGAAGGGTGAAAATAGTGATATCCATCAAAAACACATTTTTGCCTGTGGTGGCGCTTAGGTACCTTAAGACGCGCAACCCCTTATATATTGTAATTAAATATCACTTATAAACCATTTCAACTCGTATATCATAAATCTGAATAAAGCCTATGGTGCGGAACTTCTGAGACACCCTGTATATAGAATACACAAATCAAGATCAGTCCAGACATTATACTAACTAGTAGCTATATGAGAACAAGGTGATTAATTGTTCCTAATGCTCTGCAATAGGTACTGGTACTAATTATACTTCCTTTGGGTCAAATGAATAAATTATTTTAATGCTAGGGTGGATATTTGAACTTGACATAGGGTAGATTGTCATTCTTCCTGATCCAACAAACATTTTCCTTTTTTGGAAAAAATATTTATTTGGCTTTTCTGAAGATGTTAGGAAACTAATGTAATGATTGTCAAACTTAAAAAATATTGAAAATCATACCAGGCCAAACCTTATCATATTTACAGGCCACATATTGGCCTATTGATGCTCCTTTTTTCATTATTGATGACTAGCTGATTGCCTGCATCTTGTTCTGCTCTACTAATTTTGCATAAACAATTTTTCAGTATCTTATGTCTGATAAGCATGTACCTATCAGGTCCATTGCCTTTTGTACTACCATACTTTGTGAAATTCCATTATGCCTTTCACTACTAAAGGTTTTTCATACCTTTTTGACAAAAATTGTTTATTAGTTGTAACTTGCTCTTTTGAAACAAAGAAAAACTGAATTGCTTCAAAGTGGTTAATGCAGAAATTGTAAAATGCTCAAGGGGTCAAAATGTGTCCAGAATCAGTTCATTGCAAACTAGCTTTTGCTACACCCCTTTTTACTGCTCCTGCAATACCATCACAAGCATTTTTGCCATGTCTAGTTGCAAAGAAGTTTCGCATGCATTTTGAACCAAAATCTTGTTCATGATGGCACAAATTGGTGAAATTAAATCTGTATGATCACCTGATCATTTCTCTAGTGCAAACTCTGAGGTGCATCTTGGGGTAATAAAAGAATAATTTTCAGCCAAATCTCCAATCACTATAACGTCCTCACAGAGAAGGTTCTCTGTCAGTGTTTTCATATAATAACTGACATTTTGCAATAAAGTGATGGAGAGTGCAACAGAGAAAGCATTGTTGAAAATTTCTCAATGGAACTCATCTACAAGAGTTAAATTCTGTAATGTAGACCTGTCAGTATTAATCCACTGAATCTCTCTCTTTCAAGACAGAAAAAGAATACAAAAAAATTACTACACCCAATTCACCAGGACAGTCCCAACATTGATGCAGCATACATTTAGATATACTAGAATTATAAACACTTTTATTCATAAGGGTGTGGTAAATCAAGTCTGCCAATTGAAGATACAGGTATACCTCATTTAATGATTGGGTTACGTTCCTGAAAAACTGATCACTAAGTGAACAATCTCTAAATGAGGATGTTATATAACATGGGTTAATAGGGGATACATTCTTATGTAGTTGGGCAGGTTGGTCACTGTCTCTCACTCTCTCTCTCAGGGTGGACAGTATTGCAGGTCTGGCCCTGAAGATGGTGAACCCTGAAGTGGAAGGTGTTGGTTCTGGTGACATTGACTCCATCTTGAGTTTGAAGAAGCTTGTGATGGTTGCTTGGTGCACCTTCTTCTTCGCATAGTACATTTTGCAGTAGCAGCGGATGCCCTGGAAGCTGTGGAGATTAACCTGCCCCTTAAAGTGCTTAAGCCACCCTGCACTGGCATTGAAGTTGTTGACAGTCCCAGCAGTCCTCTGAGCCCAAGTCTTTCCGCAGGTTGTCCCACAGGCTCTCAGCCTTGGCCATGATGATGGTGGTAGAGAGAGGCATGCAGCAGCGAGTTTGATTCTCAATCCAGATCTGGAGTAGCTTTTCCATGTTCCCCATCACTGGATCATGTGCCCTAGTTATCCTTGTGGTGCTGCTAGAAGTCACATTTTCTGCTGAGACCTTCAACTTGGGAGCCTTCTTGATGATGGTTGAAATGGTCAACTGGGCTAGGCCAAGCACTCTCGTGATGGAGTTTGCCCCTTCACCACTCTCATGGTGCTTAATAATGTCCAGCTTAACCTCCAAAGTCAAGGACTTATGAGAGAGCTTAGCCTTACCTGATGATGCAGGGGAAGTAGCCACATGCTTACCCATCATTTTTAATGTTCACAGTCACTTAACACAGTCCAAATTAGCACCAAACAGTCTGCACAATGTTGCTTTGCACTCCACAAAAGGCAGCGACTAATACAACAATCACAATCATGCTCAATCTTACACAATGATGCAGAGCAACTCAAAACACTGGTGGGGCAAGAAGGAAGTGCAGGGGGTGGTTGCTTAGGGGTAAGTGGGTTGGGCAAGCTGCACATAGGAGGATAACTCCATTACTGTGCATGGTGGCCATTTTGATTAGATAAATGAAGTTAGAGATGCACCCATGGAGCACCAGAAACCAAACTTTGCCCATCATAATAATAACTAAACTGAATTTTGGCCAATTGTTGTACGAGAAAAGACCTGTTAAAAAAATAGATCACTAAAGTGAATGATCATTAAATGAGGGATACCTGTATAAACAATGTCAGTAAACTTTTTGCATAATTTATGAAATAGCTAAGTAGGCTATAATGCTGAAAATGAAAAAATCCTAAAATGAGTCAAATATAATTATTTTTTCATTAAAGCTAGCTTCTTTGAAATGTAAAAAAAAAATGACAAAAACAACTAAGGGTGCAAATAGTTTTTTTCTCATTTTCTCTTTATGGAGAAACAATTTAAGCTCAATTTGACACTAAAAAAAAAAGTAGTGCCTATTGACCTTGGGGAGGGCACTATCCCCCAAAATAGAAGTTATAATTTTTTATGTAATAACTGTAGTGTTTTTCCGTTTCTGATGCGTTTTAGATTATTGTTCTACTTAAATTAGGGGCTTAAATACAGCTTTCAGGGGAAAAAAATGTATAGGGGCCACAACTTTTGAGCTATTAGTTGGATTGATCTATAAATTGATATTTTGTGTTTGTGGGTCAAGACAGCGCTATATACCAAATTATAGGAATATTGAAGAGGGTAGGCCTATAATGTAACCCCCTGCATGATCTGTTTCATCAGCATCTAGCTATAAAATTAGTTCTTTAGAGTAAGGCCTACTGAAATTATGAAGTAGGGTCACAGCCTTGGCATATTGCTAAACTAGAAAATGAGTACCCTGGGGATATTCCACTTAAGTGGATGTTATCTCTTGAAATCAAATGTACAAAATTTTAAAATCTGTACTTAGTTATTGTTGATGAAAGTTACATAAATTTCAACCTGACTTCAATAGGTGATTTAGTGATACTGTACCAGTTTTGGCAAATTCTTAAAAACAGGGTTGTGGAGTCGGTCCAAAATTTTCCGACTCCGACTCCACACATTATAAAAATTCGACTCCAACTCCACACATTGTAAAAAATCTAAAAATCTGACTCCGACTCCTCACATTTTAAATATACGACTCCGACTCCTCTAGTGTTTCACTCTATAATTATCATAATAATAAGACATTTCATCACCACACTAAGTGTGAAATTTTATATTTTATATTTAAATAAATATTAATTGTATATTCTGAAAATGTAAAAAAAAAATATTAAAAAAACTTAATCTAGGGGCTATCAATGAATAAGGTTTATTGACCAAAAAAACTAAATAACCTAAATGTTAGTATTTAGGATTTAGAAATTAAGGGTGACACAGGACACAGAAATTGGAGTTGGAGTCGGAAGTTTTTTACCGACTCCGACTCCGCCCTGAAATGTGCGACTCCACGACTCCGACTCCACAACCCTGCTTAAAAATTTCACCAAGTTGAATGAGTGTTTATAGGTAACAACTTTATTTGGAATTTATCCCTAATTCATTGCAAACAAATTTCATAAATCATAACAGCTTCATTACTTTATTTATATTATATTTTTGAAGATGGTAAAATTTTGTATTTTTTTCTTGGAAAACCTCTAATTTGAACCTCCATATACTACCTACATATTATTTAAGAATTAGCGCGACATATTTACGTAATTAAAAATTTATTTTTGAAAATGTTAAGGGTAGTAAATAGCCCCCAGAACCTGGCCACTTTTATCATTTGATAACTTTAAAAAAAAAAATAATAAAATGGTTAGAAATAATGCATGATTTTAAAAATTTATTTTCCTTTGGGAGAAGTGGCAAAAGAAGTCATAATTCAGTGATATTGTAATGTAAAGTAGGATGGAAGTTACGCAAAACACGCAACTTGCGTATGTATACCTATTAGCTTATATCTTTAGGTATGGTACTTTTTCTTTTTTGCCATAAATTCAGCCACAGTTATGGATTTGTGCAGTGTGGATTGACATAGGCCCTGTTTGGATTCAAGAACATGCGAATCCATATTGCCATTATTTTAATAGTTAGGAAACTACTTATAGTATGCTCATTGATGGTCTAAATGTGTGAAAAACAAATCTGCCCTAAAAACCCAACTGCTGAGGAGGTAGCTCGGGAAAATATTTTTCCTGTTAGGGATGATGGGAAAGAACTCAATCATGAATGCTATCAGCATCCACTTTAAAGTTTAACAGTTTATAAACTTTATTCAGTAAGATGCAGATATGATAAAAATCCAGCCAGTGATGAGTGAGCAACATTTGGTCAAATTTCTAATTTTGCTTATGGAACTGAAATAAATTCATGTACCACAATTTCATACGAATTAATGACCAAGTTCACATTGATCCTTCTTTCCCACCTTTAGTCTTTGTGGTACCTGTCATTATAGTCTGGTGATTACAGTAGTCTCTTTAACTACTTGTCTAAAGTTGGAAAAGCAACTTCTTAATTTTTTGGTGTTCAACAATATTTTTCATGACCTGAGAGTTACTGTTCTTAAGGATTTGTAGCTCCACACTTCATTTTCGTTTTATTAAAAAAAATGGTGACAAAATTGTTTATACTTTTCATGAATACATACAATAAGTGGGTTTTTTTATTAGCCAAAATTAGTCGTAAATAGAAATTAGAGCTCCTAAATCCAATAGCTCAGTGGTTATGGTGTCAGACTGGGAAGTGAGTCTCTGAGTTTGCTTCCAGCTGTTGGCACCAGGTTGGGTTGAGCCAGCCACCTTACCCTGTCAATGCTCAGGCTCAGTTGACTCTGGTGGCACACTCACCCCACCAAGGTGGGAAAATGAGTTCTGGATGTTGCTTGTTTACCCGTATCAATACAAATTGTCAGTAATAGTTAAGTAGTAAAATAAATAATTATTACATTCTGTAAGAAATTTTTGAAGAAATGTTTAGTTGAGAAAGGTAGAGGTCACTACTGAGATTGAACAAACTGGCATGAGTGAATTCCAGCAGAAGTGATCAAAGGCAAAACTAGTGAAATTATTAGAATGCCAAAAAAGTGTCCTTGAATATTGTAGAAGTTTAATGTTTTTATTTTACTTAAGAAAAACAAAGTTTAGTTGAACTATAAATTATTATATTGAAATTTAATTACATTATCAATGAATGTAAAAAAAAATCAATAGGTTAGTCAAACATCTATAAGAAGAAGACTGGAACCTTTGTAAGAAAGAGACTCATCAAAGCTGTCCTAGAAGAAAGTCTTGCGTTGAATCACTTTGAAGATATATCATTTTTAACTGTTTTAAGAATAAAACCTTTACTGTTTTTTCTTTTAAAATATTTCACAAAGACCTTAATTCTTATTAGATTAACTTCCCATGTCAAAATTGGCAAGACTTCTTAAATCATTGTATGTTTACAGTCCTACGTATGATATTCCAATTTAGTGATTTTATTTAAATCTTCATATTTCACCTTATTTTAACTAATATTTAAGATGACATTGGCAGTGTTGCGCATATGGAAATTTGCATAACCTTTAACTTCATGAGAGCCCAACTCCAAAAGTGATGAACTATTTTTTATTTTTTTTTATTTACATGGACTGGTGGCTCGGAAGTCATAAGTACTTTAAAAAGGTGTGTTGGAAAATGTGCAAATGTACAATTAAGCTAATTTCAAGGTTACACACACGCATGCTCACTTTTTTCTTCAGGAAGAACACCAGCTGATCTCTTCAATTTAAAGGTCATAGGACTAATTACAATGTCTCTTTCGGTACAGTGTGACAAAATTCCTTTATATGCATAATTAACCTTTTAACTGCTCCTATTGAGTATAATTGATTGGGGTTTTCTGTCAATCACTGAAACCTAGCACACTGATTCAATGATGACATTGAAATGGAGCAGTTAAAGGGTTTAAAACAATTTTAAAGTATTAAGAAAAAGTCACAAAATTTCAAAGTTTTCTCAAACAAAAGTTTGTGGTCAAACTGTATTAAAACTTTTAACCAGACTTTTGGTACCGTAAGTAGCTATGACTAAAAGTATTTTTTTCTGGCAGTTTCCCAACTGATATTGGTTAGCTACCATTTTTACTATAGAAGTTTTTGTGTGCTTTATGCAAATACCAATACAGTGCATGATTTCTAATCACTTTACTAAACCAAGCATAACTTGAACATATATAAAAAACAATTATGCTCATAATGGGGATGGAAAACACCTGGATTAAAAAAGAAAATGCCCAGTTTTTTTAAGCAAAGAGCTGAAAAACTTGTTAGAATTTATAGATGTTACAGGAGGAATAACTGTGATTGATAAGTGGACAAAATATTAATGACCATTGTATATAAAAGTACCAAAATAAAAAAGAAAATAAAGTTATCACTTATTTTATTTTGTGCCTATATAATGTGGAGTAAAAAGTAATATGAAATTATACTATAAATCCTCAGTAACTCAAACACTACATTTATTAACCTTTTATTAAAATATCATTAAATAATAAATGTTAAGGCTTAAAAATGTAACTTTAAATTTATTTTTAATTGTTTTTAGGTGGATTTAATGCTGACCCTGACTCGTAACCAAGGGGTGGTTTGGAAGGGAGAGAAATGTAAAAGATTGTTATTACAAACCTTTGATATTACCAGTACTTAAAAAGTGAGAAATTAAGCAAAAAATATATCTTACATTCTCTGTTCAAGAATTTTATTATATCTGTGTATAATGTCATGAATTTGGAAGACTTAATTCATAAAAATACCTTATTTTGTGATGACCTTAATGTAAATAAAGGTTAATATTAAAAATGTTATGAAATGTCAATGTAGTTAGCCTAGGTCTATAACAAATCTGGATTAGGCAAAGCCCCCCCCCCCCCCCCCACACCCCCCAGACTGTTGGTCAAGCAGAATGGGAAGGAAAATGTTGATTAAATTAAATGTAAAATGTCAGTTGAAGGTTTTTTAATATAGGAAGGAGGGGCCAAGAGTGACTGCCTGCAAAATTAAGGGTTTTTTTATTTTAAAATATTCTGAAACTAGTGTATTTTTATTTAAATTTTGAACACTGACCCATTATGAAATTACTAATAAATCAAATTGACCCAGTTTCAAAAAAGGTTGCCTACCACTGGTCTAAATCAAGGTCCAGGGTGTTCAAGATGCCTGGACACTACATTTGAAAGATTGGCCATAGACAGGGAGAAAGATGGATTGAGGAAGATTGTTCCATAGTTGACTTGTTGAGTATGCTAGATGAAAGATTGAAAATACTGATTAACCCTTGTGTTAGAGAGTTGGACAGAAAATGAATGAGAAAATGCTGAAAGTTTGGTACTGCATGCTCTCCTTAAAGGAGGCATGCAGTTAGAGAGTTCAAAAGAGTAGTGTCCATTATAATATTGATAGTAAGGAGAGAGTGAGGTGACATTGTGGCAGAGAGGGAGGGATTGAAGGCAGTCAGTAAGAGGTGGGGAATTGATGAGACAAAAAGCCTTTGATTCCACCTGGTCAAGTTATATATAGCTGTGTGGGTTGAGCCACCCTACGCGTGAGCATGAGAAGCGTACTCCATACAGGGATGGACAAGACCCCTGTACAGAGCAAGCAACTGATCAGGGGTGAGGAAACTGCAGAGCCAGTACAGCACACCTAACTTCTTAGAAACTATTTTGGAAAGAGAGTATATGTGATCTTTCCAGGAAAGATAACCCTAACAACACAACCAGTTGGGGCATTCCAGGACAAATCATGCAAAAAGAGAGAAAAGGAATTTAATGCCACATCACCTTCAATTTTCATATAATTTGGTATATTGCATTGTATAAACCAACAAATTCCAAACAAAATTATAGCTCAATGAAAGTAATAGTTAAAAAGTTATGGAATCCCTATTTTTAGGGGTTCCACATACAGTACTACTGAATTTCAAATTGTCATATATCAGTACCTAATTCCGATAAAAAAATGATTCAAAAAGCATCTGAAAGGCAACTTTCTTAAAATTTGGAATACAAAATTTACAACATACAAATGGGAACTAATAATGCTTCTTTGAACTAAAAAGTTTTCACTTGTGCATTATTTCACCAAGTACTGTTGTTTATTTAGGCTTACTGTTACCTTATTATAAATTTTGTAAGACAGATCATTATTTTTTAAGTGGTGTTTGCAACCATCCCCAATTTGACCAAACTGTAAAAACTAAGTGCCAGCCATGATAATGGACAAATGAATAGGCGGAGAAGGTATTTTTTTTTTATTCAAGGTCAAAGATCAACGTTTGAAGGGATTTTTTTATTTTTCACAGTAGAGATATTTAACAAGAGACAATAAACAAGGGGCTACTAAAGAGCTTTAAAATGAGACCAAAATCAATGCTCTAGCTTTAATAGTTTTTTTAGTTACACCGTTTTGAAAATAGTCATTTAACGCAAAAAAGGTCAAAATGTCACAACTTTGTGACCTTGTATCTCAGTAACCAAAGGTCAGTCAGCTCTAATAATTTGGGAATTTAAGTTTGGCATGTATATCTGCTATTCTGCCAAGTATGAGCAAAATTGAAAGGGGTGAGTGTTTTAGGTGGCTGACTTGACATGGAATGACCCTACATTATGATCTTACTGAATGGAATTACATAGGCCTATGTCAATTTTTAAAAGCTGGAACTTAACTGGAGATAAAGCATACCTACAAAAATGGTGGTAGAATCCTGTGATAGTGTAACAGTATGAACATGGTATATGTGGCAAAGCAAAGTACCAAGTGTTTAAAAAAATAAGAGCTATAGGGTATTTTGAGGGGAACCTTGCAAATAGCTGGGATTCTTTATACAGTTTAGTATTACAGAGTAAAATATTGCAGTATGTATCTGGCCTAGTTTGGTTATTTTGGACAGAGATAACCTAGAAAGACCCTGAGTGTTTTGAGTTATCCTTATGGTTCTTATGTTCTTATAGATAGTAAGAATTTTTCAAGTATGTCTTATAAACATGCTCATGTAGGAGATTGAACAGCCTGATACCATTGAGATGGGTACTGTACTGTATATATTGTTATACAGTACCTAATTGTGGAGAATAAATTTAAACTGTTTGATCTAATTTTTATTCTGGTTGATACAAATTGTTTTTAAAATTCAGAATGTAAAGTTAGGCCAAAATCATTCCTCCAGTATAGTAATAGGTCTAGTTCCTTTATTTAGACTGGCTTAATGCAAATGATTCTTCCTGCAAATTATATATTATATACAGACAACTTGTGAATTATTGCACATCCTCCTCTGCATTAACCCCCTTTATACAGCCAGTTCCCATTATTCATCATGGATGTGTTCCTGAGGGCTATGATAAACAGGGCTGACTCACCCATTGACTTGCATGTAATACATGGAAGATATGTTCCAATGATGAAAATGTTTCTATAATAAACTATTTGACAATTTTGCTCATTATTTTTACAATATCATTTTGCAAAATACATTAATGTACAGTATCACCTGAAAACAATACATTATTAATAAATTTAATTAATAAAAATGCATCTTAAAGATAAATTAATTCAGTTTGAATGTCATATATTATAGGCAGGTTTGCCTTGCTATAGCCCTTCAGTGCTCAAGGATTTTCAGAATGGTAAATGAGCAAGGCTTTTAAGTTGAAATCCCCTGCTCAGTACCTAGCAGATCCAGGGGGCTGTCACCATGCACACACGACACCCCCTGACAGTTTCAGAAACTATTTTTATGCGTTCTAAGCTACCTGACTGTCTAATACATGTATATTTCCAGTCTAAAATGCAGGATTTTGCACCATTTTTACAAAAGCTTTTCAGGTGGAGCATGCCCCAGACCCCATAGCTTTCTTCGTGGCTTTGCCACTTAGTTTCCAGCCAGTGGTGACACCCCCCAAATAAATTTCTGGATCCACCCCTGTGCAGCAGTGAGTTTCACCCAAGCAAGAGAGTCAGGTAGTAGCTGCCTTAAAGCCTGGCACAGTCTTTTCCTCACAGGCAATAAATGTACAGGAAGACATTCGCTTCCAGAAAAGACTGGTCTCATCCACATAAAGACCAATTGTGCATGGTATTTGCCACTTTCTATTATGACCTTCAGAATGCCAGGGAATTCTTCCACTGCCTATTGGTTTGCACTTGCTGCCTCCTGAAATTTTGATGCTGTGCAAGTTGCTGCAATATTTAAAGCAGTCAAAACCACAATTGCCAACTGTTTCAAACAACAAAGAGACATCATCTGATCCCCACAAAGTTATCATACAGTTGGGCAAACTGTACATATTTTTAATTATTGTGCAATTGAACAAACTGGAGTAGGTATAATTATTGTAGAGTTATTTGTTTGAAATAATGAAGCTTATATCATACATTTTTAATTGTTTTACAATGAAGCAATTTAACTGTTTTGAGTTAATATTTTTAAAAATTGCCCATACTGTATACTGTCATTTAATGTATTTTCAAACAAATTAACAAAATGATGAATAATGAGGACTGGCTGTATATCTGCATGTCAGAGTTAAAAAGTGTCAAGTTGGAACTTTTAAAAAAAACTGAATGATAGAAAGGGCATTATTCTTGGTATAAAAAAGCATTTATGGTGAAAATAGAGTTTTTGATGATAAAAAGTTTCATCTTTCTTTTATGGCTTGAAAAAGCTCCAACTCTTGGTGCTTTTTAACTCTGACATGCTGATATAACCTCAGAATCATTGTACAACATTTCTGCATCATCCCATCATTGTACTTGCATTTTCCCACCTTTTTGAGATTTTGATGCTCATGGCATGTCTGAAATGCAAAAATGGATTGGCATCCCATGCAATGCTGACTCAACATAAGCACACCGGACAAAAAATTAGTCACCCCTAATAGCACCGATAGTAGGAAGTTCAAGGTCACACAGAGGGCGCTGATGTAGCATTGGTAAGTGACAAGTAGCGGTGACGTAGCACACAGGATCAGATCTGTTTCGTGAGGTGGTGAAGAACAAAGTGTGTGTTGGATATAGTCTGCAAAATGGGTCGTGAGGCAGACGTTACTCAGTGGCAAAAAGGAGCCATCGTGTTTGGCAGAGCCCACGGACACAAAATGTCTGAAGTAGCCCAATTTGTTGGTGTGTCAACGCGTACTGTCCAGCGAGTTTACAAAGAGTGGTGTAGTTCGCAATCAACTGACAATCGACGGCGTAACTGTGGCCGGAAAACAATTCTCGACAATAGGGGCTGCCGCCATGTTGCTCGTCTAGTAACTGCAAATCTTTTTCAAACCAGAGAACAATTGCTCCAAGAAACCAATGAGGTTCTCCAGCGACCAATTTCCGAACGGACATTGCGACGAGAACTGCATGCGATGGACATCTGGAGCAGGGTACCACAGAAGAGGCCGCTGTTAACAGCAAGTCATAAATTGGCACGTTATAAATGGGCTCAGAGGCACAAAAACTGGACTGCGGCAGATTGGAAACGTGTAATTTGGTCCGATGAGTCCCATTTTTGTTTGTTCTCCAATGATGGGAGGCGACGAGTACATCACAGGTCCAATGGAGCCTTTAATCCTGAATGCGTCGAAGGTGTTGTTCAGGCTGGAAACAGAAAGTGAAGCGCAGGAATAGACACCCACAGACTCTGGCGGAACTTCGGGGCTGGCTGATGAACGAGTGGCAGCAAATCGATGTTCAGTACATGCACAACCTCGTAGAGTCTCTGCCTCGCCGGATTCGTGTGGTTATCAAGGCCAGAGGCGCCGTCACACGTTATTAGGTACATTCTGAGAGGGGTGACTAATTTTTTGTCCAGTGTGCTTATATTGGTAAAATGAAAATGCGTAAATCACTGGGGCCAGATTCCATATATCTCATACAACTAAAAGGAAGTGTTGTTGTGCTGCTAACAAAGATTTTTAATACTTCTATTTCTGAGGGGTGCGTACCAGATAATTTCAAGTCAGCAAATGTAATGCCTATCTTTAAGAATGGCAGGAAATTATAGGCCAATCAGTTTAACATCTATTGTAGGTAAGCTACTGGAATAAATAAATAGGGATCATATAGTCAAACACTTAGAATTGCATAACTTGGTTAGAAATACACAGCACAGTTTTAGACAAAACAAATTTTGCTTGACTAATCTTTTAAAATTTTTTCAAAGCATGGTTGAAGTTTATGGTAGTCATCAAGTGGTTGATGTAGTGTATTTAGATCAGAGCTTTCCAAACTGGTGTATCGCGACACATTAGTGTTTTTTGTATTTTGAAAATTTTGATTTTTCTATCAACAAAATCGGCTATAAGATAAACCACCTACTGAAAAATTATCTGATATTTGATATTTGATAACAAAAATCAATTAATGTGTCGTGAAAATTGTTATGCTTAAATAGTTTGTCACCAACGTTAAAAGTTTGGAAAGCTCTGATTTAGATTTTCAAAAAGCGTTTGATACCGTACCGCACAAAAGACTCATTGAAAAAACTAAGGCTCATGGAATCAGGGGTGTAGTAATAAATTGGATAGAAGAGTGGTTGTGAGGTAGGAAACGGGGGGTAATCATTGATGGAGCGGAGTCATGTTGGGCTAATGTAGTGAGCAGCGTTCCTCAGGGTTCTGTATTGGGCCCCTTGCTTTTTCTTATATACAGTATATTAATGATTTAGATGTTGGCCTAGTCAGTACAGTTTCAAAGTTTGTGGATGACACGAAGTTGGGTGGTAGGGCGATTAAAGATGAAGATAGAGGTAAAATCCAGGAAGATCTGAACAAAATTGTTGATTGGTCAGTCACATGGCAAATGAGATTTAACTTTAAGTGCAAAATTTTACATACAGGTTCACGTAATGGTAATTTTGCGTATAGTATGTCAGGGAAGGAGTTAGCAAGCGTAGAGCAGGAAAAAGATTTAGGAGTTATAGTCACTGGTGATTTAAAAGTAGCGAAACAAAGTACAGCAGTGGTCAATAAAGCGAACAAAGTGTTAGGTTTTATAGCTTGGAATGTTGAGTACAAATCACGTGATATTATTGTTCCTCTTTATAAATCATTAGTTAGACTCCATTTGGAGTACACGATCCAATTTTGGAATCTGCATAGTGCATATGCAAAAAGATAGACAAAATCGAAAGAGTTCAAAGATGAGCAACCAAGATGATTCCATCGCTTAGGTCGAAGTCGTATGAGGATAGGCTTAAGGAGTTAAAATTGACTACACTAAAGACTAGGAGGCTAAGGGGTGATCTAATCCAGGTTTTCAAAATTATGAATGGGTTCAGTAACGTAGATAGAGATGGCTTTTTTGAAATCTCAATATACAGTAATAGGACTAGAAATAACGAGTGTAAGTTGACAAGTAGAAGGTTCAAGACAGCAGTTGCCAAAAACTTTTTTAAGCCTAGAATAATAAATAGGTGGAATAGTTTGCTGGTAGAAGTAATTAGTAGCACATCTATAAACATGTTTAAAAATCAATTAGACGCATATGTTGATAGATTGTGTATAGTTTAAGGTAGTAAAATTAAGGCTTTGTGGTTTGGAACCCACATAAAATTGTGGGTCCTCTCCATCACATCACCATGGAGGACATGCACAATACAGGAATACCTCGAAATTTGTCATTTCACAGATTTGTCGTTAATCTTTTACTACCTATACTTTCACAATCCGTCATCCATATTTGTAGATTTTTTTTTTTTTTTTTTTTTTTTTAAATGTGAAAAAACCTGATTGAAATTGACAAAATTCAACTGTTTACCAATGCAATATACATTATATTTTGCCGAAAAATGAGTAGAATTTGATTAATTAATCTGTTTAATAACATAATACAGTAAAATGTTTTCTCATTAAAACATGTTATAATCTACCTCAAATTTCGTCTTTTTGTATTTTGTCATGTTATTTTGGAATGAATTAATGATGAATTTTGAGGTATTCCTGTACACAATTATGAACACAGTTAGGTAGACCAGCCATGAGTAGATCCTAGGGTCTTTGGTGGTCTGAAACATTATAATGTAACATTTTCTGCCTTTCTCTGTGCCCCAGATGTTAGTCCTTTGTTAGCTGTTGAACATGTAGTGCATGACTTTGCTGTGCATCATTGAACAATGCTTTTCATCCTTTTCTAATTTTGGCCTCAGTACTCATTGTCTGTATTGTTGGTATGGCTAATGATGTAATAGCTAAGAAAGGTGTAAAATTGAATTATGTCACCATTGCAAGAAAAGAAAGTCATGGACAAGATCTGAAAAATTGCCTCCATCACATCTTTGTAAGTGAAGTATGGCATGGCCAGGCATACTCTTTATGGCTGGAAGTGAGATGCTGATAAGATTGATCAGAAATTTTCCACCTTTAGGAAACTTAAAGATTGTATGTATGTGTAACATGGTTGTTTTGAAAAGGTTGAGACAGGTTTAAATCAATGGATGCAAGTGCAATGACATCATGAATATTCCCTTGAATTATAGGCCTACTACAAGGGGTGGTGAGAAAATAAGTTTACACAGCGTATAATTTCATAACTAAAGGACCTACATTGATTATGTTTGTATCAGGTGAATTCATTAATCATTGTTGGCAACACTGCATGTCAATTTGGCTGCCATCTACCATACATTGGTTATATGAGTCAGTTGAACATGGCAGCTTGATTGGAACAGTCTCCTCCTGCCCTACGGAGCAGTCCAGGATGTTTGTTTAATGACTGCTTGTAAATGTTCCAGTGTTGAACAATATGCAGCTGTATTGATTGTTGTGCCTTTTTGCATGAAGTCTTCGAGCACAATGTCTTTGCAGTCCCAAAACATGGTAACCATCACTTTGCCAGCAGACCTCACAATCTTGAACTACTTTGGTTGTGGAGACCCACGGTGTTTTCATTCCATGCTATTGCTGGCACATTTTGTTTCCAGAGTACAGTGATGAACCCATGTCTTATCTCCTGTGACAATGTACTTGAAAAATTCTTGACCACTGACAGACTCAGAATATTGTTACAGAAATGACAGGGCACTGTTCCAGTTGAGCCACCATGTTCAACTGACTCGTATAACCAATGTACAGTAGATGGCAGCTAAATCAACATGCAGTGTTGCCAACAATGATTAATGAATTCACCTGATACAAACATAATCAATGTAGGTCTTTTAGTTACAAAGTTATACACTGTGTAAACTTATTTTCTGACCACCCCTCATATTATCTTACAGAAAAGGCAGGGGAAATTTATGATGCCTTGCCATCAGGCTCTGACAATCCTAATCCTTCTGATGGTTGGATAAATCATTTAATTTGTTGCCATGGGCATCATATAGGTTTGATGGCTTGGTAATGTTTCTTTTATTCCTCGATCCCTAAGTGTTGCTGTGAATGCTTTCTCTCTTGCATTGTACATCCCCTTTCCTCCCCGCTCATCAGGTTTTGTTGCCCCTAAAAAGTAGAGTTCTTCCTCTCCAGTTCTGTTTACTACTTTCAGCAAAACTTATTACTTATACTAATATAATATTACTAATTATATATAATTACTAATATTTTATATTACTATAAATTCTAGTTCTAAAACTGCAGTTCTAAATTTTTCTTAAAAGAAGCCATTTTAAACCACTTGGGGAGGTGGGTCAAATTTTGTTTTGGTTCAGGTTAAACAAATTGGAGATAGAATCATTATACAAAGGGTAATAGTGTAATTGAGTTAGTGTAGTAAATTATTTTCAGAACTACATTAAAAATCCAGAGCTTAAAACTATCATTGTCTTTTGTTTGGTGAAGCAAGCTAGGCTAATCTTGATTCAAATGACTTTACTCTAGTTAGGCCTGTGATTGAACAGATAGTATGAGACTGAAGAATTTTACTGATGTTTCCTAATTTCTCTTTACACATGATTTCACAAGCCAAAATACTGTTAGTGCCAAAGTATTTAAATGTACTAAAGAATTTTAATTTGGTTTATTTGAACATATAATTCCTTAATATTACAAAAATTCACTGTTTGGGACCTATTCACTTCTGAGCTGCAGTAGGCCTATAAAGTTTGAATAATAATAATTTTCATTTAAATGTGATTTGTTTCACTGTTTACATGCTTCAAGCAAAATAAAACTTAAGATACCAGTATCTGAAATGATTATTAAATTGTTTAATATCAGAAAGAAAGCACACACTGATTTTGTAGAATAGCCTTACAAATAGAATATGTTTGCTTTGTCAAATAGATGATATCTTTAAACATTGTTGCTCAAGTTTATAGGCCTATCCTTGTACTTAAACTGAATACAAGTCAACAAATCACTATATAATTCATGGATATACTAATAAAACGAATACAATACTAAAATAGTTGTTACTGTGTTAAAAGAAAACATAGACAATGTCCATAAGTATAGCATGTTCCAGATCCGTAACTAGCTAATTTTGCACCTGAGGCAAGATCATAAAATTGTGCTCCCCTATGCCTATAACACTAGACGATCCTCTAAGTGGTAAATTTCTGTAGTGCATCATCGATACATTGTCCGCACAATGGTCTTTTTTGTTGGTATTTCCATTTACAGAAATTTTCATGATGATTAATTGAATTTTCATGTTCTACAATATGATTTAAATTTTTCCAGTCATTAAATCCTGTTTTCTGATTTGCAATATTCGGTTTGGAAAAGCGCTGATCGAATAATATGCATGGAAAATAGAAAATAAAGTACTGAAAATTTATAGGAATGCGCCCTTTCCCTAATGGCATGGCGTTCTTGGGATAGTAGATACATATTTTATATAGTTTTTCTGTGCCCCTCAGTTTTGCGCACCCGAGGCAAGTGCCTCACTTGCCTCGCCCTTGTTATGGCACTGCATGTTACCATGCAGTATTAACTACATCATTGACATTTCTCTGCTTGGATTATGTTTGAGTAGGAATGGCTTCAATGAAATTTTTACACACAGTACCATAGGTTATGTGGTTCAATCCAAATATCTTAACCCTGTATAACTTAAGTATACTTACCAAGAAAAGGTAAATCTAGTCAAAATAATATAGAATTGTTTAAGAGGCACCATGTGATAGCTGATCTAGCTGGCTGTGCAGATTCTTATGGTTACAGCTCAAGGAAACCCTTGTCCTTTGGAATTGGATTTAATTTAATCCTTTGGCCATCTCATTGGACCCCAAAAGTAGACTTGCTTTCATAGATATTTTTATTTTACTTGTTGTACAATGTTCCAAAGGTCTCGGATCTAAATTGTATTATATCTCTCTCTCTTTTTTCAGAAAGTAAGTTTATCATCCTGTTTTGAATAAGGTACCAGTACCATACTTTGACCTATTAAAACTAACTCATGAAGGTAAGTAAAGTAGGGGTCTGCATTTAAATGTTTTGCCAAGTTAAAATTTCATGCAGTTATCATTATTATTATTTTAATATAATTTATAGACTTAATTATGAGTGTCAGTACCCCACATTATTATTATTATTATTATTATTATTGTGAATGATTGAGGCGCTTTCTGCCTGTTCCTGACGTGACCTCAGTGGGGTGAGAGAGGCGTTTGGGTATATATATACAGGGTGTTTCAGGAGGAAAGGTCACTACTTCAGGTGATGATAGTATTGGTCATTGTGAGAAAAATGTTCATATGAACATGTCTAATTCTGAATGGTTACGGAGATAGTTGTTTATGCACGCGCAGCTGCCCCCCCCCCGCTGTGGTCTCATTCAATGGCCACCAAGGTCTCCAGACCTTTCTCCGTTAGTTTATTGTTTGTGGGGGTGGATGAAAAGTCAAGTTTACAAAAGAAAGGTGGATACGCGAGACGAATTGCTCACACGCATTTTGAATGCTGCTGCCTGCATAAAGGAACGTCAAGATCAACTCAGATGAACAACACGATCTTCACACATGAGTTGCAAAGTGCATTGAGGTTGACGGTGGGATTTTCGAAAATGTATTTTAAACTGTAACAAATTTGTCATTTCTGTATCTGATATCATTCAAAATGACAATGTTTAAACATTAAATGTTAGAAACAGTAATTGGTTTCTCTTTCTTGATTACCATTAACAATGCTTTTGTATTTGTAGATTCAAACAGCCCTATCTCCATAACCATTCAGAATTAGACACATGTTCATATGAACTTTTTTTCTCACAATGACCGATACTATCACCTCCTGAAGTAGTGACCTTTCCTCCTGAACCACCCTGTATATATAGAGGGAGGCGTAGTATCGCAATACATTTTCTGCATCTTGTATCGTATCACGATACAAATAATAAGTGTCAGTAAGCGATACTTTATCATAGACTCAGTCATTGATCTTTCCCCTCCCCATCCCCCAATCCCACTCCCAGAGTTGTGGTATCCAGTGCTTTCAGTCAGAGCCTGGCTCTCTCTCTGAGGAGTGACAAGCAATGAGAGACAAGCCGTGAGGAAGAGGATGAGTTCTTTAAGAAACGAAAAATTTGTGAGACAGAACAAACCTCGTCAAGAATTATCTAATTATTTAGCGAATAATTCATCAGACATTCAACAATTACATGTGTATCCTTTGATAAAAGAACTGTTCATAAAATACAACACTACACTGCCATCAAGCGCTCCGGTTGAGAGACTTTTTAGCATAGCTAGAAATCTCTCCTTCATAGAGAAACAGAATGTCTGATGAATTGTTTGAGAAGTCACTGTTTGTAAAATTCAATAAAAATAAAAAGTAATTCAGTTGTTTCATATAATATATATATATATATATATATATATATATATATATATATATATATATATATACGGTGGGGTAGTGGGTAGCGTTGCTGACTACAAATCGATCGGCCCCGGGTTCAAGACCCGGTGACGGCAGCTGGCGCGCAGCAAAACCCAGCTGTTCATCCTTCCACACAATAAAGTGGTTGGTAGATAAATGGGTACCCTGGGTGGCCTAGTGGTTAAGACGCTGGGCTGCTGGTGGGGCGTGGTTCGGATTCCACGATAAACTGTAGGTCTAAGGTAGAGTGAAAAGCTTGACCTTCGTCAGGGTGGTGTATCGGGACCAAAAAAAAAGTAACGATACAATACTCGATACAAAAGAATATCATTGTCTAGCAGAAGGTTTTCTCTCTGTATCATCGAATAACTTATATCATTGGCTAGTATGCCACCAGTTTGAGAAAGATGGAAAATAAGTGTGTTCCACTCCTTATAGAATAAGCCAGGAGTCAAATCATCTGATTGCAATTTTTTTGTCACGTTATAAGGATGGCGAAGTAAGCCCTTGAGTTGTTTTACCTGATCCCACTGAGCCTCAGTCATGATGACATCCGGGGAGGCCATGTCACTAAGGAAAGGTTTTATTTCAAGAATCCGTTGAATCATCATGTATGTGCTGCCCCACTGAGTCACTTAGTCCAAAATTGCTCCTTTGCCAGCTCGTCGCTTCAAAATAGAGTCTAGTTTTGGCGTTCTAGCTGCCACAGCAACTTTTCGTATTCTTCCAATGAGATTAGCTGCATGTTGTCCTTTCAAGCCATCGCGTATTGCCAACTGCAGTGTGTGGACACTGCAGCGCATATGATGGATTTTGGATATTCTTGCTGCAGTATCCACAAATGAATCTAATGTATCGTGACTATCATGATCATCAACCACCATTACTTGTTCATTATCTTCAGAATAATCATCAACATCACCCCTACTTAGAAAGTAGGGGTTTGATTAATAGTAGTCAGCACGGGTTTCGACGCCATAGGTCTTGTTTAACAAATTTGTTAGAATTTTATAACGAAATAGTGCGCGAATACGATAGGCATAGGGCAGCTGACGTTATTTATTTAGATTTTAAAAAGGCGTTCGATACAGTTCCGCATAGGAGACTAATTGCGAAGGTTAAAGCGCACGGTATCCGCGGTCAGGTAGCTAACTGGTTAGAAGAATGGCTTCGTGCTAGGAGGCAGAGGGTCGTAGTTAATGGTAGTGAATCGGGGTGGTTAGAGGTAGGTAGTGGTGTCCCACAGGGTTCAGTGTTAGGCCCATTGTTATTCGTAATTTACATTAACGAATAGATGTAGGATTGATTAGTAACGTGTCAAAATTCGCGGACGATACTAAAATAGGCGGTAAGGTTGTTAACGAGGACGATAGAAATAGGATCCAAGACGATGTAGATAGGATTATGGAGTGGACGGATAAGTGGCAGATGCAATTTAACGTAGATAAATGTAAAGTTTTGCATATAGGTTCTCGCAACAATAATTACGTGTACACGATGGATGATAGGGATTTAGCGAGCGTTGACGAGGAAGTAGATTTAGGCGTACGCGTAACTAAAGATTTAAAGGTTAGGAACCAGTGCCTGGAGTCTTGCGCAAAAGCTAATAGGATGTTAGGCTTCATAGCGCGTAATTTCGAATTTAAATCGAAGGATATTATATTGCCCCTTTACAAGTCCCTAGTCAGGCCTCATTTGGAATATGCCGTTCAGTTTTGGTGCCCGTACTTGCGTGAGGATATTGATAGGTTAGAAAGGGTTCAGCGTCGTGCCACGAAACTTATTCCGGCATTGCGCAATAAGCCTTATGAAGATAGGATTAAAGTGTTAGACTTGTATTCACTCGAAACTAGGAGATTAAGGGGGGAGCTTATTGAAGTTTTCAAAATCGTTAATAACATCGATAACGTAAATTTTGACAAATTGTTCACTTTCGATAATAGTAATACTCGCAATAACGGATTCAAGTTGCGTGGCAGACGTTTCATTACTAATATCGCTAAAAAACTTCTTTACGTTTAAAGTAATTGATAAATGGAATAATCTTCCCCGCGTCAGTCGTTCATTCTACCAGCGTTAATGTGTTTAAGAACCGTCTTGACAGACATTTTAAAAATATTAACGTTGTTTAAAATTAAAAAAGAAAGTTAACACAGGAGCTCTGGTGGTGGTGCTCGAGGATGAGTCTGTTGACGATGAATGCCAGCTTGTGACATGCCAGCGTGATGCCAGCAAAAAAAAAAAAAAAAAAAAAAAAAAAAAAATTAGACTAACACGAATGTAGATGTAGCTCATAGCGTAAACTAACCCACTTTTTGTTTAACTTACCTACTTTTTTTTTTTCTTATCCTCCTTACTTTGCATGTCTCTAACTCTTTTCTTGCATGTTTGTAGTTTGCATGGTATGACAGTGAGTTAAGACTGTGTTTGCATGGTTTGTAAGCGTTTTATTTTACTTTTTCATCTTTCACCCTCTCCTATATTCTCCGACTATTTTTCTGACTTGTCGGCAGTGGCCGGCGGATGATGATGGTGAGACTTTTTCCCTCTTTTTCTGAATGAATGTTAACCCACGAATGATAGGTGTTGCTCCTTACTTAACCCCTTATTCTCCTCTCTTCTCTTAACCCCCTACTCTCTCCTTTCTCTCGGGCTAGCCTTAGAGTGGATCTTAGGGTCTTTGTTAGCCTTAGCTTCTGTAGATCTGTAGATAATCATCACTGTCTTCTGAATCTTCCACAACTTCTTTTGTTAAATTTTTCAAGTGTTTTCACCATGTTGGAAGCATTGTCCATTACAATTGACAATACCTGGCCCTTTCTGATGGTAAAATCATTTAATACATCCATTAGTAGTTTTTCAAGATAATCACTGGTATGCTGTGCTTTAGTATCTCTTACTGCTAATGTCCGCGTGACTACTTCTTTTTTATCATTGATAAAGTGAATATTAATTGCAAAATAGTTTACTCTATGGCGAGTACAGGAATCCATCTTAAGAACAGGATTCGTCCTCGAAGACATTCTTTTAGTGCATGCTTCTGCTTTGCGATTCTTCCATTATCATATTACGAATGTTGCCACATTCTAATGAAATGCCAAGTATATTGCCATTTCCCCATTCAGATTAGCAAAGGCCGGGGTTGAAAAAAATGTTAGAGGGAGAGAATTCTTTACAACCATTTCAATTATGCATGCTTTAAATTTGTCTGCTGTCATAGTCACTGTGACTTTTTCACTCATAAAATATTTTGTGACAGTAGTTTGATGAGAACTTGTGCTTGAATTGTCATCAGCCTTCTTCTTTCTTTCATCATCCTTTTCATTCACAATTTTGTAATCCTTTGGATGATGCCGTTGAAGGTGGCATTTTAGATTTCCTGCTCTTGTTGGAGCATTGGATCCTTCACCTGAGAAGGCACTAATTTTGGCATCACATATTTTTTCCTGATCATCAGTGCCCTTTTGGCACTGACATACGTAATATTTTCCATCAGCAGTGAGTGAAAAATATTCAAAAACAGCAGATTTATACTTTTGATGTGACATTACGCTGTTATCATTACTTATCAAATTGAAATCTAAAAATCTGAAAAAGATTTAGGGTTGCTAGTACAAAATTTTTAAATTTCCTTATTATTAATTATGTTAATTAATTAATTATAAGCAACTATATTTATATATTATTTATATTTATATAGGTATTATATATTATTTATATATTATATTATATATTAAAACATTAGGTTAAATCTATTTTATTCATAAAATTGAGCTAGGTCTAGGCCTAGGCTGCTATGGTTATAGTTGAAGGATTTGCACCGACTCCAACTCCATCCAACTACGCACTTCCGACTCCGACTTCACTCAAAATTGACTGACTCCATGACTCCGACTCCACATCCCTGGTTACGAGGTAGGAAACAGAGGGTGGTCATTGATGGAGCGGAGTCGTGCTGGGCTAATGTAGCGAGTGGCGTTCCTCAGGGTTCTGTATTGGGCCCCTTGTTTTTTCTTATATATATTAACGATTTAGATGTCAGCCTAGTCAGGACAGTTTCAAAGTTTGCGGATGACATGAAGCTGGGTGGTAGGGCGATTAATGACGAAGATAGAGGTAAAATCCAGAATGATCTGAATAAAATGGTTGATTGGTCAGGCACATGGCAAATGAGATTTAACGTCGATAAGTGCAAAATTTTACATATAGGTTCGCGTAATGGTAATTTTGCGTATAGTATGTCTGGGAAAGAGTTGCTAAGTGTAGAACAGGAAAAAGATTTAGGAGTTATAGTCACTGGTGATTTAAAAGTAGCGAAACAAAGTACAGCAGCGGTCAATAAAGCGAACAAAGTGTTAGGTTTTATAGCTCAGAATTTTGAGTACAAATCGCACGATATTATAGTTCCTCTTTATAAATCATTAGTTAGACCCCATTTGGAGTACGCGATCCAATTTTGGAATCCGCATATGTGCAAAGATATAGACAAAATTGAAAGAGTTCAAAGACGAGCAACTAAGATGATTCCGTCGCTTAGGTCAAAGTCGTACGAGGATAGGCTTAAAGACTTAAAATTGACTACACTCGAGACTAGGAGGCTAAGGGGTGATCTTATCCATGTTTTCAAAATTATGAATGGGTTCGATAACGTAGATAGAGATAGCTTTTATGAAATATCTCAATACAGGGTGTCTCAAAAGTCACTATCTATTTAGGTGACATTAGATGTTTTTTTAAAAAATGCTATGCTGGCATAAAGATATGTACTTCTGGTGCAAATTTGTGTATTTAAAAAAAAGTTAATTGGTTTATTATCTTGACATGCTTGAACAATTCCTCGAACCTCAACTTCTTACA